>JALBCR010004315.1:0-477500 GCA_030710515.1 Abscondita cerata | reverse complement strand
CATTTTTATAATCAAATGTTTGATTCGAGTAATCAATTTTTGCTCAACGCCATCTGGGGGTTCCAACAAAAAATCAAACAACGCCATCTACCAATTTTAATTCAATTTTTCAACACAAATAAGTCATATATCGACGTTCTAAACTTTAATTTCTATTCAAATGGAGCGCGCCATCTATGAACTTTAAAAACTTGAGTAATTGATGTAACGATTAGTTTAAATAACTGGCGGGTCTAAAAATACCAACGAAGAATAAAAAGTTATCAACTAAACGATTGATCAGTGCCAAAAAATACCACATTCAAATGTTATTTTTCTAAACATTGGTGTAAAATATTTTTATTTGTATTAAAATAAAGCGCGCCATCTACACATAGTCACTATTATGATGCAACAACCATAATTCAAAGTATTTTATTTAATTTTCAATAGAAATTTTGAGCAACGCCATCTAGCGGTTCCAAAAGTATCAATTAAAAAAAAAACAATAATTGTTGTGGCGTAGCAATTGTTATTTCTAAATTGTTTTTTTTAAATGAAGCATAAGCAAATTCAAACCAAAAATTTTTGATATCACCCAACGCCACCTATCGATATCCAAAGATTATCAAAAAAGAAAGAGGAAAAAATTAACCGTTGAGTTCCAAAAAGTATCTATTTCATTGACTGCTTCGATCAGTTTCTAAAAGTGTTGGGTTGATTTAAAAACAAATTTTTATCCAACGCCATCTATCAGTTTCAAAAAGAATTAATCTAAACAAAATTAAGCGGTTTCATGTGTGTCTAAAACTTTTACTTATATATCAATATATAAATAACGCCATCATCAGTTCAATACAATCAAATTGTATTAATGTCATTTAACCAACGCCACCTATCACTTGGATCAATTTAATTAATATCATTTAATTCATAACTTTTTAAGAACAAATAATTATGCGTTTCAAAAAGTCTGTTTTATGCAACTACAAAAAAACAAGTTGGCGTCATCTACCAGCTTTAGAAAATACTAACAAAAAAGACGTGAGCCAGTTTTTCTTAATTAAAAACAAAATTTTATTACTTAAACTTCAATTTTTATTACTTTAACGTCAACCACCGCTACCGATTTTATCGTCAAAACCCAGTTACTTGATTCTAAAAATTTCAAAACTATCTAATAGATACGAGCACCGCCATCTATGTGTTTTAAATACAATAACTAAAATTGTACCGATGTGTAACGCCACCTACCGGTTGTAAAAGGAAACAATATAAAAAACGCTTGTTCTGGACGCCTTTTTCTGATTACTATTAAAATCAAGCAAATAAATGCCATCTCTGTTTCAAAAACTGCCACATTCAAATTTTATTATTTTAAATCAACGCCATCTATCGGTTTTAAATAGCATCACTAATAATAGTTTCAGACTTTAAATAACCGTTACTTGATTTTAAAATTTCTAAAATTTTAAATAAATACGAGTAAAGCAAAACAATGATTAAATTTACTAAAGAAATTGTATTGAAGTAATTTTTGTCTAACGCCACCTACCGGTTCCAAAAAACAAACAATATAAAAAACGCTTGTTCTGGACGCATAAACCGCGTTTTTTCATTGCTTTTGAAATAATGGCATAACACTTTCAAAAACTGCCACATTAAAATTTTATTATCTTAATGTTGACCAAAGCCACCTATCGGTTATAAATGCCACCATTAATAATAGTTTCAAAATGCGAATCTTGATTTTAAAATTTTTAAAACTTTAAACAAACATTGATTAAATTTACTAAAGAAATTGTATCGAAATCGTTTTTGGTCAACGCCACCTACCGGTTCCCAAAAGAAAACAATGTAAAAAACTAGCAATCGTTTTTATGATTTGCTTTTATAATAAACCGTAAGAAAATGAAACATGGGTATCACAACCACTAACGTTTACAAGAGATAATTTTATTTTGAACCAACGCCGCTTGTGTGTCTAATTGCAGTTACTTTTCTTATAACAGATCTAAACTAAACTGTTTAAAAATCACCAAAAAGAGATGCGTTTCTAAAAATCTATTAAACCGCCGAAACAAATAAAACGCCATCTATCATTTATACAAAGTACCAATAATAATGATTTTAAGTCTCCCAACCGCCATTATTTAATTCTAAAAATTATTCAATAATAATTTGTTAAAGTAGATACGGTCAACGCCATCTATGTGTTTCAAAAACTATTAATTGAACTGATTTATGAATTAAATTAAATTTAAACTTGATGCCACTTTTATGAAAATTACCTAGAATTAAAACTGCCCACCTACCGAGTTTCATAAATAGTAAAACCTAGAAAACGCCACCTACCGGTTTCAAAAGTAAAACCTTAAAACCAAATCAATAAAATTTTTTGAAAAAATATAGAAACCATTTATAAACTAAAATTAAAACGTTTATTCATATCTAGCAGGCACTGAAACAAAATTAGTTTTAAAAATAGAACAACGCCATCTATTGCTTTCAAAGAATAGTTGAGATTTAGGTGCAATTCTGAACTCTAAAAAAAAGGTAAGAGAATGAAAAAAATCAATTTTTTTAGTTAAAATCTCAAATTTCTCAGCTCACTTTGACTAAGTTTATTTACAAAAACACATTTTAAAAAATCAACACGGCACAAACTTTTTTTTTTAAATCGCATTCTACCTTTGTAACTCGTTTTCGAACATAAGGGAAGTTTTTCCGCTCACGTGTTTTTTTTTGTATCTTCTTCATTTGTATATTTTTTTAACCAAAACAATCGTTCTAGTATTTTTTTTTGTTTTCTAACGCAGGGCCAGCTACATTCTACCGCTTTGGACTGTGCCGTGAGTTTTTAAACAAATTTTTTAGTATTTTTTTTAGTTGGTTGAGTTTGGTCCATTAAAATTACGTCGTTTTTGAATTTCAAAAACTGTCTAATTAGTTTGATTTTTTTTAATTTAGGTGTTCATAGCCGCTTTGATGCCGTCTACTATTAAATTTTTTGTCTTTAGTAAGTCATGGTATAATTAGTTTTTAAATTAATTAATGATTTAAAAATAAAAACATGAGCTTACTTTGAGCGTTAAAATTTTCTTATGTTCTACCAACCATTTATAAACTTTTTAAAAAATGGCGCCCAACGTGGGGCCATCTATTGTCACTGATTGTTTTGAAAATGTATTCTAAATAAAGTTTCTTGCCTATTTTTGCAAGTTCGGGCTGAAAGTTTTTTTAACAATATTAACTTTTTCATGGATCACTTGATCAAATTAGTTTTTAATAAAAAGCGACTAGATTTTTTTAGCATTCAGTATGAATCATTAAGAGACAAAAAAGTTGTCTTCTTTTTTAACACTTTTTTTAACCATAGCCGCCTAGATTTTTTTAAACTAAAGGTGAAAATCCTTCTTTACGTCAAAATGAAATTTTACTTGTTATAAATTTAATTTATGATTGTTTTAAAAACATAAAACTATAAAAAATTAACCCAATTTTTTTGCTTTTTTTAAACCATACTGCCTAGAAATTTCTTAGGCTACATTTAATTTATGTTTTTGCTTTTTTTGATTAAACTAAATATCCAAATAAAGTTCTAGATTTCTTTCAATAGATTAAAGTTGAGAATTTTTTTTTTCATTTTTACTTTTTTATTTTTATAAATTCTGTTTGGTTGACCTTATTTTCAGACTCAAGACCACTATGATTTAAATTCTTCTAAATAGGCTAAAGAAAAAGGCTCAAATTAAATGTTTTTTTTAAAATAAATACTTTTAATCAGTAGCCACTTTTATTTTAGTTAGAAGTAGAATGACCTTTTTAGATTTAATTTGTGACAGTTTGATAGTATTTATGTCCAGGAGCTTACGTTGGTCTTATGTTTACAACCATTTTAAAATTTAAAATAAACTGCCCAAAGTTTAAAAAAAGGCGCTCATCTATTGGCTATGACCGTTTAAACGTATTGAAAATGTAAACCAATTAGTTTTTTTGTTTTTTAAGCCATATTTGATTTGGGTTTTGGTTTTTAATGTTTTACTTTTTTTAATGAAATTTCAAACTAAAATTGATATCGACCTCACACATCTTAGTTTTTTGGTTTTTAACCAATTCTCTCCTAAAGGTTTTAACCATTTTTAGAAAAAGAAAAATCACTTTTTAAATTTAATTCATGATTATTTAAAGTTCTTGTTCTTTTAATTTATTTTAAACCAAAACTGATCCGTCAGTTTTAATTTTAACCATAGCTTTCTAAATTTCTTTTGATTTATTTTTTCATAATTTTTTAACGTTTCCATTCTACTATTGTATTTTCAGGCTCTAAGAACTGATAAAAAAATTAAAATTAAAGCTTCGATTTTTTTATTTTTTAACCAATTCTTTTGTTAGATGTTCTTTAAACCATAGCTGTCTAGATTTCTTTAAGTTTCAGTTGAACATTAGTTTTATTTAACATTCAGTTCGTCTGACTTTATTTTTAGACTAAAACTGATTAAAGTTTTTAATCAATAATCTTTTTTTAACCATAACTGTCTAAATTTTTTAACTTAAGTTTTCATTCATAATTTTTTGAATGCACTAAAACTGATAAAAACATCAACAATATAGTTTTTGTTGCTTTGATTTTTTTAACCAATTCTTTTCTAGGCGTTTCTTAACCACAGCCGCCTAATTATTTTTAAGCTAAAGGTAAAAATCACTTTTTTTTAAACTTTCCGCTTTCGTAAATCAATTTTTAAGTTAAAATAAAATGACTTATTTTTTAATTTAATTCATGATTTTTAAAGTTCATTTTTTTAATTTATCTTTAGACCAAAACTGATACGTCAGTTGTTAGCCAATTATTTGGTTAGACCTAAATTTTCATAGCTTCCTAATTTTTTGTATTATTTTTTCATGATTTTTAACACTTTAACTTTCAGATAAGAACTGATAGATAAATCAAAATTAAAGCTCCGATTTTTTGCTTCTTAACCAATTCTCTGGCGAGATCTTTTTTAAACCATAGCTGCCTAGATTTCTTCAAGTTAAAGTTTAGGATTATTTTTGTTTTAGATTAAGTTTGACCGACTTTATTTTCAGACTCAAACTGATTAAAAAGCTCAAATTAAAATTCTTTTGTTTTTAATCAATAATTTTTTTAACCATAGCTGCTTAGATTTTTTTTGAATCTAGGTTTAAAAATTACTTTACCAAACTACCATCGTTTCCTAATTTTTTTTATTCCTTTTTTCATAAATTTTTACACTTTCACTTTCAGATAGGAACTGATAAAAAATCAAAATTAAAGCGCCGATTTTTGCTTCTTAACCAACTGTTTGGCTCGATGTTTTTAAACCATAGCTGCCTAGATTTCTTATGGTTAAAGTTAATTATAATTTTAATTTTAGATTTAGTTTGACCAACCTTATTTTCAAACTCAAACAGATTAAAAACATCAAATTGAATTATTAATTTTTTTTAATCACAGCTGCCTAGATTTTTGTTGAATCTAAGTTTAAAAATTACTTTTCCATTTCATTCATGATTTTCTTTCTGCTGAATGCATTTTTAGACTAAAACTGACAAAAACTTCAACGTTATAGTTTTTCTTTGAATTTTTAACCAATTCCCTTGTCAGATGTTTTTTTAAACATAGCCGCCTAGATGTTTTTGAATAAAACTCACTTCTGTTTTAAAGTTTATGGCTTTTTAATTTATTTTTAGACCAAAACTGATACGTCAAAATTAAAGTGCTTGTTTTTTTTCTTGTTAACCAATTATTTTGTTAGACAATTTTAACCATCGTTTCCTAATATTTTTTGATTCCTTTTTCATGATTTTTTAACACTTTTACTTTGAGATAAGAACTGATAAAGAAATCAAAATTAAATCTCCGATTTTTTTGCGTCTTAACCAATTCTTTGGTTAGATGTTTTTTAAACCATAGCCGCCTAGATTTTTTCAGGTTAAAGTTGATTATTATTTTAATTTTAAATTTAGTTTGACCAACCTTATTTTCAAACTCAAACTGATTAAAAGCATCAAATTATATTAATAAACCTTTTTTTAACCACAGCTACCTAGATTTGTTTTTGAATCTAAGTTTAAAAATTACTTTTCCATTTCATTCACGATTTTCTTTCTGCTGAATGTATTTTTAGACTAAAACTGACAAAAACATCAACGTTATAGTTTTTCTTTGGGTTTTTAACCAATTCTCTTGTCAGACGTTTTTTTTAAACATAGCCGCCTAGATTTTATTGTGCTAAAGGTGAAAATCACTTCTTCTTTATAGTTTATGACCTTTTAATTTATTTTTAGACTAAAAGTCAAAATAAAATAAAACCAATTTTTTTGCTAGATATGTTTTTTAAACCATAGATGCCTAGATATGTGTAGGTTAAAGTTTTCTGCTGAATTCATTTTTAGACTAAAACTGATAAGAATATTAACATTATAGTTCTTGTTTCTTTGTTTTTTTAACCAATTCTCTCGACAGATGTTTTTTTAATCACAGCCGCCTAGATTTGTTTCAGCTTAAGTTAAAAACTAGTTTCACTTTAAATTAATTAGGTTCAAGTTGAGAATCATTCTTATTTTATAATATATTCGACTGACCTTTTTTTCAGACTCAAACTGATTAAAAGTTCTTTTTTTTTAATCAATAATCTTTTTTTTTTAGCCATGGCTGCCTAGATTTTTTTGAACTCAAGTTTCTGCTGAATTCATTTTCAGACTAAAACTGATAAAAATATCAACATTATAGTTCTTGTTTCTTTGTTTTTTTTAACCAATTCTTTCGACGGACGTTTTTTTAAACACGACCGCCTAGATTTGTTTGAGCTTAAAAACTGATTAAAAGTTCTTTTGTTTTTAATTAATAATCATTTTTTTAGCCATGGCTGCCTAGATTTTTTTGAACTTAAGTTTCTGCTAAAAGCATTTTCAGACTAAAACTGATAAAAATATCAACGTTATAGTTGGTTTTTTTAACCAATTCTCTTGATAAACCTTTTTTTAAACACAGCCGCCTAGATTTGTTTGAGCTTAAGTTGAGAATTAGTTTCACTTTAAATTAATATTTTATAATACATTCGACTGCCCTTTTTTTCAGGCTCAAACTGATTAAAAGTTCTTTTGTTTTAATTAATAATCATTTTTTTTAGTCATGGCTGCCTAGATTTTTTGAACTCAAGTTTCTGCTGAATATTTTGTTCAGACTAAAACTGATAAAAATATCAATATTATAGTTCTTGTTTCTTTGTTTTTTTAACCAATTCTCTCGACAGACGTTTTTTTAAACACAGCCGCCTAGATTTGTTTGAGCTTATGTTAAGAACTAGTTTCACTATAAATTAATTAGGTGAAAGTTGAGAATTATTCTTATTTTATAATCTATTCGACTGACCTTTTTTTCAGACTCAAACTGATTAAAAGTTCTTTTGTTTTTAATCAATAATCTTTTTTTTTAGCCATGGCTGCCTAGATTTTTTTAAACTTAAGTTTCTGCTGAAAGCATTTTCAGACTAAAACTGATAAAAATATCAATATTATAGTTCTTGTTTCTTTGTTTTTTTTAACCAATTCTCTCGACAGACGTTTTTTTAAACACAGCCGCCTAGATTTGTTTGAGCTTAAGTTGAGAATTAGTTTCACTTTAAATTAATTAGGTTCAAGTTGAGAATCATTCTTACTTTATAATATATTCGACTGCCCTTTTTTTCAGGCTCAAACTGATTAAAAGTTCTTTTGTTTTTAATTAATAATCATTTTTTTTAGTCATGGCTGCCTAGATTTTTTTGAACTTAAGTTTCTGGTGAATATTTTTTTCAGACTAAAACTGATAAAAATATCAATATTACAGTTCTTGTTTCTTTGTTTTTTTTAACCAATTCTCTTGACAGACGTTTTTTTAAACACAGCCGCCTAGATTTGTTTGAGCTTAAGTTGAGAATTAGTTTCACTTTAAATTAATTAAGTTCAAGTTGTGAATTATTCTAATTTTATAATATATTCGACTGACCTTTTTCAGACTCAAACTGATTAAAAGTTCTTTTGTTTTTAATTAATAATCATTTTTTTTAGTTATGGCTGCCTAGATTTTTGAACTTAAGTTTCTCCTGAATTCATTTTCAGACTAAAACTGATAAAAATATCAATATTATAGTTCTTGTTTCTTTGTTTTTTAACCGATTCTCTCGACAGACGTTTTTTAAACACAGCCGCCTAGATTTGTTTCAGCTTAAGTTAAGAACTAGTTTCACTATAAATTAATTAGGTGAAAGTTGAGAATTATTCTTATTTTATAATCTATTCGACTGACCTTTTTTCAGACTCAAACTGATTGAAAGTTCTTTTGTTTTAATCAATAATCTTTTTTAGCCATGGCTGCCTAGATTTTTAAACTTAAGTTTCTGCTGAAAGCATTTTCAGACTAAAACTGATAAAAATATCAATATTATAGTTCTTGTTTCTTTGTTTTTTTTAACCAATTCTCTCGACAGACGTTTTTTTAAACACGACCGCCTAGATTTGTTTGAGCTTAAGTTGAGAATTAGTTTCACTATAAATTAATTAGGTGAAAGTTGAGAATTATTCTAATTTTATAATATATTCGACTGACCTTTTTTCAGACTCAAACTGATTAAAAGTTCTTTTGTTTTTAATTAATAATCATTTTTTTTTAGTTATGGCTGCCTAGATTTTTTGAACTTAAGTTTCTCCTGAATTCATTTTCAGACTAAAACTGATAAAAATATCAATATTATAGTTCTTGTTTCTTTGTTTTTTTTAACCGATTCTCTCGACAGACGTTTTTTTAAACACATCCGCCTAGATTTGTTTCAGCTTAAGTTAAGAACTAGTTTCACTATAAATTAATTAGGTGAAAGTTGAGAATTATTCTTATTTTATAATCTATTCGACTGACCTTTTTCAGACTCAAACTGATTAAAAGTTCTTTTGTTTTAATCAATAATCTTTTTTTAGCCATGGCTGCCTAGATTTTTAAACTTAAGTTTCTGCTGAAAGCATTTTCAGACTAAAACTGATAAAAATATCAATATTATAGTTCTTGTTTCTGTGTTTTTTAACCAATTCTCTCGACAGACGTTTTTTAAACACGACCGCCTAGATTTGTTTTGAGCTTAAGTTGAGAATTAGTTTCACTATAAATTAATTAGGTGAAAGTTGAGAATTATTCTAATTTTATAATCTATTCGACTGCCCTTTTTTTCAGGCTCAAACTGATTAAAAGTTCTTTTGTTTTTATTTAATAATCATTTTTTTAGCCATGGCTGCCTAGATTTTTTTGAACTTAAGTTTCTGCTGAAAGCATTTTCAGACTAAAACTGATAAAAATATCAACATTATAATTCTCTTGATAGACGTTTTTTTAAACAAAGCCGCCTACTTTTTCTACTTTTTAATCGCTGCCTAGATTTTTTTGTACTGAAGTACTTCCATTGCAGACTCAAGCATGATTTTTGTACAATTTCAATTCTTCTAATACGATTTCAGACTTGTTTCTTTAGCTCTTTAACAAATGATCTTGTTAGAAGCTCACAAGTATATAGATTTTACCGTTTTTCAGTCATAGTAGGCGTTGCATTGCTTTTGTTTTTATTACGTCATTGATTTGCAGTGTGTGACAATTGTCAGCGGTTTCGGCTGTGTGACGCCATCTATCGTCATATGACCATCAGAAAAGTAGCGTTTTTCCCCTGGGAATGTTCTATGTACCGTGCATGGTAAAATCGCGTGCCTGGAAAACATCAGGCAAACACCTCCGAAGCATTAGTGGCCATTTCGTAGTTGTATTAACACTCTAAAATTACGAACGCGTATGGAGTAAAAGAAGCCGTCTTACTCGTGCCGATAAAGACGAAATTTGCTTCCGAAATTGTGGAAAATCCTAAGCTGGCGTAGGGTGTTACAAAGATATAATACAACAAACGAAATTGGACTCTAAGACGCGAAACTCGTCGGCGTCCTTTTGAGTCTATCGCGTGAACATTCGTAAAACATGCGATGCTTCTTCAAATTTCCATCCATGTTAATGGTGCTGTTTCTTTCGAATAATTCGACGGTTTGTGTGTGTGTGTGTGTGGTAGTCTGACGCCGTTATTTTTATTACGGCTTATCGATTTTATTATGCATTATTAAGAAAAAAGGTAAACATTAAATTCATTAGCGAGTGCCATTAGCGATTGATGTCCTCGGCGTCCTCAGTTGTTGTTGTCACATTTTGACCAGTCTATCTTGCCATCGAAATCGTCAAATTACAGGCTTCTACTTTATTTTTCTTCAAACAACCGACCTGCCCTAATTATTAATTCATTTTTGGGGGTTCATTAAAACATCATTTGGGACGCGTCGCGTTAGGACCCCCTCTGCCCCCCAACCCCCACGAGCGTCGTCGGCAATATTTTCTTATTCTTTTTTTTTGTTCCTCCCGGAAATTTCGAATACTTTTGGTGTTGATGGTACAAAATAAATATGTAAGGGCTACGAGGGTTGAATAGGAGTAATGCACCCCTAAATAGGATCACGTCACGCCTCGAGGCGGGGCAAACTTGTCTTTTGAATAAGACATGCACTCAGCCATATATTATGCATTTAACGCGTATATATATATATGTATGTGTACGGATACGGCGTTCTTTATTTGCAAATGCAATTCCCCGAAGTGACCTGTCTTGTTTGTGAGCCACTCGGAAATTTTTAGATACGCCAAAGAAAAAGAAGTCATGGCTAACACAGCTATAACGAGAAAACAATTTTTGTTTTAATAAAACAGCACGCTTGATTATTCTTATTATAAAAGTCACAATTAAATTTTGGACTTAATTCGGATAATTTCGAAAATGGTCAATATTCACGGTTTGTTAGATTTCATAGCGAATCAAATCATTAAACAACACACTTTTTGCGGTTTAACATATAAATCGACCTTTCCGCCAAATAAAAAAAAAAAATATTTTCTACATTTTCATGAACTTATAAATATTTAATGGCTCCAAAATAAAGGAAAAATTTCGTGTGTTACACTAATGTTTATTTTTGTTATTATAAATACAGCGTGAACTAATAAATAAATTGAAGATAAGAAGTTCTACACAATAAAAATGCAAAATTCTCAGATTATTTTTAACAAAGACACATTAAAATTGTAAATTTGTAAAATTAAGTTCTGATCAAGAAAATACTATTTAAATTAATACCACATAAAACTTAAGCATCAAAAAGCAAAATGATTAAATTATGGTACTTCATCGCGGTAGGCTGGTTTTTGAATAAAATAAAAACATATTTTAAATCACATTAAAATTATATTAAGCACTTACATTTATTGTTTGAACAAGGATTAATTTGTTAGGTATAATTGAACTCATACAAAAAAAAATAATAAATTATTTTTTAAAAACTTGCAACATTGTGTAGCTACCACATTTTTATTAAAATAATTTTAATATTTGAACCTAAGAACTAATAAAAAAATTTTATCAAAATTTTCTTGTAATCAATTTTAAAATAAAATCAAAGGGGGGCAGTTTTCAATCGTTAAAAAATCACCAAATAACAACAAATTAAGGATATGGATTTAAAATATTTTCAATTAGTTTAAAAATAAATTGTAATTTTTGAATAAAAAAATCAAAAATTTCAAAGATTTTAACTTTTTTTCCTGAATTAATTTAAAAAAAAACAAAGTAAGCGTTTCATTTTTGAACAAAAAAAAAATTTTGGAAAAACTTTTTGAATATTTTATAAACTAAAAATAAAAAAAGTATATTAAGTGGGGTTTTGAATAATTCTTTTTCCTGAATTAGCAAAACAAAACAATATCAATTTAATTAAAATTTATTAAAGCAAAAATTATACGATTTCAACACTTTTGCATGTTTACAACCCAACATCACGGTTAATTTAAAAAAGAAATATTGAACTTGAATTTAGAGTATTCGGATTTTTAACTTTTACATCACTTAAAAAATGCAACATAAGTATAGTTTAAATTATATTTTTATAATTAATTTTGTTATCCAAGTAGGCGTGTTATTTACATTTTTGAATTTTGAACCATCAGTTTTTCGTTTTTAAATCTATGATTTCTGCAACAACAACAAACACAATTGTTTTATTTTTAATTTAAATCTATCCGTATCCTAAGTAGGCGTATATTTTTAAAAATTTTAAATTTATAATTAAAAACTTTCAAAAAAGTTTTTTACATCAAAAACAAAATATTTTATGATCAAAACGAAAAATCTTATTTTTAAAATAAAGACTATTCATCTTAGTAGGCGGTTTTTTTAATAATAATGTTATTTTAAATTATTTAAAATAATTTAACTTTATATTTTAACAAAAAATACTTTTAAAAATAATTCTTTTGTTTTAAAGTACTATTTTCATTTTTTTTTTTGAAACAATTATGTGTAAAAATTTTTAGAAAATATATATGAATATTTTTGTTTTTTTAATAATTGAAGCGAATCTAACTGAGATATTTAAAAAAATCTTTGTGCTTCAAATTGTTTTATTAAGTAGGTGAGTTTTTTATATCAAAAACAATTAAATTTAATTTTAAAAACACAATATTTAAAAAACTTTTTTCTCTTTGAACTGCAATTTGTTTTTGTTTTTTCCGATTTTTTAGAACAATCTAGTGTAGTAATTTTTAGAAAATATATATGAATATTACAACTGTAGTTTAAGGGATTTTTTATTTATTTGCTTGTTACACATTGTTCTATCATTGCATAAAAGTAAAGTTTGTTTATCCTTAGTAAGCGGTTCTTTATGATATTGTTATGTTAATTTTTTAAAAACAAATTAATTTAATTTGCAAAAAATAATTTTTTAGAATTTTTTTTTTGTTTTAAACTGCTTCAAAAAACTTACCTACTTTCATATTGAAATTAAATAAATTAAAATAATGTATCTGTTAAAGTAAATTCCCAATAATTTTACGAGTTCGACTTTTTTTTTTTTAAATCGGCGCTATAATGGATTTTTTAATTAAAAATTTGTCTGACTTAATGATGTGCGATTAAAGACAAAATAGATCATCATCAAAACCAAAAAATACTTGTTATTTTAATTAAAGATTATTCATCTTAGTAGGCTTTTTTTAAAATATTGTTAAAACATATTTTTTTTTGTTTTTAAGTTTACATAAAACTAAATAAATTAAAATAATGTATTTGTTAAAGTAAACTCCCAGTAATTTTATGGTGTTCGATTTTTTGTTTTTTCAAATCGGCGGATTTTTTAATTAAATTTTGTCTGCCTCAATGATGTGCGATCAAAAACAAAATAGATCATCATCAAAACCAAAAAACTTTTTTAAATTAAAGATTATTCATCTTAGTAGGCGGTTTATTTATAATATTGTTAAAAAATATTTTTTTTTGTTTTTAAACTTACATAAAATTAAATAAATTAAAATAATTTATTTGTTAAAGTAAACTGTCAGTAATTTTTATAGTTTTTTTTTTGTTTTTTTAAGTAATCTCTATATTGAATTCTTTTATTTCAAAAATTGTTGATAATGTGCGATAGTTTTGATTTTCGCTAATCAATTGCTGCATTATTTAAAATTATATGTTACACAAATAGGCAATAAAAACAAATGCTGTCATGTCTTCAAACTAAAAATTTAATTATAAAATACTTGAATCAAATTACTAACAAATTTTTTTAATAACATTTACGATAAGGGATATAACTGAGTTTTTTAAGTTTTTTTCAAATAACTTTTGATACTTTAATTTACTTTTTGTTTGAATAAAAACTGTCGATAAACTAATGACTGTTTGGTGGAAATCAGAAAAAGCATAATTTTGTTTTTTATCAAAACTATTTTTTGTTTAGTTTTTGGTATAATTTTTAAAAACTGGTAATTAAAATAAAATCAAAAATATGTTGAAAATCCATTTACAGATATCCTTTAAACAATATATAAGCAATAGTTTTTTTTGGAAAGTGTCTAAAAACTCTAGTATCACCAACTATTATAGTTTTTTTCAGAGGGCGGGTTTCAAAAAGATCAAAAATTAAATACCAGGTTTTTTTAATTGTGTATAGTAACAGTAAACAAATCGCTATTTAAAAAATTTATTTTAAATTTTTCAAATAAAGTAATAAAAAAAACATTAAAATTAAAAATAAATTTTAATTAAATCAAATTAGTGTTTTTGACTAGGTTCAAAAACTTAAAATCTAAGTAGGCATATTTAAAAAAAAATTAAGGAGAGCATTTGACAGCATGGGACAATCAAAAATTTTTATATAGGTACTACTTATTTGTTGTATTTTTAAATATTTTTAATTTTTTTGAAAATAATAAATAAAAATAAATTTAAAACTCAAATTTTTGCCTTATACATCTTTTCTCTAGAAATATATAAAATAATTTTTAAAAAATGTTTTTGTATTTTTCTTAAATAAAATACAAATTTAAAATATCATAATTTTCATATTTAGAAATCTGTTCATTTTAAATTAAAAATAAAACAATATATTTATTTTAAAAAACAAAAATTATTTTACAAAATTTAAAAAATATTGATAAATTAATCGGTTGTTAAAAGTTTTTTTGACAACTTGAATGTGGTGATTGAACACAATTTTAAAAAAATCAAATCTAATCAAAATCAAAATATAAAAAAAATTTGTTACACAAAATATATACCATTGTTTGTTCAGTACAAAAAAGTATTTTTTCCGGGTTCTTAAAAACAATTTCAAAAAATTAAAAACAACATTTTTTAAATTGTGAATGATTGGTTTCAGTTTTTAAATATAATTAAAAATATTCGTAAACTGTAGTTTGCTATTTTTGAAAAATTTGTTTATTTTTTAATTTTTTTCAAATAAAGTGGACGAAAAAATTTAAAAATAAAAACAAAAACTTTATTTAATCCTACTCACTAAATAAAGTAAGTAGTATTAAAAAAGGTTAAACAGATTAAAAATATCAAAGAGTGCTTTGAAAAGGTTCCAGATCTTAAAATCTAAGTAGTCAGTTATAAAAAAATAAAGTACAGCCATGGCACACTACTCCTGTTTTGCAAAAAACGATCAAAACTCGCAATAATAAACCAAACGTTTCGTTTTTCAAAACATTTATATTTTTTAATGTTTTAATGTCGCCAAGTTTTTAAAAATAACTTTTATTTTGTTTTTTAACTTATACAACTTATTTGAAAAGTATCTAGAAATATTTTTTTGAAAAATGATTATTTGAATTTTTTTAATAAATAAAAAAACATTTAAAAATCAATTTTATTTTTTTCTTGAAGTATGATAATGGTTTTTTAGAAATCACTTTATTTTAAATTTTAATACTACAATTTTGAAGAAATTAAAATTAAAAACAATACGTACTGCAAAAAACAAAAATTTAATTTTCAATATTTATTTAATATTTTTCATTATTTAAAATTGTAGATAATTGGTTCTAATCATTTTGAATAAAATTAACAAATTATAATATTTCGAAACATAACTTGTCTTTTTTAAAAATGTTTATTTAAATTTTTTACAAATAAATATTTAAGATAAATTAATAATAAAAACAAAATTGTATTTAATCTTACTTACTAAATAAAGTAAATTACACCAATTAAATTAATCAACGAGTGCTTTGAAAAAGTTCCAAATCTTAAAATGTAAGTAGGCAGATTTAAAAAAATAAAGTACAGAATTTGACATTGTGTGGCGTTTTGCCCAGTCATGGTACACTGCTTCCGTTTTAAAAAAAAACAAAAATTTTAATATATTTTTTAAATTTTTTAATACATTTTGAAAATAGCATTCAAAAAATTAAAAATAAAAATAATATTGATTTAATAAAGTAAGCAGTATTAAAAAAATTAAACCTATTAAAACAAACAATGAGTGCTTTGGAAAGGTTCCAAATCTTAGAATCTAAGTAGGCAGATTTTAAAAGTGAAGTAAACATTTGACATAGTGTGAGGTTTCTGCCTAGTCATGGCACACTACATACGTTTTTGATAAACTATCAAAAATGTTTGTATATTTTGATAATTTTTAATATTTAAAAAAAAAGTTATTATAAAATAATTTTTGAAAAATGTTTTTTTGAATTTTTTAATAAATAATTGTTTCTTAAAACATGATAATGGTTTTGCAAATTAAAAAACATTATTTAAAATTATATAAAAAATAATGTAAAATTATTTTGTTTTTAAAAAACTTGTGCTGAATAAACACGATGATTTTTTATAAAATTTCTAACCTATTTTGTTGAAAATATAAAAATGCTTAATTTTGACAAATTATCAAATTACCTGCTAATGTTGGCAAGGAAGAAAATGTTTAAAAAAATAGATTTTTAAATTATAATTAAAACTTTTTATTAAAAAATTTATTCGTAACTTAGAACGATTAAAAATCTAAGCGGGCCGATTTAAAAGAAACAGATGAAGTTATGCATTTGACATACTATGACAGTTCTGTTTTTTTATTTATGTTCCGTTTAGAAAAAACAATCGGATAGGAAAAAAAACAATCCAGTCACGGCACACTACGACCTTTTCCTGAAAATCGAACAAAATGCAAATGAGGGTATAAAAACGTCAAGACTCGTTTTGTTTCTTTTTATTAATTATTATTGTAAAAAAAGACGCGTTAAAGGCGCCACGTAATTATTTTTATAAAATATACAAACGCCGATGTTTTATGGCGCTTAAACTAGTGAAGAAAACGTATGAAAAACGTCAGGATTAAAATATGCCCCCGTTTAAACAAAGTTTTAATGGCTTAAGGGTACGTTACTAAACAACCCTTTTTTATGGAAATGGAAATTCTTGAAGCTACTCCGGTTCTACTTTTAAAACATAAAAAAGCTGTTGCGTTTTATTGCACCTAAAAAAAAAGAAAGCGTCTCTTCCGAGTTGCTTTTTGTAAATTTTGGTTAATGTGTATACGTATGATATAACGAAGGTGAGAGTTTTGGTCAGAGGCGGCTCTTCTTTGACTTTCCGAACCGATGAGCCAAAAATTAAGCGACGAACAAAAAATTTGTCTCCGCCGGTCTAGGAGGCTGAGCATATTCGCGCTTCACTAAGCATTTCACAGCACTCTTTATTATGTATAAAATATTTTTTCCGCGCCGAATAAAGCGTCTCATATTCGTATAAGACACGGAAGGCATTTTTGATATATACGTCATGTTAAAGTGTTGTGTTTCATGTCACTTCGCTGAAAAAATTCAATCTTGCGAGACGTGAAAAATTACACCTTATCATGGTGTCGTGTATCAAAAATGATATGACATAGGTTTGGCTCGTACAATCCGCAAGACAGGTCACGAACGATAACAATTTTTTTCCACCTTCCAAACGAATCGTAAATATTTTTCAGCGCTAACGATAAGCATCGCGACAGAAAAAAAAACCAACCCATTGCGTTTCAACTAAATTTTCCAGAAATCTACGAATGCAATCGCAGTCGCCTATGGAGAAAAAGAAATTTTTTTCGAAACATACATATACGCGCCACCTACGACATTGATTAAACAAACGCGCATGCGCTTTTAACCGTTTCGGTTAAGGTAAATAATTTTTAAATAATTAAAATTTAATGTGATTAAGTTCAATGAAATGTTTGTCAAAATTTATTGGTTTATAAAAATTTGAGGTTACTAAAGTTACCATATTGGTTATCAAACCGATTAGTTTGAACCAATTTCTTAATGTTTGAATGAGTATAAGTAAACAATTTCAAAATTAAAACAAATTATATCTCACACATTTCTGTAACCAAATTTGGTAAATTAAGTTTTTAAATTTTGGTTATAAAAAAAGTATGTTAATTAAAAATTTTGTTACTTTTTGTCCAAACAATTTTAATAAGATTGTTGGATAAGTCACCATTTTTTAAAATTGGTTTCTTTTTAGTTTAAACCGATTCGGTTATAAAGTTTAGAATTTGTATCAAATAACCAATTTAATTGAATTAATAATTTTTAAGTCAATCCATTTTATTTTGACACCTATTTACGCTAATTTAAAGTAAGAATTGATTTAATGTTATTAACCGTTTTTAAGTTAATTTATCAAAAGGGTTTATTAACCAATCGGCTGCTTTTAGTGACACCCAATGTCGTTAAGGTAACCAAACCAATTTACCAAATCGGTTATTTTTTTTAATACAAGAATCACGATGCAATTGGTTTAAGTGTTAACCGGTTGTTATAACCACCTTGACAGTTTGGCGAAACGGTTTTTGTAAAGATTTTTACCCAAGCAAATATTTTTTTCAGCGTTATTTTACCAATAAAAAAATTAAATTACATAGTTTTTTACTTGTTTTTGTAGAGTAACCAATTTGGTAACGCTTCTATTTTTATCATTAACCAATTATTAAATAGAGATTATTGTGTAAACGGACTGGATGATCAATCGAGAATCTTATTAACCAATTTGGTTACATGTATTTTAATTAATGGTAATGAAAATTGATATTATAACATCGGTTAGCTTTATTGCATTTTTTTAACAGTTGTCACTGGTTTCACACACAATTATATGGTAACTCAGTTGGTTAACATTTTAAAAATAGTAACCAAAAGGTATATGTTTTGAGTTTTAACCGATTTAATGTGATTATTATCAATCTTTTCTTGACAGGATTTTTGTCTTTAACCAACTTTAATTTACTAAAAGTTTTGAAATGTGACTTAACTAACTAGATTGGTTTAACAAATAATTCTGTATCTCCATTGTTTAATCACTTTTCGTATCAATTGTTTTTGCCATTAACCAATTTTCAAACCAAGTTTGAAGTTGCTTTACTTGGTTAATATTTCGACAAACCAAAACAGTTAAAATTTGTTTAAACTTAACCAAACCGGTAACTTTTTTTTTTAAACAAATGTATCGTAAAGCAAATGTTTTGATTATTAACCTATTCGGTTTTACCAAGCTTATAACCAGAAAGTAGTGATTTAAATACGCATTTCTGAGTAATTTTTAAAATATCGGTTGGAAGCTAATTTAATAAAATTGTTGAACTTTTCTTTAACCAACCATATTGGTTAGTATTTTGCCTAACATTTTGTCAAATAAACATATACTTGTGCAATAACCAATTTGATTATCCAATTTTTCTATAAAGGTGTTGAAAGTAACCATCATCATCAGCAATTTGGCTTTACCATTTTTTAACTAAAGCTTCTCTTTCTCTGTTTATTTGACAAATTAACATACATTTGTGCAATAACCAAATTGGTTATCACGTGTTTTTCTTTATTATTAACCAATGTTGCTTGGCCAAACGGGTTATAATAACTGCCACTTTTAGTAACAAATCAATTGGTTAATGTGGTTTTTAATCTAATTAACATTTGGTTATTTTATCTTAACCAACAGGCTCAAAACTGAGTTACTTAGTAACGGAGATGTCGGGGGAGAGATTGCCACATTTCAGAGACTCTTCCGTGGTTTACAGATTTTTGAGTTTGGGAATGTGGTTAAGCTAATTATTTGATTGTGTTTAAGGTAACCGTTTTGGTTAACTAATCAAAACAAATTTATTAACCAATTGAATGCTTTTAGTAACACAATAAACGCAACAATGCCGTCATGGTATCCAAATCAAGTAGCGGTTCTTACAATTTACCAAATCAGTTACTTTCTTTTAAATGAAAGTATCACGTTCGCGTTAACCGTTTGTTATAACCGCCTTGACAGTTTAACAAATATTTTTTTCCACATTTTTTTACCAACAAAAAAATTTAATTTTCCGTTTTTTTACGTATTTTTGTAGAGTAACCAATTTGGTAACAAATCTATTTTTATTATTAACCAATTTTTTAATGGAGATCAATATTGTGTTAGTAGTTATCTAAACTGAAACTGTTTAAAATTGTGTAAACCGATCGGATGGTCAAACAAAAACCTTATTAACCCAATTTGGTTACGTTCTTTTTAAATTTCTAAAATATACCGGTTAGCTTTATGCATTTTTTTTTAACAATTGTCAGTGGTTATAGATAACATTTTAAAAACCAAATCAAATAAGTAACCAAACCGATTACTTAGTTTTAAACTAAAGCGCTACCCAGCAGATTTTTGAGTTTGGGAATGTGGTTAAGCTAATTATTTGATTGTGTTTAAGGTAACCGTTTTGGTTAACTAAATCAGGACATCAAATTTATTAACCAATGGAATGCTTTAAGTAACATAATAAACGCAACAACGCCGTTATGGTATCCAAATCAAGTAGCGGTTTCTTACAATTTACCAAAAATCGGTTACTTTTTTTAAATGAAAGTATCACAATCGCGTTAACCGTTTGTTATAACCGCCTTGACAGTTTAACAAATATTTTTTCCACATTTTTTTACCAACAAAAAAATTTAATTTTCCGTTTTTTTACGTATTTTTGTAGAGTAACCAATTTGGTAACAAATCTATTTTTATTATTAACCAATTTTTTAATGGAGATCAATATTGTGTTAGTAGTTATCCAAACTGAAACTGTTTAAAATTGTGTAAACCGATTGGATGATCAAACAAAAACCTTATTAACCAATTCGGTTAAGTTTTTTTTAAATTATTGAAATACATCGGTTAGCTTTATTGCATTTTTTTAACAATTGTCAGTGGTTATGGTAACTTGATTGGTTAACATTTTAAAAACCAAATAGAAGAAGTGACCCAACCGATTACTTAGTTTTAAACAGAAGCGCTACCCAGAAAATATTTTGAGTTTTAACCGATTTAATGTGATTTTTGGTAAATCCTTTTTGTGGTTTAACAAATAATTTTGTGACTCCATTTTTTAATCATTTTTCGTATCAAGACCAATTTTTTCAAACCAAGTTTGAGTGTAGTTATTGTAACCAAATCAACCAATATTTTTTAATTTTTTTGGATGTTATTATGAAACAAAAATCTTAACCAATTTTTATTAACCGAATGGATTACTTTACTAAAACGGTGTTAGTATCCTTTTGGTTAATGTTTCAACAAACCAAAACGACCAACAAAAAGTATCTCCAAACTAATGTTCTGATTATTAACCGATTCGGTTACTTGATTTTTGGCCAAGCTTATAAGCCAAATTAGTGTTTAATTCGAAAACACATTTGGTCCAACGTTTTTGTTAGTTAAACGATTGGAACCAATTTATTAAAAAAATTCAAACTGCGTTACACACAACTATAGTACCCCATTGGTTAATGTTTTGTTAAACCAAATCGGTTAACATTTGTCAAAACTTAACCAAACCGGCTTTTTTTTTAATCAAACGTATTCCAAGCAAATGCTTTGATTATTAACCGATCCATTCTTTTTTTAAATTATTTTTTCTTACATAAACATTGCAAACTATCTCGGTTACTTCACCAAGTTTTTAATCTAAAACAAGTATTTGATTTTGAAACACATTTGTTTTTATGAGTTATTTTTTTGAAGTAACCAATAAAAACCAATTTTAAAAAATTTTGTTTAACCAACTTAACCATATTTCGTTGCTTAACACAAGCAATTCGGTTTCTCAACTATAAATTCAAAGTTTATGGTTATTTGTCAAATAAACCAGTAACAAATTTGGTTATAAAATTTTTAGAAAGGTGTTGAAGTTATTTACTGTTTGCCACTTTTTGTTAACAAATCGGTTTCTTAATCCGGATGCTTAAGTGTTGTTGTTGCAATGCTGTATTTGTAACCGAATTGGTTAGAATTACTATTTCTTGTTTTAACCAACCGATACAGATGCCAGATGCAGAAATCCTATTAACAGATTAGGTTACATTTTAGTTTTTTTTTAAATCTCTTGTAAAGACGATAGTTTTTTTAAAACACACTGTTACCTAAGGTTATGGTAACCCGAATTTGTTAACATTTTCCAAACTTATTATGTATTAACTAATGTATGTCTTACCAGTAAAACGTTTATAACCGGATAGATAAATCGATTATTTTGATTATTTGTGGATATTAACCGATTTGGTTACTCGATGTAATTTTTGTCTTTGTCTAGTTACTAACTGACATGTCGGACTTCAGTCAACCCTAATTATAACACTCAACAATGATTTAAACATTTTTGAGTTTTCTCAATGTTAACCAATTTGTTTGTACTAAAAAATTAAATCCTAGTTTATAACATATTCTTTATTTTCTTATGCAACTTGATTTAATTATCGCTGGAAATTTGGTTACATACTTATTTAACCAAGTATTTTAATTGGCGATTAAATTTGGTTATTGACAAATACATCGGTTAGTTTAACAAACGGTTACCCACTGTTATTGTAACCGAATTGGTTAATTTTTTTGGCATTTTGTGCAATATTTTCAAATGCTATTGTCTTAACCGGATTAGTTAACATTTAACCGATCCAGTTACTACTTGTATTAATTCTCAACGCCGTTTCAACCATTGTGTAACTGATTATTTTTTAACGTATTTTGAACGATATGAGATTATTGCAAGTGTTTTGTGCAATGTTAACCGCTTCGGTTAATCTTTATAATTTTAGTTCCCGCCGACGTACTGACGGATCTCTATTTAATTCTGATTATTTAACCATGGGTTAGAAATTTTGAGTTTTCTCATTGTTAACCAATTTGTTTCTACCGATTTTTTAAAATATATTTTTGGTTTAATTATCAAGTAGAAATGTTATTAACCGATTTAGTTACAGATTTATTTAATTAATGTTTTCATACTTTTTAATTTGGACAAATATTATCGGTTAATTTTATTTAACCTTAATTTTTTTGAAAAGCGGTTACCAACGGTTATTGTAACCGAATTGTTAATACTTTGACAAAATTATTAAGTATTAACAATAATTTTTTTGATTAAGGTAGTGTTCTCAAATGCTGTTGTCGTAACCGAATTGGTTAGCATTAACCGATCCAGTTACCACTTGTTTTAATCTACCTCTTTGACCACCAAATCAATTTTATATAATTCGTTTGTTTTCGAACTTGTTTTGAACGATGTAGATTGTCGCGATTGTTTTGCGCATGTTAACCGATGCGGTTAATCAATGTTATTTTTGTTCCTACCTAGTTTCTACATATTCTATAATTTTTGGGTAAGCAGATTAATCATCAAGCAGAAATGTTATTAACCGACTCGGTTATTTACTAATTTAATTAATTGTTTTCATACTTTTTAGTTCGCCACTAAATTTAATTATTGAAAATTTATAGGTTAGTTTTATAAACGTCAATTTTTTATAGCGGTTACCAACGGTTATTGTAACCGAATCGGTTAATACTTTGACCAAATTACTAAGGATTAAAATTCAATTTCTTGATTACGGACTTTGATGTAATGTTTTCAAATGCTGTTGTCGTAACCGAATTGGTTAGCATTATCCGATCCAGTTACCACTTGTTTTATTCTACTTCTTTGACCACCAAATCAATTTTTTATTATTCGTTTGTTTTCGAACTTGTTTTGAACGATGTAGATTGTCGCGATTGTTTTGTGCATGTTAACCGATCCGGTTAATCGATGTTCTTACCTAGTTTCTACATATTCTATAATTTTTGGGTAAGTAGATTAATCATCAAGCAGAAGTGTTATTAACCGACTCGGTTATTTACTAATTTTATTAATTGTTTTCATACTTTTTAGTTCGCTACTAAATTTAATTATTGGAAAAATTTATATGTTAGTTTTATAAACGTCAATTTTTTTTATAAGCAATTACCAACGGTTATTGTAACCGAATCAGTTAATATTTTGACCAAATTACTAAGGATTAAAATAAAATTTCTTGATTACGGACTTTGATGTAATGTTTTCAAATGCTGGTGTCGTAACCGAATTACTTAACATTAACCGATCCAGTCACCACTTGTTTTAATCTACCTCTTCGACCACCAAATCGATTTTTTATAAATCGTTTGTTTTCGAACTTGTTTTGAACGATGTAGATTGTCGCGATTGTTTTGTGCATGTTAACCGATCCGGTTAATCGATGTTATTTTTGTTCCTGCCGACGTACTAATGGACGTGTCGGGCAGGGATCGACCTAATTCCGACACTTATGTATGGGTTAGAGTTTTAGAGACCATTTAAGCACGTTAAACTATACCAAGATAATCTAAAGCAAAGGTGCCGCCCTATTATAATAACGTCGTTTGCTATTATGATGCGCACAAAGGCGCCCAATCTTGGTTCTTAAAAGCGTTTTGAAAACATTGCTTTGCGGTAGCACATAAGGACGTTCAATACTGATATTTACACCTTTAAGCATCCCATTGTGTTTGAGAAAGGTCTACTTCAGCGGGTTTTTGTCCTCTTGTCAAACACACAAGCACCTGTCTGTCGGCGTAACCGTCTCGGCACGGCCACCGTGATTTATCGTTATTAACATCGTTTCGGCCATAATTTTTCGACGAGTTAATCGGCGTGGGTCAGCGGCAGTCATGAGAAGTACAGCGTTTGTCAAATATTTGCGAAGCGTTAAACAACTGGGAGTTCGCGGCGAGCAAATATGAACAGGTCCGTTTTTTCCCAGGACGACGGACGAATGACCCCCATCTCTTCAACTTTCCATTATTTTGTAAGAAAGTTTTGTGCTCGCGTGTCGATATGGGTCAATTTCGGCCTTCTCTCCGGATTTGAAATTCGACATGTAAATGCAAATGCGGGACGCGGTAAATTTGTTGGACAGTAACTTTATTTGGATTACATTTGGTTTGCGTGTGCTCGTGCTCTTCTCCTATTAAATTGATGTCGATGGTGTTTGGTTTACATGTTCGATGCTAATTTTAGATCGTGTTTCGAGTCGACAAAAGAATTAAATCTGCATATGAGTCGGTCGTTTTGTGCGTTAACCGATTCGGTTAGTGATGCTAGATCGTAGGCGTCTGCCACTAACGAAACAAAAACGCGAATTTATGTTCTTGTCACGAAATAATCGTGTCATCAGGATGTACAGTAAGTTAGGTTAAGGCACCTTATGTCATTTGTTTTTTTATAACAATTTAGCACAATTTAAAAAATTTTTATTGTAAAAACCTTTTTCTTTCTTTAGTTCAGTTAATTCAAAAATTATCGCAAGAAACTTTAAAATTATAGAAACTAATTTTTTTCCTTAACAGTGTCTTAAATTCGGTAACCTAACAATTTGTGTTTTAAACTAAACTTCATGAACAATTGTTTTGTTCCACAAATAAACAATTAATTAATAAGTCTTTGTTTTATTAAAATAATTGTTTTTGTTTCACGAAAGTTAACTAATTGTTTCCAGCATCCAACGTTTTGTCCGCTGCTGCAAAGATTTCATAGTTCAACTTTTTTAAACTGAACGCCTTGAACAATTGTTTTTGTTGCCCGAAACGTTAGTAACTACCTTAATTTATCAAAACTAAAGGCCGCTTTTCAATTGTTTTCCGTTGTCTACGTTTTGTTTGCTGACGTTTCAGAAATAAGTCAATTATTGATTTCTTTACACTAAATGGCATGACAATTGTTTTTGTTCCACGAACAAAAAATTGTTTTTATTTCCCGTCGTTTTGTCCGCCATCTCATAATAAAAATTCAATAAACTGAAGGTCATTAATAAGTCTTTGTTTCACTAAAACAATTGTTTTGTTTCACGAAAGTTAACTAATTGTTTCCAGCATCCAACGTTTTGTCCGCTGCTGCAAAAGAATTCAAAATTCAATTTTTTTAAACTGAACACCCTGAACAATTGTTTTTGTTGCCCGAAACGTTAGTAACTACTTTAATTTATCAAAACTAAAGGCCACTATTCAATTGTTTTCGGTTGTCTACGTTTGTTTGCTGAAGTTTCAGAAATAAGTTAATTAATGATTTCTTTAAACTAAATATCATGAACAATTGTTTCTGTTCCACGAACAAAAAATTGTATTGTTTTGTCCGCCATCTTATAATAAAATTTCATAAACTAAAGGTCATTAATAAGTCTTTGTTTCATTAAAACAATTGTTTTTGTTTCACGAAATTAACTAATTATTTTCAGCATCCAACGTTTTGTCCGCTGCTGCAAAGATTTCATAATTCAACATTTTTAAACTGAACGCCTTGAACAATTGTTTTTGTTGCACGAACAAAAATTGTTTTTATTTCCGCCGTTTCGTCCGCCATCTCTTAATAAAAATTCAATAAACTGAAGGTCATTAATAAGTCTTTGTTTCATTAAAACAATTGTTTTGTTTCACAAAAGTTAACAAATTGTTTCCAGCATCCAACGTTTTGTCCGCTGCTGCAAAAGATTTCATAATTCAACTTTTTTAAACTGAACGCCCTGAACAATTGTTTTTGTTGCCCGAAACGTTAGTAACTACTTTAATTTATCAAAACTAAAGGCCGCTTTTCAATTGTTTTCCGTTGTCTACGTTTTGTTTGCTGACGTTTTAGAAATAAGTCAATTATTGATTTCTTTAAACTAAATGTCATGAACAATTGGTTTTGTTCCACAAACAAAAAATTGTTTTTATTTCCCGTCGTTTTGTCCGCCATCTCATAATAAAAATTCAATAAACTGAAGGTCATTAATAAGTCTTTGTTTCACTAAAACAATTGTTTTTGTTTCACGAAAGTTAACTAATTGTTTCCAGCATCCAACGTTTTGTCCGCTGCTGCAAAAGAATTCAAAATTCAATTTTTTTAAACTGAACACCCTGAACAATTGTTTTTGTTGCCCGAAACGTTAGTAACTACTTTAATTTATCAAAACTAAAGGCCACTATTCAATTGTTTTCGGTTGTCTACGTTTTGTTTGCTGACGTTTCAGAAATAAGTTAATTAATGATTTCTTTAAACTAAATATCATGAACAATTGTTTCTGTTCCACGAACAAAAAATTGTATTGTTTTGTCCGCCATCTTATAATAAAAATTTCATAAACTAAAGGTCATTAATAAGTCTTTGTTTCATTAAAACAATTGTTTTTGTTTCACGAAAATTAACTAATTATTTTCAGCATCCAACGTTTTGTCCGCTGCTGCAAAAGATTTCATAATTCAACTTTTTAAACTGAACGCCTTGAACAATTGTTTTTGTTGCACGAACAAAAAATTGTTTTTATTTCCCGCCGTTTCGTCCGCCATCTCTTAATAAAAATTCAATAAACTGAAGGTCATTAATAAGTCTTTGTTTCATTAAAACAATTGTTTTTGTTTCACAAAAGTTAACAAATTGTTTCCAGCATCCAACGTTTTGTCCGCTGTTGCAAAAGATTTCATAATTCAATTTTTTTAAACTGAACGCATTGAACAATTGTTTTTGTTGCCCGAAACGTTAGTAACTACTTTAATTTATCAAAACTAAAGGCCGCTTTTCAATTGTTTTCCGTTGTCTACGTTTTGTTTGCTGACGTTTCAAAAAATAAGTCAATTATTAATTTCTTTCTTTAAACTAAATGTCATGAACAATTGTTTTTGTCCCACAAACAAAAAATTGTTTTTATTTCCCATCGTTTTGTCCGCGATCTCATAATAAAATTTCAATAAACTGAAGGTCATTAATAAGTATTTGTTTCATTAAAACAATTGTTTTTATTTCACAAAAGTTAACTAATTGTTTCCAGCATCCATCGTTTTGTCCGCTACTGCACAATTTTCCATAATTCAACTTTTTTAAACTGAACGCCATGAATCATTGTTTTTGTTGCACGAAACGTTAGTAACTACTTCAATTTATCAAAAGCCGCTTTTCAATTGTTTTTATTTGTCTACGTTTTGTTTTGCTTACGTTTCAGAAATAAATCAATTATTGATTTCTTTAAACTAAATGTCATAAACAATTGTTTTGTTCAAAAGAAACATTACTTCAAAACTTTTTTGTTAAATTTTCTAGTTATCAACATTTTGTCGGTTAGCGGTTTAACTTTTTAAATCAGAAACAATTGTTTTTGTTTCACAAAACATTACTAAACTTAATTGGTTTCATAATTCAAAACTCAACTTTTAAAACAGTAGTTTTTGTTTCACAAAACTACTAATAAATGTTTTTCAATTGTTTAGCCTTTGTCATAGATTGTTTCGTTACTGTTTCCAGTTGCTAACGTTTTGTTTTCTTTCAAAAAATAAATCAATGGTTTCTTTACAAAACTCAAAGTGCTTTTAATTGTTTCCAATTCTTAACGTTATCGTCGTAAAATCTTTTTACAGTAAACATCACGCAGAATTGTTTTTGTTTTACAAAACGTTACTGAACTAAAAACTGTTTTTTGATTGTTTTCATTAACCAACGTTTTGGCCGCCACCATAAAAGGTATCCAAATTCAAACATCAACTTTTTTACACTAAACGCAGTGAAGAATTGTTTCTGTATCACGGAACGTTACTAAACATAAAACTCTTCTTCATTGTTTCCAGTTTCCAATTTTAAGTCAATTATTGATTTCTTTAAACTAAATGTCATGAACAATTGTTTTGTTTAAAAAAACATTTTGAAACTGTTCTTAAATGTTTCCATCGGTTATCGGTTCATTTTTTAAACTAAACTTGAAAAAACAATTGTTTTTGTTTCACAAAACATTACTAAACTCAATTGTTTTAGTAGTCAATGAACAATAGTTTTTGTTTCACTAAGCGTCAAAGATTGTTTCTTTTTAAAACCAACGTTTCATAAACGTTTTTAGAAACAAGAATTTTACCCTAAACGTCTCGAACACTTGTTTTTGTTTCACGAAAAGTTACTGAATTAAAAAATATTCTTCAATTGTTTGTTTGCTACCGCAAAAGGTTTCGGATTCAAAAATTCAATTCTTTTAAACTAAACGCCATGAACAATTGTTTCTGTATCAGAAAAAGTTACTAAAGTAAAAAATTTTTTCATTTGTTTCTGGTATCCAAATTTTGTCCACTATCTTAAAAGTTACATTATTCAAAAAATCAACTTTTTTTAACACCTTCAAAATGGTTTTGTTTTTTTAAATCACGAAAATTAAATATTGTTCTTAAATTGTTTTAATGAATAATAATTGTTTTTGTATCACTAAAAGTTACTAAATCAAAAACTGTTCAGTATCCAACGTTTTGACCGCTAACGTAAGAGGTTACATAATTAAAAAATTCTATTTATTTAAAGTAAACGCGATGAACAATTGCTTATGTTTCACGAAATGTTAATAAACCAAAAACTGTTTTTCAATTGTTTCTAGAATCCTACCATTTCTCCGCTACCATAGTAAGTTCCATTGTTAAAAAAATACAGCTTTTTTTAACTGAACGCCATAAACAATTGTTCTTGTATCACGAAAGGTTATTAAACTACAAACTGTTCTTCAATTTTGTCTTCTACCTTAAAAGGATTCATTAAATAAAAATTAAACTTGTAATTCTTTTAAAATAAACATCATGAACAATTGTTTTTGTTCCGCTATCAAAAAACTGTCTTTTAATTGTTTTTTTTTGTTTCAAAAATATTTTTTTTAACTATAGATCATGGGTTTTTGTTTCACAACACGTTACTAAATTCAATTGTTTCCAAATGTCAACGTCTTGTTCTCTATCATAAAAGTCTTTAAAAATAATCATTGTATTCTTTACAAAAAAAAAACCATGTCATTTAATTGCTTCCAGGTGTTAAAGTTATGTCATCTATCGTAAAGAATCCAAAGAATTAGTAACTTCACAAACAATTGTTTTTGTTTTACGAAACGTTACTAAACTAAAAACTCTTTTAATTACTTCCATTCAATTTTTTAAAATAAACACCTAAAAACAATTGTTTTTGTTTCACTAAATTTTACTAAACTACAAACTGTTTTTCAATTATTTTCAGTACTCAGTACCCGCTACTGTAAATTGAAAAATTCTACTTTATTAAACTAAAAGCCATAAACAATTGTTTTGTTGCACAAAACGTTAGCTAACCTAACCTAAAAACTGCTTCAGTTACCATCGTCTCATCCGCTATCATAATAAACTAAATAAAAAAATATTTCCATCTAAAAGTCATAAACAATTGTTTTTGTCAAAACTTTTCAATTGTTTTTTGTTGTCAATTTCGTAAAACTACGTGTCAGGAGCAATTGTTTCTTTTCAACGAAACATTATTAAACTAAAAACTGTTTTCAAATGTTTTTTCTATTATCAAAAAGGCTTTTAAAAAAAAACGTATTTTTTAAAAAAGTTTTAAAAATTTTTTAATCAAGAACGTAGTAATTTTTTTTTGTTTTAACTACTTAACAGTTTTAAACTAAACTGAATAAACCATTGTTTTGTTCTACTAACAAAAAACTTCCGTCCAATTGTTTTTACTTGCTTCCAATTACTACTTTTAAAACAAAAGTTACGAACAATTGTTTTTGTTTCACAAAACGTTACTAAACTAAACCCTATTTTCCAATGTTTCCAAGAATTGTTTTTCTTTTATGAAACGTTATTAAAGTAAAAATGGTTTTTAAATTGTTTCCATTCAATTTTTTAAACTAAACGCGATGAACAGTTGTTTTTGTTTCACGTAATGTTACAAAAATTAACTTTGTTTTTAATTTTTTTGTTTTGTCCTCTACAGTAAAAGGTTTCATAATTCAAACATTTTTCCACGAACAATTATTTTCGTAGCATAAAACTTTAGTAAACTAAAGCTGTTTTTCAATTGTATCGTAAAAGACTAAATAACTATTTCTGAAACTAAATAATTATTTTAATCAAAGCTAAACACTGTTTTTCAGTAGCCACAGTTTGGTCCAAAAATTCAATTTTTTTAACTAAACGCCATGAACAATTGTTTCTGAAACTAAAGTAAAAGATTTCAGAATTAAGTCGGTTATTGAGTTTTATAAACTAATTGTTATTAACAATTGTTTTTCTTCAAAAATAAAATTTCTAAACTCAAAACTGTTTTCAAATGTTTTCAGTTATTAACGTTTTGTCCGTTATCGGTTCTACCGTCATAAACAATTGTTTTTGTTTCACAACACATTACTAAACCCAACTATTTCTAGTAACAGTTTCATAATTCAAATTTCAACTTTGTTAAACTAACCATCATGGACAATAGTTTTTGTTTCATGAAACGTTACTAAATTAAACCCTGTTTTTCATTTTTTCCAACAATTGTTTTTGTTTTACAAATTAAAAACGGGTTTCTAATTGTTTCTATTAAATATTTTAAACTAAACGCCATGAACAATTGTTTCTGAAGCATTCAGAAATACGTCGATTATTAATTTTTGCAAACAAAATGTTATGAACAATTGTTTTTTTTTTCAAAGTAACTTTACTGAACTCAAGAGGTTTTCAATTTTTTTCAGTTATTAACGTTTTGTCCGTTATCAGTTCAACTGTCATAAACAATAGTTTTTCTTTTACGAAATGGTACTAAACTAACAACTGTTTTTCAATTGTTTCCAGCCAATTTTACAAAATTAAAATGTTGCAAACGTTTTGTCCTTTATCGTAATAAGCTTCATCAGGACTATGACTTTACTTAAAGTTTTAAAATTCTATATCGTGTCCTAGATGAAGTGACCTTTGTTGACCTAACGGTTATAAATTTATTTAAAAAGATAGGTACTTAGCAGGGTTCGTGCGCTGATCGATCATCGAAATCACCAAATTAGTTTAGTCAATATTTCGGTGCGCAAACCGTTTTCGATAATAAAATTAAGTGCATTAGGCAATTTCATGGATCGGTCTCGAGGGGTAGTCGGCGGGGGCGGGGTCCATCCCAGCGGGCCCATAAATAAGCGCCCATTTTACAATACAAATTAATTATTTTATATTTCTAATAAATTTAACTTTTATGATGTTTAGTTTCGCTTATAATAAAAAGAAGTTTTCGGCAGCAATAAATTTTTAGTAGCGCGGCATAGTATTTTACGAGCGATTTTTATTCGTTTATTGTTTTTGATGCGTCGTAGCATCATACGCGGGGGCGACGAAATTTTCACACGGCGTCGTCGGTCACGTCGAAAAACTTCTTTTGTGTAAATTGATTCTTGTTTAAACGGACACGCTGTTCAAATATAACGCGGTGATCTAAAAGCGGGGCCCAAAACAAATATGTGCTTAAGTATTAAGTAGTGATTTATGCGTCTTAGCGACTCTTTTCTTCGCGTCCTCTCGTTGTTGTTGTTGTTTTTGGGGGAGCAGTTGGCACGGGTGGTAACCCGGCATCATCAATCATCACCCGAAGAACTACGCCCAAAGCTGTCTGCTAAACAAACATATAATTATGTATATGAACCTCTGTTTATCCCACTATGATTACCGCATGCATAGCTTCATTCACATTCGCGTAACAAGAAGAAAAATTAATGATAGATTCAAGCTGGCGCTTTTATTTTCATTAATAAACAAACTTTTTTTCTTTGTTGTTTTACGACGGCTGACTACTAAAATGACATTTAATTACAAATTTTCAGCCTTTCGCTTTAAACAATTTATTTAAAAGCTTAGTGAAGCTATAAGTTTATTTTATTAAAGGCGGTGACCATCTGCGATACGCTTAAGCGCCAATAAAAAACCTTAACCTGACGAGGTAAATTAAAAAAAGGCGCCGTAAACTCATTTCGAATGCACAGACCCGGGAGATGGACCAATTAACGCCCGATTCCGCAAAAAATTTTTTGTTTTTGCACGACGGGGCGCCACGACATTTACGCCCGCTTGTCATCGCCGTTCTACCTGAACGGACAAACAAACAAGCTTTGTCCTCGGTAATCAGATGAGGAAAACGCGAAAATTCCTTTGATGTTTTCATATAAAAGCGACTAGTCAATCGGGAGGTCGCGGCACCGACAAAGATGTTTTAAATTTTATTATTATTTTCATTATCACCAACGAATGCGAATTTCATCGCGGCAATATTTATTTATTAAGAACAACAACAATTCGATCGCGTAAGCAAACTGAAAAGCCCCGAGCTTTTCTTTTTCGCGTCTTAATTAAAAAAAAAAAAAACGCAATCGATCGCATTAAAATATTACGCTATAAACGCCGCTAATTAACTTTAAAATGTTTCGGTCTTTTGCGAATCATTGAGCTTCAATTGGAAAACGATTGAACCCGAAAGAATCGCGAAATCAACATTTTTTTGCAGTCTAAATTGATTAACTTTTAAAACAAAGTTGACTGTGGTTTTTTTGCCGCAAGTTCTTCGTTAACATCAATACAGTCTCAGGGCGCCATCGTTTAAAATATAAATAAATCCAGCAGATTGACTTAGAATTTTTTTGAAATAAAGTGTAAAAAATTGTTTGTCATTTCCATCTGAATTTCAAAATTTTATCCACGTTTTCAAAAATTTTTTTAAAATATCGTGTTTTTAGATTTTCAAAACTTTTTTTATTTTTGCATAAAAAATAAAAATTCATGTTGTTTTCTTTAAGAAATTGAAAAAAACTGATTTCATAAAATTGAAAAGTTTAAGCGTTACTTTTAAGAATTAAAATGCAATTTTAAAATGCACATTCATTTTAATTCCAAACTTTAAAATATAAAGAAAGTCCCAATATTATTATTATAATTTATTTTGTATAAAAAATACATTTGTATACTTTAAAAAATTCAAAAAACTAAATTCATTTAAATGAAACACTTAAAAAACACGCGATTATTTAAAAATGAAAACAATACTCTAAAATACTCTTTCAATTCCAACAACTTCAAAAATAAAACTAAGTTTTAAATACGTAAAATCTTTAAGAAATTCAAAAAAACTTAATTCGCTTAAATAAAATGCTTAAAAATACATGCGATTATTTAAAGAATTAAAATGCAATGTTTAAATGCGCATTCATTTTAATTCCAACAACTTTAAGGTAGGGTACGGTGCTTGCAAACTTTTTTTAATTAGGAAATAAAACAACTAAACGACACATTAATCTAACTCTTGGAAATATAAAACATAAATTGTATTCAATAATCTTAATAGAATCGCAAAACAGTTTAATTTTTGCATGAATAAAGAAAAAAAAAGTCATGTTATGTTCTTTAATAAATTCAAATAACTGAATTCATCTAAAGGAGATGCTTTAAAGAATTGAAATTCAATTCCCACTTGCTTACAAGCCTTTAAAAACAATTTTAAATTGCGAAAAAAAACTAAAAATACTTTAATTTAATTCTTTAAAGAATATAAAAATTGAAGATAAATAATTTTAATTGAATCCCAAAATAGTTTTTATTTTTGCATGAAAAAAGAAAAAATGCATGTTGTTTTTTATGCGATTATTTAAAGAATTTAAATTCAATTTTAAAATGCGCATTTATTTTAATTCCAACAACTGTAAGTAGGGGTACGGTGCTTACAAGCTTTCAAAAAACTTGTTTTTTTTTAAATTAAAAAATAAAAACAACTAAAAATTCTTGAAAAATAAAAACATGAAGATGAATAAACTAGACAAAATAACTTCATTTAAATGAAACGTTGAACTGTTTATTTCAAAAATGAAAATACAATTCTAAAGCGCGCATTCATTTTAATTCCAACAATTTTAATACGTTTTCAAAAAACCTTTTTAATTGCGAAACAAAACAACTAAGACATTAATTTAGCTCTTTGAAAAATAAAAAATTAAAGATAAATAAATTAGACAAAATTGTATTCAATAGTTTTAATTGAATCTCAAAATAGTATTTGTTTTGCATAAAAAAAATATATGTTGTTTTCTTTAAGAAATTCTAAAATTCTTTTAATCATATCCTTTAAAAATACATTAGTTTATTTACAGAATTAAAATGCAATTCTAAAATTTGCATTCTTTTTAACTCTAACAAGATCAATAAATTAAGATATAATTGTATTTAATAATTTTACTAGAACCCTTTTTGCATGAAAATTTTCATTAATAAATTCAAATAACAGAATTTATCTAAATGAGACGCTTTAAAGAATTAAAATGCAATTTTAAATACGCTTTCATTTTAATTCCCACAACTTTAAGTACGTTTGTGGTTGTTACAAGCCTTCAAAAACCATTTTTTAATTACGAAACAAAACAACTAAAAAATACATTAATTTAACTTTTAAAAAATAAAAGGTTATAGATGAATAAATTCAATAATTATAATTAAATCGCAAAATAGTTTTTATTTTTGCGTGAAAAAGAAAGAAAATAATGTTGTTTTCTTTAATAATTTCAAAGAACTGAATTCACCTAAAGGAGACGTTTTAAAGAATTTAAATGCAATTCTAAAATGCATATTCATTTTAATTCCAAAAGAATAATAAAAGTTTTAAGTTTGTCTATGGTGCTTATGAGTCTCAATGCAGTTTTTATTGAATACTTTAAAAAATTCAAAAAACTAAATTCATTTAAATGAAATATTTAAAACAACATGCGATTATTAAAAATTAACATAATATTTTTAAATGCCCTTTCAATTCCAACAACTTTCAAAGTTTTAAATACGTACCTATATGGTGCTTACGAGCTTTTAAAACCTATTTTTTTTTATATTAAGAAACAAAAACAATTAGAAGATCAATTAATTTGACGATGTCTTATTTTAAATCTTTTTAAAAAATAGTTTATTAATCTCTTAAATTATAAATAATTTTTTGTTGCTTTAGTTCTAAAACAGCTTTCAAAAAGTTTTATTTGAATTTTTCCTTAAGAAATGTTAGTAACTTTGAAAATTAGGAAAAAATTTATTGTATCAGCCTAAAATAAAAAAATTAAATAAAAAATTCAAATAAATTCAAAATATTTTGTAACATAACAAAATTCTAATTTAAAATGTGTTTAAATTATTTCTTTAAGAAATGTTCAAAGACCAGGTTCAACTACCATTTATAAACATTTTTTTTTATTAAAAAATCAAATAAATTAAAAATGTTTTAAATTATAATAAGATTTAATTTGACAACATCAAAATTGTGCTTAATTTTTGTTACCTCACCTTAATTTTTCTTGAGAATTGTTAGCTACTTTTATAATTGGAAAAGAACACGTTGTACTACCGCCCAAAAATATACGTAAAAAATTCAAATAAATTCAAAATATTTCAAGTCATAATAAGATTTTATAAGATTTAATTAGACAACATCAAAGTCACAAAATTTAAAATATTTTGAATCATAACAAGATTATATAAGTCAGATAACATCAAAATATTACATAAAAAAAGAAACAATTTAATAAACGCCTAAAAATTTTAATTCCAAAAGAATAATAAAAAGTTTTAAGTTTGTCTATGGTGCAGGAGTCTCAATGCAGTTTTATTGAATACTTTAAAAAATTCAAAAACTAAATTCATTTTAAATGAAATATTTAAAACAACATGCGATTATTAAAAATTAACATAATATTTTTAAATGCCCTTTCAATTCCAACAACTTTCAAAGTTTTAAATACGTACCTATATGGTGCTTACGAGCTTTTAAAAAACCTATTTTTTTATATTAAGAAACAAAAACAATTAGAAGATCAATTAATTTGACGATGTCTTATTTTAAATCTTTTTAAAAAATAGTTTATTAATCTCTAAATTATAAATAATTTTTGTTGCTTTAGTTCTAAAACAGCTTTCAAAAAGTTTTATTTGAATTTTTCCTTAAGAAATGTTAGTAACTTTGAAAATTAGGAAAAAATTTATTGTATCAGCCTAAAATAAAAAAATTAAATAAAAAATTCAAATAAATTCAAAATATTTTGTAACATAACAAAATTCTAATTTAAAAAATGTGTTTAAATTATTTCTTTAAGAAATGTTCAAAGACCAGGTTCAACTACCATTTATAAACATTTTTTTTTATTAAAAAATCAAATAAATTAAAAATGTTTTAAATTATAATAAGATTTAATTTGACAACATCAAAATTGTGCTTAATTTTTGTTACCTCACCTTAATTTTTTTTGAGAATTGTTAGCTACTTTTTATAATTGAAAAGAACACGTTGTACTACCGCCCAAAATATACGTAAAAATTCAAATAAATTCAAAATATTTCAAGTCATAATAAGATTTTATAAGATTTAATTAGACAACATCAAAGTCACAAAATTTAAAATATTTTGAATCATAACAAGATTATATAAGTCAGATAACATCAAATATTACATAAAAAAGAAACAATTTAATAAACGCCTAAAAATATAAAAAAAACTAAATTCAAATAAATTCAAAATATTCTGATTCTATAAGCTGTAATTTTGAGTAAAAACAGTGTGTAATTTAAAGACGGACTCAAATATTTTAATTTTATTTTAAGTAAAATTTTTAAACGCCTTTTTTTTAATCGGAGCTGACTGGATTTAGAACGTCAATTGACAAAATTATATTTAAAAAATGATACTTGCATTTTTTAACCTCACAATGCCATTTTCAAAATATGTGTTATTTAAAGTAAAAATTTTAATTAAACTATTTGAACAATAGCATTTTCAAAATTTGTGTTATAGATGCTTTCAAAATTTGAATTAATATTTTTGAGTACAAATTTTTTTTTTATTTTAAACGGTTTTCATGGCTTACTTACTTTTTACGACTAAATTATTTTGCCATTTCTACACTTTGGTTACTAATATTTTAAAACAGGTTAATGCAATGTTTTATTTTTTACGTCGCCATTTTATTTAAACACTTTTTCAAACGGAGTTACTTTTTCGCCATCCCTAACTCCAATCACTTGTAATTTTTAGTTGAAAAAAAGTGTGTAATTTTAAGACGCACCCAAAAATTTTAATTTTATTTTAACTACAATTTTTGAACGCTATTTTGTTTTAATCAGGACTGACTAGATTCAGACAAAATTACATTTACAAAGGTGATATTTATATTTTTTTATTTCCTATTGCCATTTTCATAATGTGTTATTTAAAGTGCTTTAAAATTTGAATTAAAATTTTTGAGTCAAAATTGTTTGATGTAACAATCACTTTTTCTATTTTAAACGGTTTTCATGACCTACTTACTTTTTACGAAAACAGGTTACATTTGGCTTATTGCAATGTTACTTAAACACTTTTTAAATGACATTTGAAAACTGAGTTGCGTCACTCCTAACTCGAATCATTTGTAATTTTGAATTGAAACAGTGTGAAATTTTATGACGCACTCAAAAATTTTAATTTTATTTTAACTAAAATTTTAAACGCCATTTTGTTTTAATCAAGATTTACTGGATTCAGAACGCGTAAATTGACAAAATTAGATTTACACAGGTGATATTTGTATTCTTTAACTTTCCAATGCCATTTTGAAAATAAGTGTTATTTAAAGTGCTTTCAAAATTTGAATTAAAATTTTTGAGTAAAAGTTTTTTGATGTAACAACCACTATTCTATATTAAACGGTTTTCATGGCCTACTTACTTTTTACGACTAAATTATTTTGCCATTTCTACATTTTGGTTACTAATATTTTTAAAACAAGTTACATTTGGTTTATTACAATGTTTTATTTTTACGTCGCCATTTTATTTAAACATTTTTAAATTACATTTAAAACTGATTTGCTTTTTCGTCATCCCTAACTCGAATCATTTGTAATTTTGAGTTAAAAAAATGTGTGTAATTTTAAGATGCATCCAAAAATTTTAATTTTATTTTAACTAAAATTTTTGAACGCTATTTTGTTTTAATCAAGACTGACTGGATTCAGAACGCGTAAATTGACAAAATTAGATTTACAAAGGTCTTATTTATATTTTTTAATTTCCCAATGTCATTGTTAAAACATGTGTTATTTAAAGTGCTTTCAAAATTTGAATTATAATTTTTGATTCAAAATTTTTGATGTAACAACCAGTTTTCTATTTTAAACAGGTTTTTTTTTTTTAATTTTTTTTTTTTTTTTTTTTTTTTTTTTTTTTTTTTATTTTTTTTTTTTTTTTTTTTTTTTTTTTTTTTTTTTAAAATTTTTTTTTTTTTTTTTTTTTTTTTTTTTTTAATTTTTTTTTTTTTTTTTTTTTTTTTTTTTTTTTTTTTTTTTTTTTTTTTTTTTTTTTTTTTTACATTTTGCTTATTGAAATGTTTTATTGTTTACGTCGCCATTTTATTTAAACAAATTTTCAATGACAATTGAAAACCGAGTTGCTTTTGCGTCATCCCTGACTCGAGTCATTTGTAATTTTAAGTTGAAACAGAGTATAATTTAAAGACGTGCCCAAAAATTTTAATTTTATTTTAACTAAAATTTTTGAACGCTATAATTTTTTTAAACTCTTAGTGACGTTTTATTTAGTTTAATTTCTAATTAAAATTTTGAACACCAAATGCATTTGTTTTTTAGTAGGTACATAAATACAAAATAATTTAATTTGCTGGAGACAAATAAATCGGACATAAAATTTATTGCGATTGTTGCGTCACATATATGTAACATATTCTCTTGATGACCCGTGACATTACAAAATTGATCTTTGATGCCTCCAAGTGACAAAATCATATAAGTTCACGGCCAACTTCGCTTATACTTTAATATAACACTCTCTTATCAAAACTTAAACGCTCGAAACATCGAATAATATGTTAATTAAGTAAGAAGAAGAGAGAGAAAGGAAAAGAGAGGGCTTAATTAAACTAACAATGTGTTATTCGTAAGTTCGTGCACGCTATCTTTTCATGTAAAAATAACTTTACCAACTTATTAGTATCACCATCATTATCTTTATTATTATATGTTAATGTCGTTTGTTGTAGTCATTTTGTATAATTTCAACACGTCTTTAAATACAATTTTAATTCAAACGTTGTTATTATATTGTGCGTTCTACCACGCAAAATGGCGCTACTTTGATTGTTAACAAACAAATCTAGTGTGCGAAATCATTTGTTCCATAGCCTACTACAATAATAATTAATAGGTGCTTTGACTTACCGGCGTGCTAGATGCACCGGGGTACTTGTCGCAAACGTCTTAGAAATTCTGGATTGTTAATTGCGCTCGAACATGAAATCCTCGCAGTCTTGATAATTACTTTTTTTTTAATAAAATCCAATCTGAAACAAATTTTAAAGTTAAAATCAAAGATGGCTATCAGATTTTCCAACACTACCTATATTCTAACCTAAACTAGTTTGAGTCAAAATTTGTAGTATGAACAAAAAATTAATCAATCTTTAAATTTGACATCCGACTCCCGATAAATAAACCGCTCTGTTTTTTTTTCTTGAAGAAAATGAAAACTTGAATTAAAGGTGGCGTTATGACAAAATATTAGTATAATCCAGACAGCGACGCTTGTGAACAAGATGCGCGCCATCTTTGATAGATTATTCTTTTGTTACGCTGCACTCTCGATTTGGCGGCAAAAAAACTAATTCGGCGAAATTTTCGAAAAAAGAATCCGAAGGCGGCGATCTAAATCTGATACAAAAAGAAGTTGTCTTGTAAATAAAGATAAATTATAATTAAAATAAGATGGCGGACAGAGATGCTCGAAATCGTATAACGGGTGCAGGTGAGATGCGATACTAATAAAATGAATATCGAAAGAAGATGAAATATATGGATGAAAGATGTGTTAGAGCGAGTTGGGTATGGGCGTGGTGAAGTGGCGCCAAGGTGGCCGCAAATGAAGGTACATTCCCTGATATAAATTTATACAAAAAGATCGCCTCTTCTTTTTAATGATGTCTCTCCCCTTAGAGTTTCGAAGAATTTAATTTGTGAAACAAATAGTAGGTTAAACGGTTTCTTAGTGTCACTCGGACACTAGTACAACACCAGGCTTACACTGATCCTTTAATTCGATTACGAGGGTATTATTGTTGCATAAATGAAGCTCCTGTGAATAATGCGCAAATCTAATTAGTTTCTTTTCGAATCCTTTCTTGAAAGGCGCGCTCGAGAACTTGCGATCGATGGCGCTGTCGGATAGACGCCGATTTCTCAAGGTCGGCGCCATTTTTTGCGCGCGGTGTAATCGCATTTCGCACGGGTGGCTATCTATCGGCAAATACCCGAACCAAAGACATCAGTTTTACATTAACGCGATAAAAGCTACCGTGCCGATAAGAAAACAGTCGAACAAACAAACACACAAAGCTCACCTTGTGTAACTAACCTCAATATTTGACTGCGCGCTTGCCGCTTTTAACCGAAAGTTATATACATACATTCAACAAGAGTGATAATGTACTACTTAACTGGTGTTGAAATGTTAAATAATACCGAGCGGTACCATTGATGTCTACCAATAAGCGTCGATTTTCCATTTTATTTGAGGTTATGACGGTTTTTTTTAGGTTACAAACTCGAATCATAAAGAGCTTTCGTTCGCCTCGGTTTTTTTTTCAGTTCTCCTTAAAGATAACATCGCTCATTGTGCCGTCGCAGCTTTAGACACTTTCATAAGCGGCTTTATCACTACAAAGAGACGCCAGAGAAAATGATAATTAAAGTTGCAATAAAAGTCAAAAGATGAAGCTTCTTTAACGAGACCCTTGAAAAAGTTTTATTTACACCTAGCTGGGATTTTTTTACAAAGCTCGCGCTGTTTAAAAATCGGTTAAATCGAGTTAACTGATTTATTTGTTTTCAATTGCGTTTGTTTTCAAAGCCTACTAATTTAATATAATTAAAAATTGTGAACCAATTATTACTGGAACTTGTTCTCAAAGCCTACCTTAATTGAATATTGAATTTAAATTAAACCATTTTTAATTCAAATACAGGATGAATGCACCGTGAAATAAATTGGTTAAGCGGTTATTTAACAGTTACCTATACTTATTTAACCGATTAAAATTGTTTAAACAATTGAAGGCTTGGTTGATATTGGTGTAACCATAACCTTCTAACAACAATTAGTTAACTAAAGTTTAGAAACGGTTAAAACAATTAAGAAATTGATTAAACGGTTATACAGCGGTTACACTTCTTTAGAAAGTAAGTTTTAGAATAAAACCGTAGAGGAGCAACATAATTGAATAATGTAAATGTAGAAACGGTTACCATAATTTGGTTACACAATTATAAAATTGGTTTACTATTTGTAAGCTTCAACAAATTAGTTAAAATGGTTAAATAACCGGTTAACGTCAAAATTATAAAGGTTTTTATTAAATTATCTATGGATTATACTTTCAAAACCATAGTCACAACTTTGTTTACTACTATTAGTAAACCGCACCAAATTGGTTAAAATGGTTAAACAACCGGTTAACGTAAAACTTATATATGTTTCGGATTACACATTGACATTGTCACAAAGCAATTTTTAAAAATATTGGTTAAGCGGTTAAGATCTCTTTGAAATGAATTCGGTTATAAACGTTTACTATACAAGTTTCGACAAACCGGTTACATAAAACGTCATGTAAATCGGTTAAGAGCACTTAACAAGAATTTTCTTATGAAACCGGTTAATTAAATTAAATAAAAAAAATGATTAAACGGTTATGTAACGGTTACAGTGTATTTATGCATCCAATCCAGTATAAAAATTAATAAAAGAATTTTGTTTGATTTTAGTAAAATTTTCAACAAGTTGGTTAAACATGGTTAAATAACCGGTTAACTAAAAATATATGCAAAGTAAATCGTCTATGAACCAAGGCAAGTTATGATACAAACAAACTATCTTAAAAAAATTGGTTAAGTGAGTGTAAAACAGAGAAAATTGTATTTTCAAAAATTGAAATAACCGGTTATAAAGTTAAAACGTTATATTGCAAAAAATTACAAATCAATCAAAACGTCTCTTGGTTAGAGGCAAAACTTTACATACGATAAATTTGGTTATAACCGATGGTAATTAAGTGTTATAAAATTATTGTTAACCGCTAGGAAATTAAGCAAACCGGTTAGTTAGCGAAAATTGGTTAAACAATTAACAGTTTTGATTAAAATCGAAATAATGTATAATTTTGTTTATTAATAGTAGGAAGTTACAATGAATTGGTTAAAATAGGTTAAAGCGGTTAAACAATCGGTTAATAAAATCCTGATTTCACAACTTGGTCTAAGTCAACATAAGTTGCAGATTAACTAACTTCTTTTTTTAATTGGTTAAGTGGTTGTTTCAAAGTTAAGAAACGATTAATTGAATTAAAAACAATGTTTGCCGCAGACCTCCACATCGCCTCGATAAGCGAAAATAAAGTTACATTGAAAAAAAAATGGTTCAAACAAAAGCTATAGACAATAAAATTCCCAACATTTTTTTTTTGTAAAATTGAAATTGGTGAAGGTATTATTACGACAATTATGGTTACTTGATTGTTTTATCTTAGTAATTAATTATCGGATCAATAAATAGTTTAAACAAAAGTTGTGAATAATTAAATTATAAACAACTTTTATTTAAAACAAAATGAATATTTTTAAATGTTTTAAAAATCTATGTAGGACGGCCGGCCGACCGGCCATCGAAGATTACACCATAGATGCATTGAAAATTAAACCATTTCAATTTAAAAGACTTGGTTACGCGGTTATCACTATGGTTCGCTTAAATAAAATATGCCTCTAATGAATTGAAACAAGTTACAGTGAATTGGTTGAAATGGTTAAACAACCGGTTAATTCAAAAACGTTTGCGTGAATCTTTCTATTAATTTAAGTCAAGATAAGATACAACGAAACTGGTCGAGTGGTTATACAGAAAGATAAGGGCAACACAATTTTTTCAAATTGTTATAACAGGTTACAAAGTATTAATTGCTATGTTGCTACATTTCAAGTTAATTCCGGTTAATTAACAGCCTACTAATAACCAATAAACAAAGTTTCTTATTTAAGTAATTATTTAATAACTGGTTATATATCGGTTACACCACAGTTGCAATGCAAATAAAATACATTGCTGGATTTGGTTAAGCGGTTATCAAATTGGTTCAGTTATAAAAACGTCCACTAAAAGATTAAAAACGAATTATTAAGCGGTTAAATGGTTAAACAATTGGTTAACTCAAAAATGTATACGATGTAATCAAACGAATTTTTAACAAAAATTAAAAAATTTAAAAGATTCGGTTAAGCGGTTATCAATTTACTCTGATTAAAAACAAGTTAAAGGTTGGTTAAAATGGTTATATAACCAGTAACCACAAAAATATTTGTGAATTTCAATTTCTAAAAATCAAATAAGTCACGAGTTCAATGACTTAAAAAATGGTTAAGCGGTTATACCTACAGACAGAGAAACCGGTTATAAATGCGTAAGTAGAAATTAACACTAAAACTTCAAATTCAATAAATGAATTTTATTGATTTTTGCGTTAGAAATATAAATCTAGATACCTTTGATAACTATGGCGTTTTATTTATTCAAAGATTCCGTAATTTATAATTAATCTATCTTGGTTATTAATGTACCAAACGAATTTATTTACCGATAACCTCAGTTCAAACGTCAATTTAACCGATTAACCGGTTACTTTCTACAACTTTAGTAGACGATAACAATCTAGACATCTTTGACGGCAATTTGTGTTTTGTTCGCGTAACGCGATTTTGGGGTTAAGTAATAAATCGCGTTATCGCGCCGCGACAACGCCATCTATTATACGGAATAAAAACGAAAAACGCAAGGTATGGATTTGGCGCCGTTAATGTTGATTTATTGTAATTGTAAAATTTCACAGTTTAGTTAGAGATCTCCGACGCGGATAAAGCTATTTATTACCATTGAAAAATAAAGAGCTCGCGTTGTTTAAAAATCGGTTAAATCGAGTTAACCGATTTATTTATTTTCAATTGCGTTTGTTTTCAAAGCCTACTAATTTAATATAATTAAAAAATTGTGAACCAATTATTACTGGAACTTGTTCTCAAAGCCTACCTTAATTGAACATTGAATTTAAATTAAACCATTTTTAATTCAAATACAAGATGAATGCACCGTGAAAAAAATTGGTTAAGCGGTTATTTAACGGTTACCTATACTTATTTAACCGATTAAAATTGTTTAAACAATTGAAGGCTTGGTTGATATTGGTGTAACTATAACCTTCTAACAACAATTAGTTAACTAAAGTTTAGAAGCGGTTAAAACAATTAAGAAATTGATTAAACGGTTATACAGCGGTTACACTTCTTTAGAAAGTAAGTTTTAGAATAAAAACCGTAGAGGAGCAACATAATTGAATGATGTAAATGTAGAAACGGTTACCATAATTTGGTTACACAATTATAAAATTGGTTTACTATTTGTGAGCTTCAACAAATTGGTTAAAATGGTTAAATAACCGGTTAGCGTTAAAATTATAAATGTTTTTATTAAATTATCTATGGATTATACTTTCAAAACCATAGTCACAACTTTGTTTACTACTATTAGTAAACCGCACCAAATTGGTTAAAATGGTTAAACAACCGGTTAACGTAAAACTTATATATGTTTTCATTGAGTTGTTTCGGATTACACATTGACATTGTCACAAAGCAATTTTTAAAAATATTGGTTAAGCGGTTAAGATCTTTTGAAATGAATTCGGTTATAAACGTTTACTATACAAGTTTCGACAAACCGATTACATAAAACGTCATGTAAATCGGTTAAAAGTACTTAACAAGAATTTTCTTATGAAACGGGTTAATTAAATCAAATAAAAAAATGATTAAACGGTTACAGTGTATTTAAGGCAGTTAAAGAGTTGCATTTAAATTAAAAAAACTGAAGGTCCATTAGTTAAACTTGAAGCACTTCACATTAATTTGAAATATTTGGTTAAGGGTTATCATAATGGTTCAATTCATGCATCCAATCCAGTATAAAAATTAATAAAAGAATTTTGTTTGATTTAGTAAAATTTTCAACAAGTTGGTTAAACATGGTTAAATAACCGGTTAACTAAAAATATATGTAAAGTAAATCGTCTATGAACCAAGGCAAGTTATGATACGAACAAACTATCTTAAAAAAATTGGTTAAGTGAGTGTAAAGACAGAGAAAATTGCATTTTCAAAAATCGAAATAACCGGTTATAAAGTTAAAAAGTTATATTGCAAAAAATTACAAATCAATCAAAACGTCTCTTGGTTAGGGGCAAAACTTTACATACGCTAAATTTGGTTATAACCGCTGGTAATTAAGTGTTATAAAATTATTGTTAACCGCTAGGAAATTAAGCAAACCGGTTAGTTAGCGAAAATTGGTTAAACAATTAACAGTTTTGATTAAAATTGAAATAATGTATAATTTCGTTTATTAATAGTAGAAAGTTACGATGAATTGGTTAAAATAGGTTAAAGCGGTTAAACAATCGGTTAATAAAATCCTGCTTTCACAACTTGGTCTAAGTCAACATAAGTTGCAAATTAACTAACTTCTTTTTTTTAATTGGTTAAGTGGTTGTTTCAAAGTTAAGAAACGATTAATTGAATTAAAAAACAATGTTTGCCGCAGACCTCCACATCGCCCCGATAAGCGAAAATAAAGTTACATTGAAAAAAAATGGTTCAAACAAAAGCTATAGACAATAAAATTCCCAACATTTTTTTTTGTAAAATTGAAATTGGTGAAGGTATTATTACGACAATTATGGTTACTTGATTGCTTTATCTTAGTAATTAATTATCGGATCAAAATTGTTTAAACAAAAGTTGTGAATAATTAAATTATAAACAACTTTTATTTAAAACAAAATTAATATTTTTAAATGTTTTAAAAATCTATGTAGGACGGCCGGCCGACCGGCCATCGAAGAATACACCATTGACAAAATTAAACCATTTCAATTTAAAAGACTTGGTTACGCGGTTATCACTTTGGTTTGCTTAAATAAAATACGCCTCTAATGAATTGAAACAAGTTATACGGTAGTTACAGTGAATTGGTTGAAATGGTTAAACAACCGGTTAATTCAAAAACGTTTGCGTGAATCTTTCTATTAATTTAAGTCAAGATAAGATACAACGAAACTGGTCAAGTGGTTATACAGAAAGATAAGGGCAACCTAATTTTTTTCAAATTGTTATAACCGGTTACAAAGTATTAATTGATATGTGGCTACATTTCAAGTTAATTCCGGTTAATTAACAGCCTACTAATAACCAATAAACAAAGTTTCTTATTTAAGTAATTATTTAATAACTGGTTATATATCGGTTACACTACAGTTGCTTTGCAAATAAAATACATTGCTGGATTTGGTTAAGCGGTTATCAAATTGGTTTAGTTATAAAAACGTCCACTAAAAGATTAAAAACGAGTTATTAAGCGGTTACCGTAAATTGGTTAAACAATTGGTTAACTCAAAAATGTATACGATGTAATCAAACGAATTTTTAACAAAATTAAAAAATTTAAAAGATTCGGTTAAGCGGTTATCAATTTACTCTGATTAAAAAACAAGTTAAAGGTTGGTTAAAATGGTTATATAACCAGTTAACACAAAAATATTTGTGAATTTCAATTTCTAAAAATCAAATAAATCACGAGTTCAATCACTTAAAAAAATGGTTAAGCGGTTATACCTACAGACAGAGAAACCGGTTATAAATGCGTAAGTGGAAATTAACACTAAAACTTCAAATTCAATAAATGAATTTTATTGATTTTTGCGTTAGAATATAAATCTAGATACCTTTGATAACTATGGCGTTTTATTTATTCAAAGATTGCGTAATTTATAATCAATCTATCTTGGTTATTAATCTACCAAAGGAATTTATTTACCGATAACCTCAGTTCAAACGCGTTCATATAACTTTTAGTTTTTTATTTATAAAGTGAAAGCCACGTCAATTTAACCGATTAACCGGTTACTTTCTACAACTTTAGTAGACGATAACAATCTAGACATCTTTGACGGCGATTTGTGTTTTGTTCGCGTAACGCGATTTTGGGGTTAAGACAATCGCGTTATCGCGCCGCGACAACGCCATCTATTATACGGAATAAAAACGAAAAACGCAAGGTATGGATTTGGCGCCGTTAATGTTGATTTATTGTAATTGTAAAATTTCACAGTTTAGTTAGAGATCTCCGACGCGGATAAAGCTATTCATTACCATTGAAAATAAAGAGAGAAAACGGTCGCAAAAAAACGTGAAACGTTTCGAGGAAGATGAAGCAATCCATCTTTTATCTCGGAAGAAACACAAAAGAAATTACACGATTTCATGTGATTAAAAAAAAAAAAGATGACGTGGAATTCGGTACGCGGATTAAATAGGTAAATAATGAAGCGAGAAAAGGACGGGTAGAAAGAGCGGCTCGTTCAAAAAGAAGAAACAGGATGCGCTATAGTGAATTCAAATGTAAAAATTATGCATGTTTTGCGCCAAATGATCGTAGTTAAAGAAACGCGTCGACTCGTTAATTATTTGTAGGGAATTATTATACACGGGCGTTTTTAATACGTCAATAAATAATAACGCGTTTTGAAAAACGCCGAAAAATAACGTGAAACGATCACAACTTTTCGGTTGTTTATGGAGATCCACATTAAATTGCGCTTAATAATCTTTAGATCGAAGCCGCCTATGACTCGGCTTGGATTAAAAACAGACGCCATAGTTGCATGGATAACGCGATTTTTGTGTGAGTGTGTGTTTTTTTCGATTTTTGACAGCTTATTACCGTCGGATAAAAATTTTAAAAATACGCGCGTCGGGCCGCCGTAAATTTTACTTAATTAAATGAGTTTTCCCTGAGACAAATGTCGTTTTTAATCTAATTAGCGGCCGAGCGTGTAATTTCCCGCATAATTATTTTGACGCTTTTCGGAAATATCTCAGGGGGGCGCGAGGGGGGTCCCGTTTTTTAATTTTTAATTAACCCGACACAAAAAAGCACCTGCTTTTACGGATTCGATATTTAAATGGCATCGTGTGTGACCGAGAGTCTTACGGTTTCGATACGACCACACAGGGACGTACTATACACGTACACAAATCATCGCCCGATCAATGGAAATAAAACCAGTTTTGTAGAATTCATAAGATTGTTAAAAAAGTTGTCCGCTAACAGTTAGATGGCGTTCCTCGCCGTAATTAACATTTATATAAATGCCTTTTACATCATGTCAATTTTTTCCCTTTTTCTCTTTTTTCAGACGATACTCAACTCGATGCACAAATACCAGCCGAGGTTTCATCTGGTGCGAGCTAACGATATACTGAAGTTACCTTATTCAACGTTCAGGACGTACGTCTTTAAAGAAACCGAATTCATCGCCGTTACTGCATATCAAAACGAAAAAGTAAGTATCAGTCGAAGTAGGCCGGGTAATGATCGTCAAAGTAGGCCGATAATAGTTTTGTTAACAAAACCAAAAAACCAACAATATGCGTCACTTATACTTTAATTTATGCAAATTTTACAAATCGGTTACGAAACCGGTTAAATCCATAAATTTTTTTCATCGGTTATAAAATCGGTTACAATTAAAGATTTATAATAACTTTAATGTAATCAAAGTAGACTGGTATAGATTCAAAATGCCAACAATGTCAGTTTCCTTTCTTTTATTAAAATTTTACGAATCGGTTACAAAATCGGTTGAAACAGGTTATGAGTAGTTTCAAAAAGCAAATAGTGTCATTCTTCCTTCGCTGTATTCAAATAATACCAATCGGTTACGTAATCGGTTAAAACCATAATATAGATTATTATGTACATGACACAATTTTACAATAATTAAAATATATAGATTATTATTTAAAACAAATAATTGTTAAAGCGTGCTTTGGAATATTTTGTTATTCACAGCCAACTGAATATGAGTATAAATTTGAAAAACATACGTTAAAAATTTTAAAAATAAACAAAAAAGTTTATGTAAAAAATATATTTTAATTTTTCAATTTAAAAATGTGTTCATATAAAATTTAAAAATTAATAAAACAAAATTAAAATTTTAAATTATTAATATAAGATTAACTATTAAATAGTAAATGTTTTAAAAGTAAAAATTAGCCCTAAAAATATTTATGAAAATTTATGTTTTGTTTTACAGCTGTCTAGATCGATTTTTAAATATTGTACTGAATTAAAATTTGGAATAAAATTTAAAAAATGAAACCAATCGCAACAAATAAAATAAAAAATTAATTAATTTTAAAAAAATATATTTCGCATGTTTTTCTTGAATTTAAATATAGGAATTGAAATTTAATTTGATTAATTCTCACGTAAAATCAAAAAATTAAAAAGGAATTGATAAATTTTTAAATATTTTGTTTTTGTTTTTACGCACACTCTTTAATTTTTAAATGTCACGGCATACTTTTTAAGTAAGTTTATTAAAATATTGAGAGCGCATTATTATTATTTTAAAAATAAGATTATTAAATGCTAAGTGTTTCAAAAACGTTTTTAAAGTAAAAATTAACCTTAAAAATATTTATGAAAATTTAAGTTTTGAATTCTAGATCGATTTTTAAATATTTTACTGAATTAAAAATTTGGAATAAAATTTAAAAACTAGGTAAAACAAATACTTAAAGTAAACAAAAAATTAAAAATTTTTAACGTTACAACCAAAGCCAACTTCACGAAAAACCGTAAAAAACAACACTTAAGTACCACCTTTCCAGTCACAACCTACTTACATTTTTAAAATATAAATTTTATTTAATATTTTTATTTAAGTAAAAAAAAATATTAAATTTTATGTATTTTTTAACAGCTGCCTATTGAATCTCTGTATGTTTTGTTAAATTTAAAAATTTATCAAAACAAGGATATTCTTTGTTTTTATACATTAAAAGATTATCCAAAATTATAACCTAAGAATTGTAGTTGATTTCCATCGCTTTTGCGGTATTTTTCAGTAAGCCATGAATCAAATTAAAGCCAACTTAGTTCACAATTGTTTTTGTTCAATTCTTATCAAAACTGCCTTTTTAATCATAAAATAAAAACAAATTTTATTCCAATGCAATATTTTAGGTTAAGTTATTTTTTTCAAATCTTTAAAGTTTAAGTTTTGTAGTTTAAGGCAAAAACAAAATATAAATTAATCATAAGAAATTATAACAAAACTTACAATTTTTGTTATTTAGTGCCTACTTGATTACCACTGTTTTTAAAAATATTTCTGACGTTCAATGCAAATCAAATCATACCTAGTTGTCAATTTAATCAAAGCCAACTTAGTTCACAAATGTTTTTGTTGAATTCTTATTAAAAACTGATTTTTAAATTATAAAATAGAAACCAATTTTAAACCAACGCAATATTTTAGATTGAGGTTAAGTATAATACACTATTCTGTATAAGTATAATACACTATTCTGTGTTAGAAAGTATAATACACTATTCTGTTTTTATTCAGTGCCTACTTGATTTCCATCAATTTTTAAAAATATTTTTGACGTTCCATGGAAATCAAATGTTTTTAGTAAGAATACATTTTAATCCATTTTTAGGTTAAGGATAATAATTTTTCAAAAGTTTTATTGGCTAATTAGCTCAAAAATGTTTTTGTTAAATACTAATTAAAAGTGTCACATTTAACCTATATTTTTAGGTTGAGGCTTTTATTTTTTCAAACGCTTAAAATTTTATTTTTGGACTCCAGCGCACTAACCGGCACGCATCGAACTAATCAGAAACTGATGTAAGTGAGATTTAGTGCCTACTTGATTTCCATTGATTTAGTTGTATCTCCCAGTTGGCCAGGGATCTAAACTTACAAAGATTTTCCCAAATTTTAAAATTCCAAGGCACAAAAAGGACCAACCAATTTGGGTTTTATGGACCTATGGAATATAAGTTAAAAATGCTTTACGCAACATTTTTTTATTCTAAGCCTACTTGATTTATGTAGTTTTTTAATTATTTATGCACATTTTGCTTGTCGGTTATTAAACAGGTTAAAACCATTACACGAAAAAGTAACTACAATAGTCATAATAAACAAATTTTAATTTAAATAGACAATTGTTGCATTTGATATTTATTTGTTCCCAATCGGTTACAAAATCGGTTACAATAAAAAAAAGGTAGCAGTTACGGCAAACAATAAAAACCATCGTGTTTATCAAATATTCGCATATAATTTATTTTTATTTTAGTTTATCGACGTTATATTAATTGGTTATAAAACCGGTTATAACCATTTTACATTACATTACATTCTAATTAATTACACAATATGATTACGATTATAATATTGCATAAACAAAACAAGAAACTATTTATACTTATGTTTATCTTAAGTTTTACCAATCGGTTATAAAACCGGTTAAAACGACAAATTTGCATTTCGACGTGCGTGACACAAAAAGGCCAACACAATAATCAAAATATGCAAATTTTTTTCCAAAAAGAATTAATAGTTTTCAAATTCGGATAATATAAAAATCGGTTATAAAATCGGTTAAAGTCGAAATTATAGTTTTGAGGGGTTTATAAACAACTGATTTAAAATTATTTTGTTAGCTTAAGCTTTACCTTAAACAATTTGATTTTTATTTTACTTAATCAAAATTTTATTAACCGGTTATAAACTCATCTAAGTAAGCCACATGATTATTAATAAAAAAACAAACTTTAAACCGGTTAATTACAAAATTATTATGTAGTTTATTTAAATTTTTGTAAACAGTAGACAAATTTCTTTATATTTTACTTAACGGTTATAAAACCGGTTTCTTTCAAAAAAGGAAAAATAGATTTCATAAATTAATTTAAAAATTTAATTCAAATACAGACAAAAAATTTAAACATTTTTAAAATATTTATTAAACTTTACCATAAAAAACCGGTTATAATAAATACGCCAAAACAGGCACTTAATAAAAAGTAAAAAAAATTGTAGACAAACAAAAGTAAAGCTCACATAATTTTTATTCATAAAAAAATTTTTAACCGGATGATCGGTTTGGGTTGTGTACATTAAAACTGTGTTCATTATGTAATGAAACAAGTTATACTTAATTAAATACTCAAAATCTTAAGTTAATTTTACACAGTAGACAAATTCAATTATTCCCTAGTTAGCGTCTCAAATGAAAACAATCGGTTATGTAACCGGTTATAATTAAACACTTAAAACATTTAGTCAAATTTTGTTTGGAACCTATCAGTAGACACATTTAATTATTTCTTACCCAAGTTTAACTTAACTTTCCAAACGGTTATAAAACCGGTTACAATCACAAATAAATGCAATTACTACTGGTTGACGATGAATCAAAGTAGAAATTAGATTATTATTTTTGTTTAAAAAACTCAAACTTTAAGTTAATTCTTTCTTTTTGTTTATTAAAACAATACTAGTCGGTTATATAACCGGTTATAAATTAATAGTCCAAACTAAGTACTACTTAGAAGATAAACTTATTTATATTTAAACAAACTTAATAAACAGTTATGAAACCTGTTACCCTCAAAAATAAAAAAACGGTTATAGACAGTGACGTCACACAATAAAAACCACATTATTCTCATTAAATAAAGAAAAAACCTTTTAACAACTTCATTGCCATATTCTAAATTAACATTATTAAATCTTACCAATCGGTTATAAAACCGGTTATGATTAAGTACCTACTCCAAAATTTAATATATTTTCAAAACCGGTTAAAATAAATAATTAAAACGGTTATGACACCGGTTACAATTAAATCCTCAATAATTGTATCTAAGTTTAGGTAACGTAACTTTTTTAAACAGTTACAAATGGTTACGGTTTAAATTTCAGTTATTATTCTAACCATCTAATCTAGTCGTGTCGGTAAACAAGTATATATTAATAACTTGTTAACTGAACTGGTTAACGCAACATCAATAACCGATTAAATAGTGAAAATTACTTACATCAGCTATTAACCGGTTAATCAAAAAGTTTAAGTTAAAATAAATTTATGTGCCACCAAATGTTTTCTAGTATTTCTTAGGCTTGTTAAAATTCAAAACTTAACCGGTTTATTGCGGTTACAATAACAAAATTAGGTTATGTTTTTAAGAAACTGGTTACAAAATATTAATTGGTTGTTTTTTACAAATATGAGTTTATGTTTCATAAATTTTTAATATTAGTTTATTTTGTAACCGAATGTTGTTATTTAATAATTTATAACTAATTTAAATTTTAAACAGTACTAATCGGTTATATAACCGGTTATAATTACTTATTCCAAAATTTAGATTATTTTTCAAAAGCTTCTAGTAATAACTAATAAATTCGGTTATAAAACCGGTGATAATTATATCCTCAACAATTGTATCTAATTTTAATAATCATGTGATAGGCGTATTTTAAGTTTGCTTATTGAAACTGTACCAAACGGTTATGAAACCGGTTAGCGTCACGAATAAAAACAATCGTAAACAATGAATCGGTTATAAAACCGATTATAATTAAATACTCAAATATTTAGTCTAATTTAAAAATCAATTCTATAGACACATTTCATTATTTCTTACTTTACTTTGTTATAAAACCGGTTACCAACACAATTAAAAACAATTGCTAGTCGTTGAGTATGACTCACAAGCAAAAACCGATTCCTTTTATTAAAAAATCTAAATTTTAGATTAGTTGTTTGCCGTTGTCTATTTTTCTTTGTTTATCAAAATACTGGTCGGTTATATAACCGGTTACCAACACAAATAAATACAATTGCAAGTCGTTGAGTATGACTCACAAGCAAAAACCAATTACTTTTATTAAAAAATTTATATTAGTTGATTGTCGTCGGTTTTTCTTTGTTTATTAAAATACTGGTCGGTTATAGAACCGGTTATAAATTAATCTTTAATACAAATTCATAAACCAATTGAGATAAACAACACCTAAATTTATTTATTTTTTTTAACAACATGCAATTTACATAATATTTACTAAATGGTTTAAAACCGGTTATCGTCACAAATAAAAACCATTGTAGTCATGGGCAATAGAATCACAAATAAAAATCGTAGTCATTTAATTATTTTTTATTATAGGAAACTTACTCTTAATCGCTGAGTACTGAAGCCTAATTTAATTTAATTGTTTGCAAAACCGGTTATAATTAAATACACGAAACCTTTAAAGACGATTAAAAACGTCACAATAATAAAATTTAATTATTTTTTACGAAAGATAACGTAACTTTACTAAACACTTAAAAACCGCGCAGTCCACTCTCAAAACCGGTTATGATTTAAAATTTCAGTTATTATTCTAACTATCTATTAATTTAATTTAGTTGATTGCAAAACCGGTTATAGTTAAATACGCGAAACTTAACTTTACTAAACGGTTATTAAACTGGTTACTGTCACAACAATGACGTCGCCGAGAATAACATTAAAAAACTCTTAACCGGTTAATCGTCAAGTTATTCAATTTTACTAACCGGTTATAATTAAATAGTCTGGATTATTAGAAAACAAATTTACTTATTTTTATTAAAGTTTAATTTAACTGGTTAACGCAACATCAATAATTGTTTAAAGTGATCGATTAACCGGTTAATCGGTTATTTAAACTCAAAAGTAACCTAATGTTTTATGTTATTTCTTTAAAGTGTTACAAATGATAAATTAAAAATTTAACCGATTTGTTTCGGTTACAATTACAAAATTAGTTTATAATAAACCGGTTACAAAATATTAACTGGTTAATTCTTTTACAAAGATAAGTTCATACATTTTTGTTTAAATATCGGTTAATTTTGTAACCGAATTTAATAAATTTTAACCGATCTTTTATATTATAACTGTTAATACAACAACATGACAGAAATTTAATGATTACGTATAAAAACCTGTTTCAAACTGTCAGTTGATGCAATTAATTATACTTCAGTTTAATACAGTACAAATTTGCATTTCGACGTGCGTGACACAAAAAGGCCAACACAATAATCAAGTTATGCAAATTTTTCTTCAAAAAGAATTAATAGTTTCCAAATTCGGATAATATAAAACCAGTTATAAAATCGGTTAAAGCCAAAATTATAGTTTTGAGGGGTTTATAAACAACTGATTTCAAATGATATTGTTAGCTTAAGCTTTACCTTAAACAATTTGATTTTTGTTTTACTTAATCAAAATTTTATTAACCGGTTATAAACTCATCTAAGTAAGCCACATGATTGTTAACAAAAAAAAACTTTAAACCGGTTAATTACAAAATTATTATATAGTTTATTTAAATTTTTGTAACCAGTTATACACAGAAGACAAATTAATTTATATTTTACTTAACGGTTATAAAACCGGTTTCTTGCAAAAAAGGAAAAATTATAATAAATTTCATAAATTAATTTAAAAAGACCCATATTCAAATACAGACAAAAAATTTAAACATTTTTAAAATATTTTTTAAACTTTACCATAAAAAACCGGTTATACTTAATAAAAAGTAAAAAAATTGTAGACAAACAAAAGTAAAGCTCACATAATTTTTATTCATAAACCTTTAAAGACGATTAAAAACGTCACAATAATAAAATTTAATTATTTTTTACGAAAGATAACGTAACTTTACTAAACACTCAAAACCGGTTATGATTTAAAATTTCATTTATTATTCTAACTATCTATTAATTTAATTTAGTTGATTGCAAAACCGGTTATAGTTAAATACGCAAAACTTAACATTATTAAACGGTTATTAAACTGGTTACTGTCACAACAATGACGTCGCCGAGAATAACATTTAAAAACTCTAAACCGGTTAATCGTCAAGTTATTCAATTTTACTAACCGGTTATAATTAAATAGTCTGGATTATTAGAAAACAAATTTACTTATTTTTATTAAAGTTTAATTTAACTGGTTAACGCAACATCAATAATTGTTTAAAGTAATCGATTAACCGGTTAATCGGTTAACTCAAAAGTAACCTAATGTTTTATGTTATTTCTTTAAAGTGTTACAAATGATAAATTAAAAATTTAACCGATTTGTTACAATTACAAAATTAGTTTATAATAAACCGGTTACAAAATATTAACTGGTTAATTCTTTTACAAAAATAAGTTCATACATTTTTGTTTAAATATCGGTTAATTTTGTAACCGAATGTTGTTATTTAATAATTTTTAACCGAAACAACATGAAAGAAATTTAATGATTACGTATAAAAACCTGTTTCAAACTGTCAGTTGATGCAATTAATTATACTTCACTTTAATACAGTACAAATTTGCATTTCGACGTGCGTGACACAAAAAGGCCAACACAATAATCAAGTTATGCAAATTTTTCTTCAAAAAGAATTAATAGTTTCCAAATTCGGATAATATAAAAATCGGTTATAAAATCGGTTAAAGCCAAAATTATAGTTTTGAGGGGTTTATAAACAACTGATTTAAAATGATATTGTTAGCTTAAGCTTTACCTTAAACAATTTGATTTTTGTTTTACTTAATCAAAATTTTATTAACCGGTTATAAACTCATCTAAGTAAGCCACATGATTGTTAACAAAAAAAACTTTAAACCGGTTAATTACAAAATTATTATATAGTTTATTTAAATTTTTGTAACCAGTTATACACAGAAGACAAATTAATTTATATTTTACTTAACGGTTATAAAACCGGTTTCTTGCAAAAAAGGAAAAATTATAATAAATTTCATAAATTAATTTAAAAGACCCATATTCAAATACAGACAAAAATTTAAACATTTTTAAAATATTTTTAAACTTTACCATAAAAACCGGTTATACTTAATAAAAAGTAAAAAATTGTAGACAAACAAAAGTAAAGCTCACATAATTTTTATTCATAAACCTTTAAAGACGATTAAAAACGTCACAATAATAAAATTTAATTATTTTTACGAAAGATAACGTAACTTTACTAAACACTTAAAAACCGCGCAGTCCACTCTCAAAACCGGTTATGATTTAAAATTTCAGTTATTATTCTAACAATCTATTAATTTAATTTAGTTGATTGCAAAACCGGTTATAGTTAAATACGCGAAACTTTACTAAACGGTTATTAAACTGGTTACTGTCATAACAATGACGTCGCCGAGAATAACATTAAAAAACTCTTAACCGGTTAATCGTCAAGTTATTCAATTTTACTAACCGGTTATAATTAAATAGTCTGGATTATTAGAAAACAAATTTACTTATTTTCAAGTTTAATTTAACTGGTTAACGCAACATCAATAATTGTTTAAAGTAATCGATTAACCGGTTAATCGGTTAACTCAAAAGTAACCTAATGTTTTATGTTATTTCTTTAAAGTGTTACAAATGATAAATTAAAAATTTAACCGATTTTTTCGGTTACAATTACAAAATTAGTTTATAATAAACCGGTTACAAAATATTAACTAATTAATTCTTTTACAAAGATAAGTTCATACATTTTTGTTTAAATATCGGTTAATTTTGTAACCGAATTTAATAAATTTTAACCGATCTTTTATATTACAACTGTTAATACAACAACATGAAAGAAATTTAATTATTACGTATACAAACCTGTTTCAAACTGTCAGTTGATGCAATTAATTATACTTCAGTTTAATACAGTACAAATTTGCATTTCGACGTGCGTGACACAAAAGGCCAACACAATAATCAAGTTATGCAAATTTTTCTTCAAAAAGAATTAATAGTTTCCATATTCGGATAATATAAAATCGGTTATAAAATCGGTTAAAGCCAAAATTATAGTTTTGAGGGGTTTATAAACAACTGATTTAAAATGATATTGTTAGCTTAAGCTTTACCTTAAACAATTTGATTTTTGTTTTACTTAATCAAAATTTTATTAACCGGTTATAAACTCATCTAAGTAAGCCACATGATTGTTAACAAAAAAACTTTAAACCGGTTAATTACAAAATTATTATATAGTTTATTTAAATTTTTGTAACCAGTTATACACAGAAGACAAATTAATTTATATTTTACTTAACGGTTATAAAACCGGTTTCTTGCAAAAAGGAAAAATTATAATAAATTTCATAAATTAATTTAAAAGACCCATATTCAAATACAGACAAAAATTTAAACATTTTTAAAATATTTTTTAAACTTTACCATAAAAAACCGGTTATACTTAATAAAAAGTAAAAAAATTGTAGACAAACAAAAGTAAAGCTCACATAATTTTTATTCATAAACCTTTAAAGACGATTAAAAACGTCACAATAATAAAATTTAATTATTTTTTACGAAAGATAACGTAACTTTACTAAACACTTAAAAACCGCGCAGTCCACTCTCAAAACCGGTTATGATTTAAAATTTCAGTTATTATTCTAACTATCTATTAATTTAATTTAGTTGATTGCAAAACCGGTTATAGTTAAATACGCGAAACTTAACTTTACTAAACGGTTATTAAACTGGTTACTGTCACAACAATGACGTCGCCGAGAATAACATTAAAAAAACTCTTAACCGGTTAATCGTCAAGTTATTCAATTTTACTAACCGGTTATAATTAAATAGTCTGGATTATTAGAAAACAAATTTACTTATTTTTAGTTTAATTTAACTGGTTATTGCAACATCTATAATTGTTTAAAGTAATCGATGAACCGGTTAATCGGTTAACTCAAAAGTAACCTAATGTTTTATGTTATTTCTTTAAAGTGTTACAAATGATAAATTAAAAATTTAACCGATTTTTTCGGTTACAATTACAAAATTAGTTTATAATAAACCGGTTACAAAATATTAACTAATTAATTCTTTTACAAAGATAAGTTCATACATTTTTGTTTAAATATCGGTTAATTTTGTAACCGAATTTAATAAATTTTAACCGATCTTTTATATTACAACTGTTAATACAACAACATGAAAGAAATTTAATTATTACGTATACAAACCTGTTTCAAACTGTCAGTTGATGCAATTAATTATACTTCAGTTTAATACAGTACAAATTTGCATTTCGACGTGCGTGACACAAAAGGCCAACACAATAATCAAGTTATGCAAATTTTTCTTCAAAAAGAATTAATAGTTTCCATATTCGGATAATATAAAAATCGGTTATAAAATCGGTTAAAGCCAAAATTATAGTTTTGAGGGGTTTATAAACAACTGATTTAAAATGATATTGTTAGCTTAAGCTTTACCTTAAACAATTTGATTTTTGTTTTACTTAATCAAAATTTTATTAACCGGTTATAAACTCATCTAAGTAAGCCACATGATTGTTAACAAAAAAAACTTTAAACCGGTTAATTACAAAATTATTATATAGTTTATTTAAATTTTTGTAACCAGTTATACACAGAAGACAAATTAATTTATATTTTACTTAACGGTTATAAAACCGGTTTCTTGCAAAAAGGAAAAATTATAATAAATTTCATAAATTAATTTAAAAGACCCATATTCAAATACAGACAAAAATTTAAACATTTTTAAAATATTTTTTAAACTTTACCATAAAAAACCGGTTATACTTAATAAAAAGTAAAAAATTGTAGACAAACAAAAGTAAAGCTCACATAATTTTTATTCATAAACCTTTAAAGACGATTAAAAACGTCACAATAATAAAATTTAATTATTTTTACGAAAGATAACGTAACTTTACTAAACACTCAAAACCGCGCAGTCCACTCTCAAAACCGGTTATGATTTAAAATTTCAGTTATTATTCTAACTATCTATTAATTTAATTTAGTTGATTGCAAAACCGGTTATAGTTAAATACGCGAAACTTAACTTTACTAAACGGTTATTAAACTGGTTACTGTCACAACAATGACGTCGCCGAGAATAACATTTAAAAAAACTCTAAACCGGTTAATCGTCAAGTTATTCAATTTTACTAACCGGTTATAATTAAATAGTCTGGATTATTAGAAAACAAATTTACTTATTTTTATTAAAGTTTAATTTAACTGGTTAACGCAACATCAATAATTGTTTAAAGTAATCGATTAACCGGTTAATCGGTTAACTCAAAAGTAACCTAATGTTTTATGTTATTTCTTTAAAGTGTTACAAATGATAAATTAAAAATTTAACCGATTTGTTACAATTACAAAATTAGTTTATAATAAACCGGTTACAAAATATTAACTGGTTAATTCTTTTACAAAGATAAGTTCATACATTTTTGTTTAAATATCGGTTAATTTTGTAACCGAATGTTGTTATTTAATAATTTTTAACCGAAACAACATGAAAGAAATTTAATGATTACGTATAAAAACCTGTTTCAAACTGTCAGTTGATGCAATTAATTATACTTCAGTTTAATACAGTAGAACCAGTAACCGAAAAAAATTGAATTACAGGTTGTTACACAATGATTGGCACATTTGAAACAAAGTATCACGTTAATTGGTTTTTGTTATTAATGACGCATTAAAACGGGCGTGGCCTGCATTTTAATTGGTTCATTTCGTGTTCGGAACAATTCGATTGGTTTTTTGTTGATTTGTAAACAATTAAGCTACGGATCGTAAAAAGAAACGACTTTAATATACAGAGTGTTATTTTTTTTTCAGATCACACAACTGAAAATCGACAATAATCCGTTCGCAAAAGGTTTTAGAGACACGGGCGCCGGAAAAAGGGAGAAAAAGTAAGTTGGTGTCAATTAAGTTGTTCGCCCTCGCTTTTTTTTCTCTTCGGGTAAATAAGCAGAAGCTTTTAATTTTGCTGCGCCCTCATCTATCACTTTCGTCCGACAATTTTCGGCTTTGCATTTTTATGCCGTTAGTGTAAAATATGCGAGTGTCTTTCGGGCGGTTTTCGGCTTTATTTTGCAAGCGCTTTGGGAACCGCAAATGAAAGATCACGCATTAGGGGGGGACGCGACCGGTATCAAATTAAGGTTGGCATTTATATAAGGTCAAAACTAAAGGGTGCAGATTAGGGGTCTTCTTTTAATTTGCATTTACAGTAAGTGATATGCATATATTAAGCTGGTACAAATTGCTTTTGTGTTACAGACAGGCAATGTTGGCGGCGAGGCATGGCTCGGACTCGGATAAAATTTCGCACCCCCTTCCGGCGAGGATGTCTGCCGATAGCAGCACCGTCTCAAAGACTGAAGAGTCGGAGTTGGACGTGGTGGGTACATCGGAAAGTCCGCGTCCGATGATGCACGCGACTCCCAACCCTGTGTCTACGTCTATGACGAGTAGTAAGTAGCGAGCTTGGGCGTTAATGAGTCAGAGATTAATTCGTTGCTTTATAGGTCAAGACGATGACGCGCTTCGCAGACGTCTGCACGACGATTCTGGATCGGAGTCGAGTTGCTCAGAGTCGCCGGCGAGTACAGCGTTTAGGCCCAGCACGTCCTCGCCTAAGAACACGCCTGGTCCTTCGAACCCGTCCGGAGAATATCCTTCGCCGAATATAAGCGTTGGACCACCGATTCATCCACCCCCGCATTTACTTCCGTATTTATACCCGCCCGGATTATATCCGGGTGCTGGAGGCCACCATTTCGCGCCGCCCCTCGGACTGTTCGCTGGCGCCCACAACCCCAGCATGAACCCGAGCTTATTGTTTAACGCTCAGCTCGCGCTGGCCGCTCAACACCCGGCTCTCTTCTCGCATTACAGCAACTTGGCACATCCCGGCCCCACGCACCTGTCACCCACTTCCCCGATACACAACCACCTAAAGGGAGGGCACAGGTTCGCGCCCTACACCTTACCGAACTCGGGCGTAACAAACTCGCCGCTCGGCAGCGCGTTCGAAACCGTCACCCCACGCAGCCTAAGCAACTCGCCGTCAGGAAAACCGAGGCAGGGTTCGTTATCGCCGCCCGTTCGACCGAACACGTCATCGCCGAAGACGGACATCACCAGCTCGCCCAGCGATCTAAAAAGCATAGAAAAAATGGTGAACGGACTCGATGTCAAGCAAAACGAAGACGTCGACAAATAAACGCCACCTCGCGGACGCATTTACAGATTAAGGCTCGTGATTTTCTTTTGTTCTTTATCGTCGTGTATCGGAGGAGGCTACCTGCTGTAAATGCAAAACAAAAAAAAACCTAGTGTTGCTAGATCGATGTAGTGCTGTTGCAATAAATTTTATTAGTTGTATAGATCTATGGTGCTCAAAACATATACTAGTTTTTAGTTATACTGTTCTGTTTGTATGATAAATAGCGCGCTTAATATAGGACACATCACCGTATATACCTACTACAAAGAAAAAAATCGTTTTATTAAATGTTCCTTTAAATTAAATTTAAAAGGTGTACATAAGCCTCCATGTATACACCGATACATAAACTAGCCATAGGTACTACTTGTGTATATACTATATATATATAAAAAAACAAGACACTCGTGCTTTATTTCTAAACAATGTAAATTATTGTAAATTGTCTTTGTATATTTAGCTGTTTTTGTTGAACCTGCCAAAGAACGCCTGGACGCACCCTCTTCTACCCTCCCCCACCCTCGGAGAATTTTGTACCAGTAGTTTTTTTTCCAAAAGTCACCTACTCGCACCTATTTATTTAAATAAGAAAGTACCTAAACCTCTTCATTATCGTAGAAGGAATGTAAGTGTCGTGTGTACATGTAAAATAATTTTACGAATTAAATATTGATATAATAACCGCGATCGTTTGTTTCTACCCGCACCCCGCACGCTTGATCGTCGGACAATCGGACGATTGCGAAGGTAAGCAGCAGCGTAAGCAATTAAATATCGATTATGTCGCCTGTTTCTCATCCAGATTCGATACATAAATATTCCCCCTCGAAACGATTCCATAATCCCGGATTTGCTCAATAACAATTTGTCTGCGGGGACTTTCGGACGTAATTGACATTTTATCCGTCACGGAAACCTTATCGCAGTTTGATTTTTGTATTTGAGCGGTGTGCGCAGAAAATTTTCGGGACGCATCAAATTGGGAGATTATCGAAAATCCTCCGTCCCCCCCGCAATGTGGTTTTATGAATTATAAACGATACATGCACGCGACACGATTAATATGTGGACCAATCAAAGGTGGCTGTTGTCTTTATAAAACAAGTAAAATTAAACATGAAACTGAAAAAAAAAACTGGGAGGAAAATCTTTTTACTGTGATTAAAGTAAAAGTGCTCGAATAACAAAACACGGTAGAATTAATACGATTGAGAAAAAGCAAATTAAAAAAAAGATTATTAAATTCCAAAAAATCAAAAAATAATTTAAAATATATGTTTTAATTAATATTTTTTACGTAAAACCAGTTACACAAAAAACAAACTGAAAAAAACATTAATGTTTCGGCTTTAAAATTAGACAAATAAACAAAGTCAGGTTATTTTAATTAACCAAATTTGCAACATTGTAAGAAACTAACTTTGATTTAAAAAAAAATGGTAAAAATAGAAACTTTATTTATCTTAAAAACAAAAAATTTACTTTTTATGTTAAAAATAAAACCAAGAAAAAGTAAAAATTTGCAAAAAATTTTCAAAAAATTAAAAAACAAGTTTAAAAAAATCAAATAAATAATAATATGCGCAAAATTAAAACAAAATTGTTGTTAAATATAAACGGGGTTAAACAAAATATTTATAAAAATTCAAGTTTATTTGTTAAATAAAAAATTTAAAAAGATTGAATAGCAAAAACAAAAATATTCACCATGATCAGAAAACTTTGCAAAAAGGAGAACTGTTTAGGATTAGACAAAAAAAATTTTATGTCAAAAATAAGATCTAACAGAAAATAAAAAAATTTGGGAAACATTTTCAAAAAAAAAAAAGAGAAAATAGAACATCAACAACCAGTAGCAATTTTTTAAATTTAAAAAAAAATTTTAAAAATACATCGGTTTTAATAAATATTTTTACGTAAACAACAATTGCACAAAAAATTAACTAAAAAAACATTAATGTTTTGATTCAACTAAAATTTCTAAAACTAAAAATTAAATACTAAACTGTTTAAAAAATTCAAAAAATAAATTAATTAAAAGGAAACTGCAAATTAAGCAGTTTGAAAGGAATATAAATAAAAAATTTAATTATTCTTTAAATTTTGTGTTTAAATTTAAATTTTATTTTACAACAATAATAAGAAACTCTCAAAATTAGACCAAATAAAACAAAGTCAGTTTATTTTAATTAACTAAATTTGCAAACATTGCCAGAACTTTGATTTAAAACATTTTAAAAAATAGAAATTTTATTTATCTTAAAAACAAAAAACATTTAAATACTTTTAATGTTAAAATAAAAACCAACAGAAATTAAAAATTTGCAAAAAATTTCAAAAAATTAAAAAACAAGTTTATGAAAAATAATTTTTAAAAATTTTTGAAAAATCAAATAAATAGTAAATAATAATTTGCGCAAAATTAAAACAAAATTGTTAAATATAATTACGGGGTAAAAAAAATATTTATGAAAATTCAAGATTATTTGTTAAATAAAAAATTTAAAAAAATTAAATAGCAAAACCAAAAATTTTTACTATGATCAAAAAACTTTGCAAAAAAGGCAAACTGTTCAGAATTAGACAAAAAAAGTCAACTTATTTTAATTAACCACATTTGCAAACATTGCAAAAAACTGATCTTGATAAAAAAATTAATAAAACAAAAATTTATTTATCTTAAAAACAAAAAAAATCTAGCAAAATAAGCAAAAAAAAAATTTAAACATTTTCAATAAAATAAATTTATGAAAAAACATCATAAATTTTAAAATAAAAAAAAATTAAAATTATCAAAGTTTGAGTAAACTTAAAATTGACAAAAATAATACGTGCAATATTAAAAACAAAATTGATTTTTAAATGGAAACGGGTAAAAAAAATATTCATGAAAACTAAAGAAAAACAAATTAAATAACAAAACAAAAAAATTTATCACAATAAGAATCACTTTGCAAACTGACAACAAAACCATTTAAATTATTTTTAGTTAAAAATTAGATCTAACAGAAAATAAAAATTTTGGAAAAACATTTTCAAAAACAAAAATAGAAAATAGAAACATCAACAACCAGTAGCAATTTTTAAGTAAATTGTTTCAATAAATTGTTTTAGAAAAAACAATTTGTAAAAAAACTAATAAAAAACATTATTGTTTTGGTTGAACTAAAGATATTTTAAATTAAAAAAATTTAAATACTAAATTGTTTAAAAAATTCAAAAAATAAATTAATTAAAAGGAAACTGCAAATTAAACAGTTTGAAAGAAATATAGAAAAAAAAATTATTGTTCTTAAATTAGTTTTTAATTTTATTTTACAACAATAATAAGAAACTTTCAAAATTAGACCAAATAAAACAAGTCAGTTTATTTTAATTAACTAAATTTGAAAATATTTTCCAAAAACTAACATTGATTTTAAAAATTGTTAAAAATAGAAATTTTTATTTATCTTAAAACAAAAAACCTTTAAATACTTTCAATGTTAAAAATAAAACCAACAGAAATTAAAATTTAAAAAATTTCAAAAATTAAAACAAATTTATGGAAAAATAATTTTTAAAATTTTTGAAAAATCAATTAAATAGAAATAATAATATTGCGCGAAATTAAAACAAAATTGTTGTTAAATATATATATACTAATTATTAAAAAATATTCATGATTAATTCAAGATTATTTGTTAAATAAAAATAAAAAAAAATAAATAACAAACATTAAAAATTTCACTATGATAAAAAAAATTGCAATAAAATTTCGAACTGTTTAGGTTATAAAAAAAAGTCAACTTATTTCAAAACTAACCAAAGTTTGCAAATATTTGCAAAAAACTTACCTTGATTAAAAAAAAATTAATAAAACATAAAAATTTTATTTATATTAAAAAACAAAAATCATTTAAAATATTATGTTAAAAATAATATCTAGCAAAATTAATAACAAAATTGTTGTTAAATATAGACGGGGTAAAAAATATTTATGAAAAATTAAAGATTATTTGTTAAATAAAAATTTAAAAAAATTAAATAGCAAAACCAATAAATTTCTCCATGATTAAAAAACTTTGCAAAAGGCGAACTGTTCAAAATTAGACAAAAAGTCAACTTATTTCAATTATCCACATTTGTAAACATTGCAAAAAACTCACATTAATTAAAAAATTAATAAAACTAAAATTTTTTTTATCTTAAGAACAAATAATTATTTAAATTATTATGTTAAAATTAAAAAAAAATTAAACATTTTCAAAAAAGATTGATTTATAAAAACATAAATTTTAAAATTTAAAATAATCAAATAATCAAAGTTTAAAATTGACAAAAAATAATATTGTGCAAAATTAAAAACAAAATTGTTTTTAAATGTAAACGGAGTTAAAAGAAAATATAATAAAAACTAAAAATTTTAAATCAAAAATTTTAAAACAAAATAAATACCAAAAAAAAAAAAAATTATTACAATAAAAAAACTTTGCAAAAAGACGAACTGTACAAGATAAGACCAAGAATAAAATAACCACATTTGCAAACATTGAAAAAACCGACTTTAATTTAAAAGTGCAAATAAGGTAGTTCGAAAAATTTGAACTATTCTTACATCAAATTGCTTAATATTGATACAATTATAAATATTTACGCAAAATGGTTTTTATTTTATCCCAAAACAATATGACAACTTTTAATAGTCAAAGCAATAATTTTAAGAATTCACAATATTAAAACGAATATTATCAAAATAAAATTTATATAAATTTGTAAATTACCAAACTTTAATCTAAAAATAGAAATTAAAAAAATATTTTAACAACTTTTGCTGTTTAAATTTTGCTTATCAATATTGTAACAATATTTTACCAAAAATTGCCTAATATTGCTACAATTTTAAATATCGGTTTATATTTAGAAACAAAGGAATCATTTTAAAACTGAGTTCTATGTATATTATACATAACATTAAGACACGATATAAAAACATACACAATGCTGTAACAATATTTTATCAAAAAGTGCTCAATATTGCTACAATTTTAAATATTTACCCAAAACGGTCTATATTTAGAAATTTTTTTGTTTACATATTTTCGTTTGTTTTATTTACACAATCAATCTAAGTTCCAAAAAAAATGTTTTTAAGATCAATGTTGTGCTTTAATCAGAACAAATATTAAATCAAAACAGTATTAGATTTCAAGAGAGTTAAATATTTAGAATTAAAGTTTTAAACCGCATCATTTCATTAAATTAATTAATGATGATTAAAGTTGTTTTTAAATTATATAAATATTTTTTGAAACTGTAAATGGTTAAAATAATTAAAATTTCATTAAAATATTGGGAAAAAATGTTTTTGTTTTAAGAAATGAACTGTATTGTATCAATAATGATAGATACAATTTGAACAAATATTATCAATATTTAATTGTTATAATTATAAATTTCAAACCACTTACATAATATCTATTATTATTAATAATGTTTGAAACTTTAATATAAAAAATATTGCAACAATTTTTGTTGTTCCATCAAATAAGTTTATGGATAATATTAATTGTACCCATACAAACTCACAATATTAAAACAAAAATTATCAGAATTTATTATACATTATTATATTCATAAATAAAATCTACTTTTTTGAAATAAATAGTTTTAAGAATCATATTTTACTTATAAAAATACATAATATTGATCAAGATGTACTTTACAAAATTTTTTATACTTAAAATTTTCATTTCTATTCTATTCTTTAATTGTATTTTATTTAAATTTCTTAAAAACGAGTAAACAAAACTGTCTAAAAATATTAAAATTTTGAAAAATATTGCATAAAAAACGGCTGTTTGTTCTAGAGACAATATTGCTACAATTTTAAATATTGACGCAAAATGAAAATAAAAAACTGAAAACGTGATTAAAATAATTTTAAAAAGTAAGAAATAAAACTACTAATTTTTTAAATTTAAAAAATCAACAATAATGTTTCGGTATAATTAAAAATTCCAAATTAAAAAACAAATTAATTAAAGGAAGACAGCACATTAGACAGGTTGGAATAAATATAAAGAAATTTAATAAAATTAATTGTAAAATTAAATTTAAATTTTTGTATAAAAATTAATTAACATTAAAGAAATAAAAACGCCACAAAATTTTTTTTTGTTAAATCAAAATTAAAAGAAATTTTGTTTTTAAAAATATTTGATTATTTGAATAAAACGTGCCCCAAATAAACCAAATTATGTAAAAAAAATGATAAAAACTGTTCATTGCACTACAAAGAAGTTAAAATAAAATTCTTTTAATAAAAGTTAAAAATAAAAAACTAAGAAAATACAAATACAGAAAAAAAACTAAAAATAAAACAAAAACTAAATTTGTTGTTGTGACGCTAAAAATTAGGATTAGAATAAACAACAAATGAACTTATACGAACACTTTTTATTTCAATTTATCACAATTACAAAAAATATTGCAAAAGACAACTACACAAGATTAAAAAGAAACAATTAAGAAAAACAACAAAGTGTAATAATTTACTAAATTTTATAAAAATATTTATTTTAAAAATAAAACTAAAAATTAAAACTAATTCAAAAATATTATTAAAAAATAAAAAATAGACCAATAAAAAAACTAAAATTGGGGCACAAAGTGCACAAAACTAAAAACAACATTAAAATATTTTTAATAAAATATTTGAAACCACAAAAAATGTAAATAATTTTAAAAAATTAAAATTTTTTTGAATTTAAAAAAATATAAAAACAAATTAATGACAAAACTCAAAAAAAGTACAAATTTTGATGTTAATAAAAATCAATGAATCAGTAAAAAGAGTCAAAATAAAATCGAAAAGAGAGTAATTTTTTTTGTAAAAATTAAGATTGAGTAGAAACTTAAAAAAAATTTTTTAATAAATAAAAAAAACCCAAAAATTAGCAAAAAACAAATAACATAGAAACAATGTAAAATGAATAAAATAAATGCAAAATAAATTATTTTTATGTCAAGCCACCAGAATAAAAATAAATGCCAAAAATCAAATAAACAAAAATAAACCGAAAAGAAAAAAATCAATTCATTTTTATTCGAAAAATTGAAAAAATTAAATAAAAAATAATAAAAACAAAAAATTTTTTTTTTGCTTCGATACAAAAAAAAACCTTTAAATAATTCTTATGTTAGAAATAAGATCCCACAGAAACTAACAAATAAAAAAAAATAAAAATAACAGAAACAGTACCAATTTTTAAAACTATTAAAAATCAAATAATTAATAAGGAAAGTTAAAAAATATGAATAAAAACTTATAATATTATGTTAAATCTAAAATTCAGCAAGCAGTAAAAATTAAATAAAAAACACTAAATACAAATATATTCTAAATAAACCATGTTTCAAAAAAAAAGTTGGAAAAACAATTGGCAAGAAACAATACGTACGATATTAAAAAATTAAAATTAAGAAAAATACTAAAATAAAAAATCAACTTAATTACCAATTCATTACTTAATGGGATGCAACTGACTGAGTAACTAAATAATTGACTGACGTTTATCACTTAATATCACAACTTATCTGATTACATGATTTAATGATTCATTAACTGTTTCTCGATGATGCCATATCAGCTCGGTTACTGAAACAACTGTTACATCAATTTATCATAACTGTTTAACTGACTCACATATAGTTACTGTTAAATTAATTGATTGATTAGTTTATTAATGAACAAAATGCAATTGACCGACTAATTTAATTATTGATGACATCTAACACACTTTCATTAGTTATTCACTATACTGAATTAATTGATGATATCACCTATTAACTTATAAAATTATTATTAGTTTGAATGAGTAAAAGATGGCAAAGTAATCGATCCTTATTGAATTGATTACTTCTAGATCAATGAATTAATTGACATTATTCACTGATCAATTTAATAATTGATGTTGACTGACAAATATTACTCACTATACTCACAATAATTAAATGAAATACTTGACACTATTAATTGATTGAATCAATGATTAACTGATCCTTAACCTTAGATTCGGCAATTAATATTTCCTCATATATTGAAAGTTGACTGATAATTCTCCCATTTAATTATCTGATTTTTGATTATCTGTTTTGGCATTAGTTAGTTACATTATCGTTATGAATTAATTGACAACTAACTTAATAATAACATTAATAAAAAAGCACGAATGATTCACGCAAATCAACCCCTGTCTCATGATTTAATTCATTTAATGATTGATTAGGTTTGTTTGACAACTTTTTAACTATTAGATTACTGATTTATCAACTGCTGTAACAACAGTGATATTACCGACTAAATTATCAAATTATTATTAGTTTGAAAGACTAACAATTTGCAAAGTAATTGATTCGTAAATCATTAAATTGATATTTATTAAACCAATAATTAATTCAATCTTAAATTAGGAGAATAATGATTCCTCACATATTAAAAGTTGGATTATAGGTTTTGGCATAAGTTAGTCACATTATCATTATTAATTAATTGATAGCTAACTTAATAATAACACTAACAAACGCACGAATGATTCACGTAAACCAACAACTGTCTCATGATTCGATTCATTAACTGATTGATTAGGTTTGTTTGACAACTTTTTAACTATTGGATTACTGATTCATCAACTGCTGTAACAACAGTGATTTTACCAACTAACTTATCAAATTATCATTAGTTTGAATGAGTAAGAAATTGCAAAATAATTGATTCTTTGATTGATTGGTCTATCATTTAAATTTATTGACTGATTAATTTAATAATTGATGCCGACTGACAAATATTATTTACTGTATTCACAATAATCAATTAACACTACTGATTTGTTTATTGATTGATAGAATTAATAACTAATTGAACTTTTAATATTGAAAGTTTGATATAATAATACCCGTATCTAATTATTTGATTTATAGGTTATAGATTTTAGCATAAGTTAGTAACATTATCATGATTAATTAATTGATAGCTAACTTAATAATAACACTGATTAACAAAAACACGAATGATTCACGTAAAACTGTCTCATAATTCGATTCATTTACTGATTGATTAGGTTACTGATTTGCTACTAAATTACTAATTGATTACTGATTCATCAACTAGTTGATTAGCTTACTAACTGATAAAATAAGTAAATCAGTGGCCGACTGCCAAACTGTTAAATATCTTCACCGACTAAATTGTTAACTAACAAACAATTGATTCATTAGTTGATGGGCTGTAAAATTATTTAATTGATTATGTGACTACCAAGACACGAATTAGTTCAGTAACCTACTTAGCAGTTGTTTTAGCGATCACCAAATTTCTGACTAACTTGAACAAGTAACATTGAAATAATTAATTGTTTGATTATTGCTAGAACATTGATTTTATGATTCATGATTTATTAATTGTACGATTAACTGATTCGTCGATTAATTGATTAGGTTACAAATGTATTTGGTTTTCTTAACTCACTGATTACATTTAGGAATTGAGTTACTAACTAATTAAATAATTACCGAGGAACAATTAAATCATACGAATACAACCCACTTATGTGCTAGCTAACATAAATAATTCACGTCTATTTGATTCAATTAATCATTAACAACTATTTCTTTTGCGTAGCATATAATTGATTGGTAGATTAACTGATTACTAATACTAACTACATTAACAGACTAACTATTAAACAAGACTAAATGACGTAATACATTCACTAACTGATTAATTGACCAGGTGTATTAAGTTTTACTAGGATTTACCGTATTATTGATTAACTGATCAATAGACGGTTAAATTAACTCCCTGATTATGGATTAACTTGGCTGAGTAAGTCATTGATTGGTTCAACGAATGTCGAATTACTTTTCTGATGGAAAAAGTACAGAAGAATTGATTGTTACCAAATTAATTGATTAATTTAATCAATTAATTTATTGACTGACACAAGTCCAATAAAATGACTGACCATCTCCTTGTCTAACTAAATGTAATTGATTACTCCGAAGTAACTGCTTGTTTGACGTGGTACATTAATTGATGTATTGATTAATTGATGATAACGTTCCAGAATTTACCGTAACAGACGATTGTATACACATCAATGCGTACGTAATTTATTAACTGATTACTGATTAACTTGACCGAGTAAGTCATTGACTGATTCAACGACATGATCAAGTGGTATTTGTTTTCTTGTCATAGATCCAAACTTAGGAAGCTTCTGATTAATTGACTGATTTATTGATTCACACATTAATCAGTTTAACCGATTAATTGATTAAGTAACTGACTGACTGACCCAATTACAATAAAAATGACTGACAAAATCAGCGTCTTTAGTTTAGTACTCTCTCATAATTCAATTCATTTACTGATTGATTAGATTACTGATTTGCTACTAAATTACTAATTGGATTACTGATTCATCAACTAGTTCATTAGCTTACTAACTGTAAAGTTAAAAAAGTAAATCAGTTTAATATCTTCACCGACTAAATTGTTAACTAACAAACAATTGATTCATTAGTTGATGGGCTGTAAAATTATTTAATTGATTATGTGACTACCAAGCCACAAATTAGTTCAGTAACCCACTTAGCAGTTGTTTTAGCAATCACCAAATTTCTGACTAACTTGAACAACTAACATTAAAATAATTAATTGATTGATTATTGCTAGAACATTGATTTTATGATTCATGATTCATTAATTGTACGGTTAACTGATTCGTCGATTAATTGATTAGGTTACAAATGTATTTGGTTTTCTTAGCTCACTGATTATTGCCACATTCATTTAGGAATTGAGTTACTAACTAATTAAATAATTACCGAAGAACAATTAAATCATACAAGGACAACCCACTTATGTGCTAGCAAATTTGATTCAATTAATTATTCAATTAATCATTAACACTATTTCTTTTGAGTACCATATAATTGATTGGTAGATTAATTGATTACTAATACTAACTACATTAACAGACTGACTATTGAACAAGACTATATGACGTGATACATTCACTAACTGATTAATTGACCAGGTGTATTAAGTTTTACTAGATTTACCGTATTATTGATTAACTGATCAATAGACTAATTAACTAGTTACCCACTGATTTATATTAACTCCTGATTATAGATTAACTTGACTGACTAAGTCATTGATTAGTTCAACGAATGTCGAATTACTTTTCTGATGGAAAAAGTACAGAAGAATTGATTGTTACCAAATTAATTGATTAATTTAATCATTTAATTTATTGACTGACACAAGTCCAATAAAATAACTGACCATCTCCTTGTCTAACTAAATATAATTGATTACTCCGAAGTTACTGCTTGTTTGACGTGGTACATTAATTGATGTATTGATTAATTGATGATAACGTTCCAGAATTTACCGTAACAGACGATTGTATACACATCAATGCGTACGTAATTTATTAACTGATTACTGATTAACTTGACTGATTCAACGACATGATCAAGTGGTATTTGTTTTCTTGTCATAGATCCAAACTTAGGTAGCTTCAGATTAATTGACTGATTTATTGATTCACACATAAATCAGTGTAACGGATTAATTGATTAAGTAACTGACTGACTGACCCAATTACAATAAAAAGGACTGACAAAATCAGCGTCTTTAGTTTAGTAAATCATATTTTGAATCAAATTTTAATTAGTTTAGTTGATTTAGTGTGCTGAGCACGTTTTCGTTTAAAACGTCGCCGTTTTAACGCAATTTACGCGGATTTAAGCAAAAATATCGGAATACGTCCCAAAAAAACTGAATAAAACAAACTTTCAACAATAATCCTTTACGTTGCCGACTACGCTCTCATTACCACACAAGTGTCGGGTCATTTATTATCGGTTTTAACGGCACCGCGTACGCTTCCGTCCTTTTTCAACGAAGAAGAAACGCGCACCTAAGATGATTATACGAATTCGTTTGACGTGTGCAGACGAATTATCGTTCCGACACCAGACGTGTAAACTTGGTTAGTTATTTTCTCGCCAATTTCGATTGTTTCGCGATTGACAGCGCGAAGAGTTATGTCGGTGCGAGAAGGAGAGGGAGAAAAATTGCCTCCGTTTTTTTTTTCTATTTAAAACGCAAAATCTTTAAGATTCATGTCATGATTTTGAAGAAAACCATACGATTTACGTATTCTAGACGTTGGTAGAGCGATTTGGTTAAGCAGGCGGCTGCTTTGAAGAAATTTTACAAGTCCACACCTTAGCTGTTAGTGTCTCACACTGTCACACCTATTTTTTGCTACCGGTTTTGTTTTATTTATTTTTTTTTCAGTCGGCGTTAATTGTTTCGCGCCCGAATTTAAATGCAAATGTTATTTTCTCGGACACGGCCTGCTTTGATATCTTGTTTCTCGACGATTTTGGGGTGAACGCGTCCGGACGCAAAGAGTTATGTCAGGAATTCGGGTGATAACACGTAACCGTCGGGATCCGGGACATTCTTCTACGAAAGTTGGTAGCGGTTATCTTTAAATTGTATCGTTATTTCTACACTGTTCATCCGACAGGTACATCCATTACAGACGATATCGTTCGCTTCGTACAACAAAAGTATGACAGGGCGTAATTAGTTTGGGTCTCGCATCCAAAAAAAAATAGTGGCACCAAGATCGACACCATCTCAACAAGCACCGATATGTCAGTGTCATTTGTTCTCTGTTTCTTTGTTTTTTTTTCCTGAAGGGGTACAGCGCACCCGGATCAATAATTTTAACAGTGTACTCGACTCATTTAATCGAAGTCAGAAATCAAGTTTTTTCGGTGAGAAAGCAGCAGGTGACAAAATACAAGTATTACGACGTTTCGACTCCGGGTGACCCCCCCTCCACCCCATCCAAAAATCTCACCTATTTGCCAGAAAGCTTCGAACGTGGGAATTAACGAATAAAAAAAGAAACCTAATTACGTTGCTACCGTTTTCGAGTTTTTTTTTTGTCGGGGTGTTTGTGTCCGAGTGCCAGCTTACACTGATACCCCATTATGCACTTTTAGTGTTTTGCATAAACTTTAATGTTTATTATCCTAATTGGCTTTATTTAAATCGAAACGAAACCCGTTTTTAGTCCGTCTTTTCTCAACAACGACGTCGTTAATTATTATTTAATGAAACCAATAATAGTTTGTTGGTAAAATTAATTACTTTATTTGGGCATAAAAAGAAAGCGCACGAGCGCGGGGGGCCCGGCGCACACATAAAATTAAATTACGAATATTAATAAAACGCGAGGGGGGACGTCGACAATAAAGCGATAATAAACATGACAGATGGCGTTTTAAACGCGCAAAAAGCTTGCGAGCTTTAAAATTTGCGCTCTCTATAATTTACTTTCTAACGCGATAAAAGTGGTTTTTCTTTTTTCGTATACGCGTTTCAGGGGGGGTAGGATTAAATGATGCGGTTTTAAAAGAATTTAAACGCCGTCGTCGCTTCTGCGCCATTTATGACGTAGTTCGGACACCCACGGTGCCATATTTATGGACGATTACTTCGCGAGAAAATAACACAATTGTTTTGTTTCGTTTTCAGGCGTATGACGCGCGTACGAGCAATAAATTCGAATCGATCGGTTCGATTCGTGTCGCGATAATTGTTTTCGTTCGGGCTGTTTCGTACGGAAATCGTAAATCTTTCGTTATAAACCGAAATGCACTAAAATGAACACACACAAATTGTTTTGATACTAAATATTGTTCGAGTTCGACTAATAAATAATTGACTGCCTGACTGACTGACGTATTAACTTTTCAGTTCTGTTCAGCCCTTCAGGACGATTTTACTAATTTTACAAAGTCAAAAATAATTAATGATTGAGCGACTAGTTCCTAAACAGTTGAGTGACTGACTGATCAAAAAATATCTCCAAATAATTAACATACTATACCACCAAACTTTTTTGATTATGAATTTGATTATAATTTTTGTGAGGCGGTAACTAAATTAATTAGTACGTGAATCAATTAATCCACCTTGTGACTGACAATTTAACTAATTAAAATTCTGATTACCTACAACAAACACAACTGCCTGATGTAATTATTAATGTTATTATAATAGTTCTAACTAATTTTACAAAATCAACAATGATTAATTATTTAGTGACTAGTTCTCAAACAGTTGAGTTGTTTAATTAGTGACTGACTCCAAATAATTAACATATTACACCACCAAACTTTTTTGATTATGAAAGCTAAAAAAAAAAAATTTTTAACCTAATAAATTAGGCGACGAATCAGTTAATCCTGCAATTAATGAACCATTTTAAGCGGGTAGCACGTTATTTAAACATAAAATCAATGTTCTAGCAATAATCAATCAATCAAGTTGGTCAGTAATTTGGCGATCGTTAAAACAACTGTTTCATTTTTCTAACTCGGTAACTGAATTAATTAGTACCTGAATCAGTTAATCCACCTTGTGACTGACGATTTAATTAATTGAAATTATGATTACCTACAACAAACACAACTGACTGACGTAATGATTAATGTTATTATAATAGTTCTAACTAAATTTTACAAAGTAAACAATGATTAATTAATTAGTAAATAGTTCCCAAACAGTTGAGTTGTTTAATTAGTGACTGACTGACTAAAAAATATCTCCAAATAATTAACATATTATACCACCAATCTTTTTTGATTATGAATTTGATTATAATTTCGGTAAGTCGGTAACTAAATTAATTAGTACGTGAATCAATTAATCCACCTTGTGACTGACGATTTAATTAATTAAAATTTTGATTACCTACAACAAACACAACTGACTGACGCAATGTTATTATGATAGTTCTAACTAATTTTACAAATTCAACAATAAATAATGATTTAGTGACTAGTTCCTAAATAGGTGAGTTGTTCAACTGGTGACTGACTCATCAAAAAATATCTCCAAATAAATAACAATTTATACCACCAAACTTTTTTGATTATGAAAGCTAAGAAAAAAATATATATTTTTAATCTAATAAATTAGGTGACGAATCAGTTAATCCTGGAATTAATTAACCATTTTAAGCTGGTGGCACGTTATTTAAAAATAAAATCAATGTTCTAGCAATAATCAATCAATCAAGCTGGTCAGTAATTTGGCGATCGTTAAAACAACTGTTTCATTTTTCTAACTCGGTAACTGAATTAATTAGTACCTGAATCAGTTAATCCACCTTGTGACTGACGATTTAATTAATTGAAATTTTGATTACCTACAACAAACACAACTGCCTGACGTAATTATTAAAGTTATTATAATAGTTCTAACTAATTTTACAAAGTCAACAATGATTAATTATTTAGTGACTAGTTCCCAAACAGTTGAGTTGTTTAATTAGAGACTGACTGATTAAAAAATATCTCAAAATAATAAGCATATTATACCACCAAACTTTTTTGATTACGAACTTAATTATAATTTTTGTAAGACGGTAACTAAATTAATAAGTACGTGAACCAATTAATCCACCTTGTGACTGACGATTTAACTAATTAAAATTCTGATCACCTACAACAAACTCAACAATGATTAATAACTTAGTGACTAGTTCCTAAACAGGTGAGTTGTTTAACTAGTGACTGACTGATCAAATAATATCTTCAAATAATTAACATATTAGACCACCAAACTTTTTTGATTATGAAAGCTAAGAAAATAAAATATATTTATAACGTAATAAATTAGGCAACGAATCAGTTAATCCTACAACTAATGAATCATTTTAAGCTAGTAACACGTTATTAAAACATGAAGTCAATGTTCTAGCAATAATCAATCAATCAAGTTGGTCAGTAAATTGGCGATCGTTAAAACAACTGTTTAATTTTTGTAAGTCGGTAACTGAATTAATTAGTACGTGAATCTAAATTAATCCACCTTGTGACTGACGATTTAACTAATTAAAATTCTGATTACCTACAACAAACACAACTGACTGACGCAATGTTATTATAGTAGTTCTAACAAATTTTACAAATTCAACAATAAATAATGATTTAGTGATTAGTTCCTAAATAGGTGAGTTGTTCAACTAGTGACTGACTCATCAAAAATATCACCAAATAAATAACAATTTATACCACCAAACTTTTTGATTATGAAAGATAAGAAAAATATATATTTTTAACCTAATAAATTAGGAGGGAAATCAGTTAATCCTGCAATTAATGAACCATTTTAAGCGGGTAGCACGTTGTTTAAACATAAAATCAATGTTCTAGAAATAATCAATCAATCAAGTTGGTCAGTAATTTGGCGATCGTTAAAACAACTGCTTCATTTTTGTAACTCGGTAATTAATTAGCACCTGAATCAGTTAATCCACCTTGTGACTGACGATTTAATTAATTGAAATTTTGATTACTTACAACAAACACAACTGACTGACGCAATGATTAATGTTATTATAATAGTTCTAACAAATTTTACAAACTCAACAATGATTAATGATTTAGCGACTAGTTTCTAAACTGGTAAGTTGTTGAACTAGTGACTGACTGATCAAAAATATCTCCAAATAAATAACAATTTTACCACCAAACTTTTTGATTATGAAAGCTAATAAAATGAAATATATTTATAACCTAATAAATTAGGCGCCAAATCAGTTAATCCTACAATTAATAAACCATTTTACGCGGGTAACACGTTATTAAAACATAAAAAAATGTTCTAGCAATAATCAATCAATCAAGTTGGTCAGTAAATTGGCGATCGTTAAAACAACTGTTTAATTTTTGTAAGTCGGTAACTGAATTAATTAGTACGTGAATCTAAATTAATCCACCTTGTGACTGACGATTTAACTAATTAAAATTCTGATTACCTACAACAAACACAACTGACTGACGCAATGTTATTATAGTAGTTCTAACAAATTTTACAAATTCAACAATAAATAATGATTTAGTGATTAGTTCCTAAATAGGTGAGTTGTTCAACTAGTGACTGACTCATCAAAAAATATCACCAAATAAATAACAATTTATACCACCAAACTTTTTTGATTATGAAAGATAAGAAAAAAATATATATTTTTAACCTAATAAATTAGGAGGGAAATCAGTTAATCCTGCAATTAATGAACCATTTTAAGCGGGTAGCACGTTGTTTAAACATAAAATCAATGTTCTAGAAATAATCAATCAATCAAGTTGGTCAGTAATTTGGCGATCGTTAAAACAACTGCTTCATTTTTGTAACTCGGTAATTAATTAGCACCTGAATCAGTTAATCCACCTTGTGACTGACGATTTAATTAATTGAAATTTTGATTACTTACAACAAACACAACTGACTGACGCAATGATTAATGTTATTATAATAGTTCTAACAAATTTTACAAACTCAACAATGATTAATGATTTAGCGACTAGTTTCTAAACTGGTAAGTTGTTGAACTAGTGACTGACTGATCAAAAAATATCTCCAAATAAATAACAATTTTTACCACCAAACTTTTTGATTATGAAAGCTAATAAAATGAAATATATTTATAACCTAATAAATTAGGCGCCAAATCAGTTAATCCTACAATTAATAAACCATTTTACGCGGGTAACACGTTATTAAAACATAAAAAAATGTTCTAGCAATAATCAATCAATCAAGTTGGTCAGTAAATTGGCGATCGTTAAAACAACTGTTTAATTTTTGTAACTCGGTAACTGAATTAATTAGTACCTGAATCAGTTAATCCACCTTGTGACTGACGATTTAATTAATTGAAATTTTGATTACCTACAACAAACACAACTGACTGACGCAATGATTAATGTTATTATAATAGTTCTAACAAATTTTACAAAGTCAACAATGATTAATTATTTAGTGACTAGTTCCCAAACAGTTGAGTTGTTTAATTAATGACTGACTGATTAAAAAATATCTCCCAATAATTAACATATTATACCACCAAACTTTTGTGATTATGAATTTGATTATAATTTCGGTAAGTCGGTAACTAAATTAATTAGTACGTGAATCAATTAATCCACCTTGTGACTGACAATTTAACTAATTAAAATTCTGATTACCTACAACAAACACAACTTACTGACGTAATGATTAATGTTATTATAATAGTTCTAATTAATTTTACAAACTCAACAATAATTAATGATTTAGTGACTAGTTCCTAAATAGGTGAGTTGTTCAACTAGTGACTGACTGATCAAAAAATATCTCCAAATAAATAACAATTTATACCACCAAACTTTTTTGATTATAAAAGCCAAAAAACAAATTATATTCATAACCTAATAAATTAGGCGACAAATTAGTTAATCCTACAATTTATGAACCATTTTAAGCGTCTAGCGCGTTATTAAAACATACAATCAATGTTCTAGCAATAATCAAACAATCAAGTTGGTCAGTAATTTGGCGATCGTTATAACAACTGCTTAATTTTTGTAAGTCGGTAACTGAATTAATTAGTACGTGAATCAGTTAATTCACCTTGTGACTGACGATTTAACTAATTAAAATTTTGATTACCTACAACAAACACAACTGACTGACGTAATGATTAATGTTATTATAATAGTTCTAATTAATTTTACAAACTCAACAATGATTAATGACTCAGTGACTAGTTCCTAAACAGGTGAGTTGTTCAACTATTGACTGACTGATCAAAAAATATCTCCAAATAAATAACATATTATTCCACCAAACTTTTTTTATTTCGAAAGCTAAGAAAATAAAATCTAGCAATAATAATATAATCAATCAGTTTAGTAATTAATTACTTCAAAAATTTGGCGATTGTTGAAACAACTGCTTAATTTTTGTAAGTCGGTAACTGAATCAGTTAGTGAATCAGTTAATCAAGTATTTAATAAATCACAGTCTTTTAGTAGTCAGTACTGATTATATTACGTTAGTCACATAATCAATTAAATAATTTCAGTCAATCAGCTAAGGAATCAATTGTTGGTTAATAAACGATTTAGTCGGTTAAGTTATTCAACAGTTTGCCAGTCGGCAACTGATTTACTTTTTTATCAGTTAGCAATTTAGTCAATTAGTTCAGTTAAACAAACCGTGCGACTAAATGTGTTAGTAATTTAGTAGCAAATCAGTAACCTAATCAATCAGTAAATAAATCGATTTATGAGACAGTTGTTATTTTATGTCAATCATTTTTGCTTTTCTTACTCAGTGTTATTCTCAAATTAGTAATCAATTAATTAAAAATGATAATGTGACTTACTTTACAATTTGTTACTTATTCAAAGTAATGATAATTTGATAAGTTAGTTGGTAATATCACTGTTGTTGCAGCAATTGATGAATCAGTAACATCCTACAATGTGTCAATTAATAAGGTAATCAATTAGTAAAATCAAATAAAAACTTCTGCCTAATCAATTATATTTAGTTAGGCAATGCGACGATCAGTCTTTTTATTAAATTTATAACAGTCAATAAATTTATTGATTAAATTAATCAATTAATTTAGTAGCAATCAATTTTTTGTAGTTTTCCCATTGATTGTCTTAAATTTGTATCTATAAAATGAATGCAGGAAAGTATTTCGACCAATCAATGACTCACTCAGTCAAGTTAATCTGTAATCAAGCAGTTAATATAAATCACTCAGTAACTTGTTAATTAATTAATAAATTTATATTTATTCAGTTATATTAAACTCTCAATATATGAGGAAATATGAATTACCTACCTATTTTAAGATTAATTATCAATTAATTATTGATTCAATTAATGAATAGTGTCAAGTATTTCGTTTAGTTATTGTAAGTACAGGGAATAACATTAGTCAGTCAGCATCACTTATTTAATTAGTGAGTCAATAGTGTAAAGTACCAAAACCAATCAATTCAATAATCTGGCAATAGTCAATCTAATAAAGAATCAATTACTTTGCAATTTGTTACTCATTCAAACTAATGATAATTTGATAAGTTAGTTGTAACATCAGCAGTGAATAACTAACACAGTGTGTTAGTCAGTATCAACAATTAAATAAGTCGGTCAATTGCATCTTGTTCAATAATAAATTGAGCAATCAATTAATTTAACAGGAACTATCTGTCAATCAATTAGACAGTTAGTCAGTTAAATTGATAAGTTACGTGATAATGTAACAGTTGTTACACCAACCGAGCTGATATAACATTATTTAGAAACAGTTAATGAATCATTACATCATGTAATCAAACACATCGTGATATTAAATGATATACGTCAGTGAATTATTTAGTTACTCAGTCAGTTGCATCCCATCAAGTAATAAATTGGTAAATTGATCAGTGAGAAAGTCAACCCGTATAGTTAGGTAATTAGTTCAGACATTGCATTCTTTACTAGCAATTAGTTATTTTAGTTATTCAATCATTGAATCAATTAATTAGTTATTCAGTCAATTATCAGTCGGACAGTCCATCAGTTAGTAAAAAAAATCAATTGATTGAGTAGCTGGTAAATTAAATTATTAAAACAAACAATTACGTAAGAACGTCAGTCATCAGTTAATAGCATGATTTAAATTAATAAATTGATGAATCGGTATAGTTAGTTAAGTAATTTAAAAATAATCAATCAGTTAAATTCTATACTTGTACTTCATCCAGTCAGTCAGTATACATTTTATTGATATTTTGTAGTAATTTAATTATTATCTGTTGTGGTACTTAGCCTGTAGTTTTTAATCAATGAATCAATTAACTAAACAATGTACTTGATTAAGTCAATTGATCAAACAAGTAATATATTATCCAGTCGATTAGTAATAAAAGTAATTAGTGAATAAATAATAAATTCGTGACAGACAGGTTATCAATTAATTAAGTCAATAAATAACTTTGTCAAGTAATAAATTGATGAATTAGTAAAGTCAGTCAAATGACTTGAAATTAATTAATTATCCAGTTTTAGTCAGTCAAGCAGTCAGTCAGTATTCATTTTCATTTCTCATTTCATTTCAAACTTTCAATATATAAGGAAATATTAATTAGCTAATTTAAGGGTAAGAATCAATTAATTATTGATTCAATCAAGTATTTCATTGGATAATGTTTTTAGTCAGCACCACTTATTAACTTAATCAGTCAATAATGTCAAGTATCAAGACCAATCAATTCAATGATCTGGCAGTAATCAATTTAATAAAGAATCAATTATTTTGCGATTTGTTACTCATTCAAACTAATGATAATTTGATAAGTTAGTTAGTAACATCAGCGGTTAATTAAGTATAAGACTAACTAGAGAAAGTGCGTTAGTCAGCATCAATAATTAAATTAGTCGGTCAATTGCATCTTGTCAAATAATAAATTGATTAATCTATTAATTTAACAGTAACCTTCTGTCAGTTAATTGGACCGTTAGTTAGTTATGATACATTGATAATTTACGTGATAATGTAACAGTTGGTGAATCATTAAATCGTGTAATCAGACATAAAAATTTTATTAATTTAAAACATGGCGTTGTTTTGTTTCAGAATTTGAAAATTTAAATTGCTAATAAATATTAGTTTCGGAATAGATGACTGACTACCTAATAAAATAGTAAAATCTATTATTTATTAGAAATCAAATTAACAATCTCCAAATACTGAAGGAATGCGTAAGTTACTAACTAAAAGGTGCCAGGCAAATAAAAATCTTTTGACTGAGTAATCAAACAAATGAGTGATTACTAAGAGACTAACATAGAGTGACTCAATCACAAATTAAGAGCTTGATTTGTTGACTAAGTAGCAGTTTCGGTAAGTTATGACTTATTTTTTGGGGGGGGATTTAAAAAATTAAAAAGAAATATATATCTATTAAATACTATTTAAAAAAGTGTGTTTGTTTCACTCACAAATTAATTAAATAATGGGGTTTTTCTCTGTCTTTTTGGGGGCTGACTTAAGCAATCGCAAACCAAAAAATTTTTTTAAAAAATTTTTTGGGTTTTTATTTAAATAATTTAACCTTAAAGGGTTTTTTCTGATAACATTTTTATTAACACGTTTACACCAAAGCTTTTAGACTACTGAAAAAAAGACTGACTACTCAACAAATAAATAATTAAAAAAGTATCAGACAAACAAAAATACAAGTCACTGAGCGAATGAGCATTAATCAACACTAAGGGATTAAAGTGTTAACTGATAGATTGTCGTTTTAATTTGTGACTGACGGTTTAAGCAACTAATTGATTAATCAATTAACTCAAGGCATCAGACAAATACAAATATAAATCACTGACTGACACAATAAAAACGTCTTGTTATTGTTAATTGAGTACAATCCGCCAACTGATGTTGACTTGTTGTTTAAGTAAGTAATTACCTTCAAAATGATTAATTTTGTTTCTGACTTCAAATAAATGACTGACTACTAAATAATTACTTAATTAATAATATAAAAATATACATAACAAACTGATTAATTAAACAGAAAATTGACTATACGCTACTGGATAATTTTTGGTTTTAATCACACATTACTGACTAGAATTGGTTGTTTATAGTTGTTTAACTTGTGACTGACGACAAAGTGACTAAGTAATGGTTTAACTGTGGGTCGTAAAAATTGATATAATTAACTAAATAAGGAAATATGGTTAACTTGACTAAAATTTAAAAACGGTTTATTGACTGACGGTTTGGGTGAGAAATTACTAGCAAAAAAATTAATTTTCTTATAAAAATAACTGACTGGCCCACTAAACTAATAATTAATTATTATAATACTAACTCACTGACTGACTCAATCACCCATCGCTAAAAAAATAAGTCGGATTAACTCTCTGATTTTGGGAGTTACTAAATAAATTGGTCACTGACTAATTGACGGAAATTTTAGTTAAAGTGACTGACACTTAAATTAGAAATAATTTTTGTATCTTAAAGATGAGGAGTTTTAAGTTTCTGATGTTACTTTTGTATCTCATCAGAATTTCAATTGCTCATCTGTTTTTAACCAAAACGTATTTAATAATTAAAACAAAGTGCCTGACTTTTAAAAATTAATTAATTAATCGAGTGTTGGTCAAATAAAAGCTTTAGCCGGTGATTGACTAATTGATGGAAGAATTAACTAAACCTCTGACTTACTGATTAACAAACAGATATAATTTAATGACTGACAACGTAAAATAATGATTAATTAGACAATTAAAGACTTATTTACTAACACTATTGGAAAGTATCAGAAGTAGAGGTGGGACGATTTAAAATTTCTGACTGACAACCATGTTAAGAAACTCATAGATATAATGAAATACCACCAAATTCATAACACGAATTGAATGACAATCAATTCACGATTTTGCTTAATTTGTTAATGGAGTGACTGACTAATACAATTATTAAGTAATCGATTAAGTAATTTATTTAAACACTAAATAAAGTGATGACAAGTAATCCTAATTAAGGAACTAAAAGTATCATACTGTACGAACTAATGTATTAATATTAAAGCCACCAACGGATTAAGTCACTACTGAATAATCAAAGTCTGACTAACGACTAACTTTTTACCTGACAGTAACTATACAGTTTTGAAAAAAAATTGAAATAAGTAAAATTCGTAATAATTACTTTTTTAACTGATAATTGGTTGGATATCACATAAGTGTGCCCAAAATGACTGACAAACTATACTAGTAACATTAAGTTATTGTTTTGTCTGATTTATTAAAGTTGAACGTACTAAGAGCTGACAGTTTCAGTAATTCATCGAGTAATCGACGTACTGACAAATGTAAGACTCACTGCCTGACACTACCTACGTAGTCAAAATCTAATTGTCATGTTTTCAGTGTTCAATCGACTGAGTTTCTATTTCTTTTGAATTTTATAAATTAAAATTTTTGACTGATTTATTAAAGTTAAAGTTCTAGAAGATGACTGACAAACTATACTAGTATAGATTGAGTAATTCTTTTGACTGATTTAATAAAATTGAACGTATAGGAACTGACAGGTTTAGTAATTTATTGAGTAGTCAACGTACTGACAAATGTCAGATTCACTGCCTGACACTAACATGTAACTATTCAAAATCAAATTGTTGTGTTTTAAGTGTATAATCGACTGAGTTTCAATCTTGCTTAAATAAAATACAAATACTAGTAATCGTCGATTGGGTTGGAAACAAGTAATGACGGGGTGACTGACGAGTATTACTAATATTGCTGACTGACAGTTTGCCATAATATTAGATTAATGAAATAATTGAAAACAAACGCAAACATTATAACAAACGTTAAACAATTTGATTATAAAGTAATTTTTTCATAAATCGTGTAGCTTTGTTTTTGTATGACGTCATAAATACCAGTCAAAACTAAGTCATGTCACATATCAAACCAAAGGAAATTTGACGAGTTTTCCGATGCCGTTAATTGAATTTTATCAAGTTTTACCTACGTCGGAAAACTTTCACCAACTAAGTAAGTGTCGTAAAACGACGTCCTCGCATTCTTGGTCAGTGTCAAAAGTGTTCGTCGTGTGTATTTAAATTAAAAACTTTCAAATCGATGTTTGACTTAACCAATTTTTTATAAAAGTAATTTTTAAAAAATCATGTGTTTTAAAAAACGTTGTACATTGAAAATTTGAGTTTGAAAAAAAAATAAAAGATATATTTTTTTTGGTTTTGGTAACAATCGAAACTAGGTCATGTCGCATATCAAATGAAAGGAAATTTGAAGAGTTTTCCAATTCTGTTAAATGCAATTGGTTAAGTTTAACCCAAGTCGAGAAACGAACTTTTACCAATCAAAAAAGTGTCGTAAAACGATGTCCTCGCATTCTTCGTCAGCGTCAAAGGTGTTCGTCGTGTGTATTTGAAAGTGTAAAGAATTTAAACTAATAAGAAACGAGTTTTTATTCCTTTATACGGTGCAAAATACTAATAAAAAATGTATGCGTTTTCTTTCGCAATTACACCGAGTTTATGTGAAATAAGATAATTGTTGGAAGCGGAACGATGCCGCCATATGTAATGAATATAAAACAAGTTGCTTAAGCCACATAATTACCTTGTCGACAAGTGTTTGAAAAAAATTCAAGAAGAAAACCGAGAGAGAAAGAGAGACGGAAAAATAAAGATTGATGCTAGACGCATCAGGAAAATGCTGATTTTTTTTCCTCCCCCGGCCCCGCTCACTTATTATTACACGTTTGTAAATAAATACTTAAGCGTAAGTTACTAATAACTTATTAATTGACTATGCTGGCCGATAATGCTTTTCTATAAAGTCGAAGAATTCGTTTGATCCAGCCCGCCTTATCATCCGTTGCGTCTGTTAATGTTTAGAAAATTTATTATTGTCCGATTTTACAGCCGCACGTTCTAAATTTCGTTTCGTTTTTAATTTTTGTTCTAAAACGTTATGCGCACGGTAGGACGTCAGATTTTGGGCAAAGACAAAAGTTTTTAAGTTTCGAGCTGGAACCCCCGATGGGCCTCGGCGGGATCCTATTCTTTACTTGTCACCGACATCAAACATCCTTCTCCATTTGCTCTTATCTGATGTGGTGCGCCTAGCAGTAAAATAAATTTTTTTTAGGTAATATTGGAAGCGACGTAAAAATGAACCTTTTTTAACCGGTCGTAATTCTAATCTGAGGTGGCACGCGCGGTCACCAAAGAACAAACAAAGAAACACGTCATCAAAATCGTTTTACAATTTTTTAAGTTCAGAAAAAAAATTGACAAAAAACCCAAATAAATGCTAAGTACAACAAGAAAACGCAGAATTATTGATAAAAAAAGAATCAAATTTTGTGCTGATTGTAACAAAACCAAATCTAAAATAGTACAGATTAAAAATCAGAAGAAAGAAGAAATACTTAAATCAATTTTTTTATAAATTATCACACTAATAAATTTTTAGACATTAAATGTTATGAGAATAAAAAACCCCACTAAACAAAAAAGTATTCATGATGAAATCACATTTAAAAGGCCCTTAATCTGATTAACAGATTACAAAAAAGAAGAAAGAAGCAATGATCAAATCAATTATTTATAAACTGCACACTAATCAAGTTTTGAACATTAAAATTGTAAAAATAAAAATTCCTACTAATTAAAAATTTAATTAAGATTAAATCACATTAAAAATAGATTTAAATAAAAGAAGAAAGAAAATTTCAAATCAATTTATTTATAAAGACCTACAGTAAAAAAATTTTAAACATTAAAATTTCCAAGAATAAAAAAATCCCTACTAAATAAAACAGCGTTCATGATGAAATCACATTCAACAGGACATTAATCTGATTAACAGATCAAAATCAGAAAAAAGAAGAAATACTTAAATCAATTTTTTTATAAATTGTGACACTAATAAATTTTTAGACATTCAATATTATGAGTATAATAAATCCCTACTAAACAAGAAAGTATTCTTGATGAAATTGCGTTTAAAAAGCTATTAATCTGATTAACAGAATACAAAAAGAAGAAAGAAGCAAAGAAGTTTTGAACATTAAAAATTTTAAAATAAAAATTCCTACTAAATAAAAATTTAATTAAAATTAAATCACATTTAAAAACAAATTTTAAAAAGAAGAAAGTGGAATTTCAAATCAATTATTTTATAAAAACTCACAATAATAAAATTTTAAACATTAAAATTTCAAAGAATAAAGAAAATCCCTACAAAATAATTCATGATAAAATCATAATTAAAGGCCATTAATCTGATTAACAGATTAAAAATCAGAAGAAAGAAGCAATACTTAAATCAATTTTCTTATAAATTGTCACACTAATAAATCTTTAAACATTAAATAGTATGAGAAAAAAATCCTTACTAAACAAAATAGTATTCATGTAGAAAACACATTTAAAAGGCCGTTAATCTGATTAACAAATTACAAAAAAGAAGAAAAAAGCAATGATCAAATCAATTATTTATAAACTGCACACTAATCAAGTTTTGAACATTAAAATTTGTAAAAATAAAAAACCTTTACTAAACGAAAATTAAATTAAAATTAATTCACATTTAAAAATAAATTAAAAAAAATAGAAGAAAGAAGGAATTCCAAATCAATTATTTATAAACTGTCACACTAATAAATTTTTAAACATTAAAATTTGTAGGAATAAAAATCCCTATCGAATAAAAAAACATTTTAATAAAATCAATTTTAAAAGCTTATTAATCTGATTAACCACTAAAATAAGAAAAAGAAGCAATCATCAAATCAATTTTTTATAAACTATCGCATTAATAAATTTTTAACATCAAAATTTGTGAGATTAAAAATCCATACTAAATAGAAAAGCATTTATGATGAAATCACATTTAAAAACCTATTAATCTGATTAACAAATTAAAAATAAGAAGAAAGAAGCAATGATCAAATCAATTATTTATAAACTGCACACTAATCAAGTTTTGAACATTAAAATTTGTAAAAATAAAAAACCTTTACTAAACAAAAATTAAATTAAAATTAATTCACACTTAAAAATAAATTTAAAAAAATAGAAGAAAAAAGGAATTCCAAATCAATTATTTATAAACTGTCACACTAATAAATTTTTAAACATTAAAATTTGTAGGAATAAAAAATCCCTATCGAATAAAAAAACATTTTTAATAAAATCAATTTTAAAAGCCTATTAATCTGATTAACCACTAAAATAAGAAGAAAGAAGCAATCATCAAATCAATTTTTTTATAAACTATCGCATTAATAAATTTTTAATATCAAAATTTGTGAGATTAAAGAACCCCACTAAATAAAAAAGCATTTATGATAAAATCACATTTAAAAACTTATTAATCTGATTAACAGATTAAAAATAAAAAGAAAGAAGCAATGATCAAATCAATTATTTATAAACTGTCACACTAATAAATTTTTAACATTAAAATTTGTGAAATTAAAGAATCCCTACTAAATAAAAAAAGCATTTATGATAAAATAACATTTAAAAGCCCATTAATCTGATTTTCAGATTAAAAATGAGAAGAAAGAAACAATCATCAAATCAATTTTTTTATAAACAGTGGCATGAATAAATTTTTAACATTACAATTTGTGAAATTGTAAATAAAGAAACATTTATGATGCAATACTTTTAAAAAAAATCTATTAATCTGATTAACAGATTAAAAATAAGAAGAAAGAGGCAATGATTAAATAAACTATTTATAAACTGTCACACTAATAAATTTTTAGACATTAAAATTTGTCGGAATAAAAATCCCTACTAAATAAAAACCTTTCTGATAAAATCACTTTTAAAAGCCTATTAATCCGATTAACAATTAAAAATATGAAGAAAAAAGCAATCATCAAATCATTTATTTTTATAAACTGTCGCATTAATAAATTTTTAACATTAAACTTTGTGAAATTTTAGAATCCCTACTAAATAAAAAAAACATTTATAATAAAATCACATTTAAAAGCCCATTAATCTGATTATCACATTAAAAATAAGAAGAAAGAAACAATAATCAAATCAATTTTTTTATAAACAGTGGTATGAATAAATTTTTAACATTACAATTTGTGAAATTAAAGAATCCCTACTAAATAAAAAGTATTCATAATGAAATCAGGTTTAAAAGCTATTAATCTGATTATCAGATTAAAAATAAGAAGAAAGAAGCAATCATCAAATCAATTTTTTTATAAACAGTGGCATGAATAAATTTTGAACATTATAATTTGTGAAATTAAAGAATCCCTACTAAATAAAGAAACATTTATGATGAAATTACATTTAACAAACCTACTAATCTGATTAACAGATTAAAAATAAGAAGATAGAAGCAATCATCAAATCAATTTTTTTATAAACAGTAGCATGAATAAATTTTTAGCATTATAATTTGTAGAATTAAAGAATCCCTACTAAATAAAGAAACATTTATGATAAAATCACATTTAAAAACCTATTAACCTGATTATCAGATTAAAAATAAGAAGAAAGAAACAATCATCAAATCAATTTTTTATAAACAGTGGCATGACTAAATTTTTAGCATTATAATTTGTGAAATTAAAGAATCCCTACTAAATAAAGAAACATTTATGATGAAATCACATTTAAAAACCTATTAATCAGATTAACAGATTAAAAATAAGAAGAAAGAAGCAATGATTAAATAAATTATTTATGAACTGTCACACTAATACATTTTAGACATTAAAATTTGTGGGAATAAAGAATCCCTACTAAATAAAAAACCTTTCTGATAAAATCACTTTTAAAAGCCTATTAATCCGATTAACAATTAAAAATAAGAAGAAAGAAACAATCATCAAAAATTGTTTATAAATATTACACTAATAAGTTTTTAAACATTAAAATTTGTGGGAATAAAAGTCCCTACTAAATAAAAAATTTTATATTTTTATCTGAAAATTTAAATATATTCTTAATTTTTATTTTTAATGTAGTATCATCTGTTTTGTCAAATGTAAATTCATTTATAAACTTTTTTGTAAATTTCAAATTTTACGAAAGTAAAAAATTTAGTTTTTGAGGTTTTGGAAATGCTCGAAATTTTCGGTTTTCCCAGTATTATTGCCCATGTAACCAAAATTGTATTATTATTAATAATTGCCATAAAATCTTACTCAATTTGGAACACACTGTGTAGCATGTAATTTACACAATTTTAAAAATGGTTAAAAATTTTCTACATTTTAAAAGATCTCACTTCTAAAAAATATTTTTTTTTTATTTAAAATTTTTTCTTAGTCATAATTTTTGTTTTTAATTTAATAGTTCTGTTTTTAAATTATGATTTCGCTCACTCTAAGATCTTAAAATGTCAAAATTATTTTCAAAAATATTAAAGTAAAAAAAGTTCAAAATAAAAAATTAAAAGTAAAAAACAAAAAAATTAAATCAAAAGATTAAAATTAGTTTCAGAAATAGCAACAATACTGAACAAATGTTTCTACCAAAAAGCAACACGAAAGTAAAACATATAAAGGAAGTACATTAAAACTATAAAAACAATACGAATAAAAAGATGGAGGTAAAATTTTAAAAATTAACAATTTTAAATTTTTTCTTTTCTATCTTTTGTATTTTATTTTTATTTTTAGTGTTGATAAAAATTATTTCTTGTGTATTTAGTTAAATATTTTGTTAGTTATTGTTTGTTTAAAGAATGAAGTAAAAGAAGAATATTCAATAAAATTGGCAAAAACAAAATTATTATATTTGTCCGTATAAAATTAATTAAATAAACTAAAATTTTACTAAATAAATAAAAAATCTCTGAATAAATGTTAAATGTAAAATTAATCATTGTAGGTATCTATTTTTTAATAATCTTTGTCATTACTTTTATTTAATTTTTTTTGTTATAAATTTATATTATTTTATATAAAATAAAAAAATTAAATAAAAGTAATGACAAAAAATTATTAAAAAAACACGATTATTTAATTAGAAAATCCAAGATGACGCCGACTAAAAAAAATAGAGTTGCCACTCTTTCAAGCAACTTTTTTTGAGTTTTTAAAATTTTTCAGTTTTCACGCCCATTTAACCAAAATTGCATCTTTATTAATGACAAAGATTGCCATAAAATTCTACTCATTTTGGAATCCGCTGTATAACTTAATTAGACAATTTTACAATTTTTACTTCAAAAATATATTTTTTTAATTTTAAAATTTATTCTTAGTCATAATTTTTGATATTTTTATGTTTTTGTTTTAAATTGTGATTTTATATAATTTAAGATTTTACGTACTGTTTAGTAAAATAAATTTTAAACGATATCAAAAAATCGTAAAAATATTAGATTGAAAAAATAGAAAAAAAGATTAAAAGTATTAAAAATAAAAACAAAAACAAATTTAAATAAAAAACAAAGTGCTAACTATACTGAAAACAATTTTTACCAAGAAAGTAAAGAATAAAGAAAGTACATTAAAACTATAAAACAATAAAAGACAGTGCTAAAAAAAACTTAAGAGAAAAAAACTAAATTTGAAACAAAATTTTTTGTTTCTTTATTTAGCATTCATACTTTTTTTATTCGTTTTTTTCTTATTTTAATTTAAAATAATTCCTTAATATTTTAACGATTTTGTTGTTTTCTTTGGTTTCTTTCAAGCCCTACTTTTGATTTTTGAAAACGCAATGTTTTATTTCTCATTATTAAGTTAAAATTTTGTTTTAGGTTATAGATTTTTGAAATTAACACCAACATTGGTAAAAACAATTACATACCGGTGGTAGTAAACAACAATGAACTAAACAAATGATGAACGAGTTAACTTTACTTACAAATTACCCGAATTAAACCGCCCCCCATATAACATCATAACCTAGATTACATCGCCAAGGCTGTGATTCAGCATCGCCCAACGTCAACTGATTGATTGTTTGCAAAGTTAAACAATAATTTTTAACAACAAGAAAACTGCTTTACAAAAATTTAAGTGATGAGATTGGCGGAGAGGGAGGGGGTTGTGTTCACAATTTTATTAAGTATGAGGCTTGGGATTTATTGTTTAAATATCTTGTTTCAATTTGACAACGCAAGTTTGTATATTTCTCATTTTTAAATTAAAATGTTGTTTTAGGTTATGTTATTACCACCCGATTTTCAAATTTATGCAATTAATACCAATAATGGTAAAATCAAATACTTATCGGTGGTAGTCATCATCATCATCATCATCATCATCATCATCATCATCAATCAGCTTCCGTTCGTCCACTGCTGGACATAAACCTCCCGTGACTGCCCACATCTTTTTGTCTTATGTCTTTTGCATCCAGTTTGTATGGATTCGTTTCAAATCGTCGGACCATCTAGTTGGTGGTCGTCCCCTATTTCTGTGCGCGTCCTGACTGGGTCTCCATTCTACGATCCGCTTGGTCCATCTGTCATCACGCATTCTCGCAACGTGTCCCGCCCAATTCCACTTTAAGACTGCGATTTTCTCTATCGCATCGATTACTCCGGTTTTTCTAGGTAGCTCAATGTTTGTAATGTGGTCTCTACGTGTTAATCCAAGCATTGATCTTTCCATTGCGCGCTGTGCAACTCTGATTTTCTGCACAGCCTTTTTGATTAGTGTTAAGATTTCGGCACCTTAGGTTACAACAGGAAGGACACATTGATTGAAAACTTAGCACCCTCTGCTATCATTCTAATCTGACCGCTACCTTGGTTAGTGGAAGTCCAGCCTCCGGAGATTGAGGGCCGTGAGTTATTTTGTGAAAGCATATTTGGAGTTTGTTTAACCGTTCTCGTCCTACCACGCTGGCCATTGCGGGTTGGTAGGGTAGTGTGTCTACAGGGATTTAGTGCTGTGTTTGTGTGTGATATATGATGGTAATACCGCCAATACTCGGTCGCCAGAGCCTCGTCTGTTATCTAGCAGGGTGTACCGGGTGATTTGAATCACCGCTAGTGCAGGTGAGGTTGACATTTGGGTAACTTTGATGGTCTGTTCTTATAATGGTAGTAAACAGCAATTAATCAAACAAATGATAAACGAGATAAATTTACCGGAATACCACCCAAATTAATCCGCTTACGCAGTAGTATATCATAACCTATATTTATTTCGCCAAGGCTGTGATTCAGCAACGCCCAAAGTCAGCCGATTGATTGCTTGCAAACTTAAACCATCATTTTTTAAGAACAAGGAAACAATTGTTAAGCAAACTGCTTTACAAAAACTTTACTGATGAAATTGATAAACAGGGAGGGGGTTGTGTCAAAATAATTCCTTCTTTCCATGTCCTACTTCGATTTTGGCAACGCCAGCTTTTGTTTCTCATTTTTATGTTAAAATTTTGTTTTAGGTTATGTTATTACCACCTCATTTTCAAATGTATGCAATTAACACCAACAATGGTAAACAGCAAGTAAACAGCAATCAATCAAACAAACAATAAACCAGTTAATTTTACTGGTAGTAAACCACTCCCGCAGTCATAGATTATAACCTAGATTACATCGCCAACGCTATAAATCAGCAATAAACAAAATTAACCAATTAATTGTTTGGAATATTAAACCATAATTTTTTAACAACAAAAAATCATTTGTTAAAGCAAACTGCTTCACAAAAATTTAATTGATAAATTGGTAAAGAGGGTGGGGGTAGTGTAAAAAAAACCGTTAATATTTTTTTGATTATATTAAGTAAGTGGTTTCTTTCCATGTTCAACTACGATTTTGGCAACACAAGCTTTTGTTTCTTATTTTTAAGTTAAAATTTTTTTTTAGGTTATGTTATTACCCCCTGATTTTTAAATGTATGTAATTAACACCAATAATGGTAAACAGCAAGTAAACAGCAATCAATCAAACAAACAATAAACCACTTAAATTTACTGGTAAATCAGCCTAATTAACCCCCTCCCTCGCAACGCCAACGCCATGATTCAGCAATACCCGAAATTAACCGATTAATTGTTTGCAAAGTTAAACCATATTTTTTTAACAACAGAAATCATTTGTTAAAGCAAACTTCTTTACAAAAATTTAATTGTTAAATTGGTAAAGAGGGAGGGGGGTAGTGTAAAAAAATCGATTTTGGCAACGCAAGCTTTTGTTTCTCATTTTTAAGTTAAAATTTTTTTTTAGGTTATGTTAACCCCACCTGATTCTTAAATGTATGCAATTAATACTAAGTATAAGTGTTCATTGGTAGAAAGAGGAGAAAGTTTAGGAAGTCAGGAAAAGAGATAGGTGCAGAAAAATGGAAAGAACATTTTAGAAGATTATTAGAAGCACAAAGGAGAAGCCAACAATTGTAGGAGATAGGAAAGAAGAAGAAAAATCAAGATGTAAAAGTATAAAATAAGTATAAAAGGAAGGTGAAAATAGGTGAAGCTGAAGGTACTGATGGAACACAAGGGGAGCAGTGGAAATATATAGGTGATAAAATAAAAGATAGGATAAGAAAGGTGTTTGAAAAGATATAGCAAGGATGAAGAGGAGAGGATAAAACGCAAATTATAAACTACAGGGGGTAAGTGTCACAATTGTGGAGTACAAAATAAATGAAGAAATATTAAGAAGCAGATTGGAGAAGAAAATAGAAGAGAGGAAGTTATTGGCAGGCAAGTTTTCGTAAAGGCAGAGGTACAATGGATAATATATATATCTTAAGACACATGGTGAATAAAGAGATAGAAAAGGACGCAGGAAAAATATATGCCTTATTTATGGATAATAAGGCAGCGCTTGACAATGTAGAAAGATAGCTGTTGTAGAAAGTGATGAGGCAGAAAGGGATAAACAAAGATTTGGTAGCAGGGATAGAAGCACTGTATAAACCAACAAGATATAAAACTAGAGTAGAGGGGAGGATAAGAAGAGAGTTTTGGGTAACTACCAAAAACTTACCAAAAAAATGGTTCTATCGTTCATTCGCCGAACAGAATAGACACGTAATTAATTAAAAACTAATTCAAATGTCAATTCAAACATAACCTATAAGCAACAAAAATAAAAATAATTGTTTTGGTGCATTTGGTTTAAAAAAATAAAATCAAGCAACCTGAATTAAGAATTGTATGTGCATTTGGCCAATGCCTATAATTATAAGTTCAATTTAGAAAAATTAAAGAAACTTTCTTACCAAAAAAATGTGTCTATAGTTCATTCGCCAAACAGATAAAGTAATCCACACCTGATAAATTGGGAACTAATTCAAATTTCAATTCAAAGATAAGGTATAAGCAACAAAAATAAAAATAATTGTTTTAGTGCAGCCTACTGCATTAACAAGTTATTTCATTATTGTTCCACAAACCATTTGATTAAAAAATAAAATTAAGCAGCTTAAATTAAAAATTCAATATGTATTTGGCCAGTGCCGGTTTATAAACTGAATTTTCTAACTAAAATGCTGGCAATTCCATAAAAAGTTAATCTAGTTCATTCACTAAACAGATAAAGTAATGGACATGTCATCAGTTGGTGAACTAATTACAAACTGTCAATTGAAACGTAAAAATAAGGAGCAAAAATAATTTTAATTTAAAGATGTTAACCTTGTAGCTGGAGGTGTAATTGCCGACATTGGTCAAATGAACATACAATTTTTTAATTTAGGTTACTTGATTTTATTTTTTTTAACCAAACGGTTTATGGAACAATAATGAAACACTTTGATATTCTAGTAGACCGCCGTAAAATAATTATTTTTATTTTATTACTTTACATCTTACGTTTACTATAATGTTTCCATTCAAAATTTGAATTGTTTCACCAATTGATTAGTTGACTATTACTTTATCTATTTGGGAAATAAACTATAGTAACATTTTTATGAAATTGTCAGCATTATAGAAAAGTTTATGTATTTTTTAAAATTCAGTTTATAATTGTCGACATTTGCCAAATGAATATACAATTTTTAATTTAGGTTACTTGATTTTAGTTTTTTAACCAAACGGTTTATGGAACAATATTGAATTACTTTGATAATCTAGTAGGCTGCCTGAAAATAATTATTTTTATTTCTATTACTTCATATCTTACGTTTACTATAATGTTTTCATTTAAAATTTGAATTATTTCACCAATTGATAAGTTGACTATTACTATATCTTTTTGGAAAATGAACTATAGTATCATTTTTAAGAAATTGTAAGTATTATAGGAAAAATTTATGTATTTTTCGAAATTCAGTTTATATTTGCCAATATTTGCCAAATAAACATACAATTTTTGATTTAGGATGCCTGATTTTATTTTTTTAACCAAACCGTTTATGGAACAATAATGAAATACTTTGATAATCTAGTAGGCTGCCTCAAAATAATTATTTTTATTTTTATTACTTAATATCTTACGTTTACTATAATGTTTTCATTCGAAATTTGAATTATATCACCAATTGATAAGTTGACTACTACTTTATCTGTTTGGGAAATAAACTATAGTAATATTTTTATAAAATTGTCAACATTATAGAAAAGTTTATGTATTTTTCAAAATTTAGTTTATAATTGCCGACATTGGCCAAATGCACATAAAAATTTTAATTTAGGTTGCCTGATTTTATTTTTTTAACCAAACGGTTTATAGAATAATAATAAAATAATTTGATAATCTAGTAGGCTGCCCCAAAATAATTATTTTTATTTTCTTTGTTTTATATCTTACGTTTACTATAATGTTTCTATTCAAAATTTGAATTATTCCACCAATTTATTAATTGACTATTACTTTATCTTTTTGGGAAATGAACTATAGTAACATTTTTATGAAATTTTCAGCATCATAGGAAGATTTATGTGTTTTAAATTTATTTTATATTTGCGAATATTTGCCAAATGAACATACAATTTTTAATTTAGGTTACTTGATTCTATTTTTTTAACCAAACGGTTTATGGAACAATAATGAAATACTTTGATACTCTAAAAGGCTGCGCCAAAATTATTATTTTATTTTCATTACTTAATATCTTACGTTTACTATAATGTTTCCATTCGAAATTTAAATTATATCACCAATTGATAAGTTGACTACTACTTTATCTCTTTGGGAAATAAACTATAGTAACATTTTTATAAAATTGTCAGCATTATAGAAAAGTTTATGTATTTTTCAAAATTTAGTATATAATTGCCGACATTGGCCAAATGCACATAAAAATTTTAATTTAGGTTGCCTGATTTTATTTTTTTAACCAAACGGTTTATAGAATAATAATAAAATACTTTGATAATCTAGTAGGCTGCCTCAAAATAATTATTTATATTTTCATTACTTTATATCTTACGTTTACTATAATTTATACTTTCAAAATTTGAAATATTTCACTAATTGATAAATTGATTATTACTTTATCTTTTTGAAAAATGAACTATAGTAACATTTTTATGAAATTGTCAGTATTATAGGAAAATTTATGTATTTTTCAAAATTCAGTTTATAATTGTCGACATTGGCCAAATGCACATACAAATTTTAATTTAAGTTGCCATGATTTTATTTTTAACCAAATGGTTTATGGAACAATAATGAAATACTTTGATAATCTAGTAGGCTGTCTCAAAATAATTATTTTTCTATTTTCAGTCGCTTACAGAGCTATAAAAGCACCCAAATAAGTTCTTTTATAGAAATTTCAGTTCTTTTATATGAATAGAACAATTTTTATTCCGAACGGTGGTAACACTGATAACGTCCAAGCTGTCATTACGTTCGGTGTGCATTAATTTAAATCATAATTAATGTTCAGTAGATTTATTTTTCTACTTATTTTTATTTTTCCGCCCATTTTTTTTTAATTAAACATATGATAAATGTATTTATTTAACTTAAACTAGAATATAAACCAAAGTTTAAAGAAAATATTGCCACCTTAGCAATTACACTTTAAAATTCCCTACATTTAAAAACTCGCGAAATTTTATTTTAAAATCAATCTGAAAAGCCCAAAATAGAAAAAATACTCTTGCATTAAATCCAAGATTATTTTCAATATATATTAGTAATTTAGAAGAGGTGATAAAAAAAACAGCAAACAGGAGGAATAGTGATAGGGAAGAAAAAAGTGTGGGTGTTAGCGTACGCGGATGATGTTGTTATAATTGCAAAAAATCAAATGGTAATGAAAGGCACGATTGAGGTAGTGAGAAAATATTTAGTAAACAAAAAGTCAAAAGCAAATGTGAAAAAAACTAAAATAATAGTAAAATGTGTGTCTTACGACATCTCGTGTAAAACATTGACACGTATGAATAGTATAAACTAAGAAAAATGCCAACAGTTAATTGTAACGACATGTGCATAGCGCTATCTAAGCGACAGCTTTAATGCTTGAAACACACGTGTGTCGATAAAATACTATTCATACGCGTCAATGTTTTACACGAAATGTCGTACTTATTATGTTCATTGCTCCACTAGGCTAGATGACAATATATTAAAAATGCCTAAAAAAAAGTTGCACATAGACGTATAATCTAATTTTGAACAACCTTTTTATAAGCATTTTTCAATATCTTGTCATCTAACCTCACTTTTTTCATATTTAAGAGATATTTTTTTAATTTGCCGCCATGACAGTGGTCACATGATATTTGTCAAAGTGCTTTTTTTTGTCATTTGATATGTTAAATTTATTTCCCAAAAAAAATTCTCGGATATCTCAATTACAAAAATGTTTCCCATTTGTTGCAAACTCTATGCCGGTCACTGTGTAATAGAAAAAGAACTAAAATAGATAAGATTAGAAATTGGACAAAAGGGCAAAAAGGGGAATAATTGTAGAAGTGAGAAAAGAATGGGAAATAGTCAGGAGAAGACGTACAGAAGATATAGAAGAATTGATAAAAACGGAAGTAAAAACGGAGAGAGATAAATGAAACACGAGAAAAATTGAAAATGTATTGAAAGAGAGAGAAGAAGAAAAAGATAATAATAGGAGGAGACTTTAATGCAAGAATAGGTGAAGAAGGAAGGATGATGATAAACGGAGAAGTAAAAATCAGAAATACAAAAGACAAGAAAATAAATAGACAAGGAAAAAATTAATTTTTAACTATGTAATGAAAGAGGATGGACAATAATAAACGGTAACATGGAGGATGAAGAAAAGGAGAGTATACGTTTATAGGGAGTAGGGGAGAGTCGGTGATTGATTACGTTGTGACAAATGAAAGAGGGTTGGAGGACATTTAGGGGTTTAAGATAGGAGAGAGGGAAGAGTCAGATCACCAACCATTAGAACTGACGATAGTGCGGGAGGAGGAAAAGTCGAAAGGTGCGAATGATAAACAAGAGGGGCAGTGGGGAAAAGGAAAGTGTAGACAAGGAAAATATCAAAAGGTATAGAGACAAACTAGAAGAAAACTGAGAACGACAAGATGAAATAAAAAGGGAGATAAGAATAATAGTAAAGAAAATGGAAGAGGCTGCAGAAACGAGAGAATATAAGAAAGAAGTAAAAGAATTAGGGAAAAGGTATGAATGGTGGAATGGAGAGTGTCAGATTGCAAAGAAAAATTTGAGAAAAGAAAAAACAATGGAAGAAAGGCAAAATTGAGGAGTATAGAAAGTTAAAGGTAAACCTCAAAACAGTTTGTGAAAAAAGAAAAGTAGAATACAGAATGAAATTAGAATAGGATATAGAGGAAATCAGAAATGAAAGACAAGCATGGGAGTTTATTGAAAGAATAAAAAAGGAAAAGAGGGTCGGACATAAGAATAGAAGCAAAAAATGGGAGGAACATTGCAAGGAACTACTGGGCGGAATAGAAGATAGAAAAGAAAGAGAGGGTTAAAGAAATGAGCGGAGATCGAGAGAAGGAGAGATAGGAATAGACGAAATGGAGGAAGCGATCAGAAAAATTAAGAAAGGGAAGGCAGGAGGCACGGACGGAACACAGGAGAGCAGTGGATGTATGTGGGGAAAAAATAAAGGAGAGGTTGAGAAGGATGACGAAAAGTATATGAAAAAGGGAAAGGATTCCCAAAGCAGTGGAGGGAGGCAATAGTGTGTCCGATATATAAGGGTGGGAACAAGACAGAGACATAAAGTTACAGAGCAATCAGCCTATTGAACGTAGGGTATAAGGTGTATGAGGAGATTTTAAAAGGAGATTGGTCAAGGAAATAGAAAGAAAAGGGTTACTACCAGATTGGCAAGCAGGTTTTAGGAAAAGTAAAGGCACAATCGACAATATTTACATACTAAAGCATGTAGTAAATAGGCAAATTGAGAAGAAGGGGGTAAAATGTGGTCAATCTTTATAGACGTAAAGGCGGCGTTTGACAGAGTGGAAAGGGAGTGTCTGTGAGGGTATCTGAGAATGAAAGGGATAAGTGAAAGATTGGTAGGGGCAATTGAAGACTGCTATAACGAAACAAGATGCAGAGCAAGAGTCAAAGATGAAGTAGGGGATGGGTTCAAAATACTAAGAGGATTGAGACAAGGATGCCCTATGAGCTCGAGTTTATTCGCAGCATATATAGGGACATGGAGAAGAAGTTGGAAAAGCAACAAGTGGGAGAGATAGTGGTAGGGAAGAAAAAAGTTAGAGTGCTAGCGTATGCGGATGACTTAGTGGCAGTGGCGAGAAAGAAATGAAAGAGACGATAAAAGTACTTAAAATGTACTTAGAGAAAAAAGGATTGGAGGCGAATGTGGAGAAAACGAAGATCATGGAATTTAAGAAAAAAGAAAAAAAAAAAATGAAATGGGGGAAAGAGAAAATAGAAAAAGTGGACAAGTACAAATATCTGGGATACGTTATAAGCGATGATAATAAGAATAGAGATCATATAAAGGAACTAGAACAGAAAGGAAATAAAGTATGGGGCATACGGGAAAGAATATTTGGGAAAGACCTTGAGAAAAGAAGATGGCAGTTTGATAGAATGGTAAGAAGTGTTTTGACATATGGAGCAAAATTATGGGGATGGAAAAAATGGAGAAAGGTGGAAAGAATTTAAGAAAAATATTGCAAATAGACACCGGGATACATAGTAGAGGAGGAGGTCAAGATCAAAAAATAAGAACACAGACAGGAAGAAGGGCAATGAGATATGAGGAAAAGATTAAAAGCAAGAGAGAGAAAGGGATATTAAACTAGTGCTGAAAAGAAATAGAAATGCAGAGGGTAAAATAAGAAGAAAAGGAAAGGAAATTATATTACGAAAGAAGAGAAAAGACAACAAGAAAAAGAAGAGAAGGGAGGTCGGTAGTAGCAAAAATGGGAAAGAGGGATGTGGACGCGCAGGTGCAAGAAAGAGCGGGAAGAATAAAAGAAGGAAAGTATTGAAAGATAAGGACAGAAGGAAAACCCAGATATTTAGTTGGAGAGAGTGGATTAAAAAAAATAGATTATAGCAAGGTTTAGGGTAAGAAATGAAAAAGGGAAACAAATATTGGTTGAAGGACAAGGATAGAATATGTAGGATGTGTAGAGATGGGTGGGAGAACTTGGAACATACAAGTAAGGAATGTGAAGAACTGAGGAAAGAGGAGAGAGAGCGAGGAGAACTGCTGGGTGAAAGAGAGGAAGGGATTGAGTGGATGAAAGAGGTAATAAAATAAGAAAAGCTATGGAGAGAAGAAAAGAAGCATAATCAAGATATAGAATATACAATAAGGGAGAAGATGAAGGAAGGATAAGAAGCTAGTTATTCAAAACAGAAGGAGAGGAGGAAGGGAAAAACCGAATTCTTTGTTTATTGTGTAAAAAAACAAATAAATTCATTGATAAGATTAGAAATTGGACAATGAGATTTGAAGAAAGGATACGAGGCAGAGAGGGGTAATGAAATACTATAAGAATGTTGGAAGAGAGTGGAGAAGTATTTAAACAAATAATGTAAAGAGGACTAGAAACATTATTACGAAGGGGTAGGGTACTCGAGAGAGGAGATAAACAGAAAAAGAAGGGAAGGGAAAAAGAATGGAAAATTAAGTGATAAGTATAGATAAAGACGTACTAATACAAGAAAGGAGTGCAAAGATAAAAGAGGGAAGAAACACTGAAAAGTACAGGGAGTTAAGTACGGAAGGAATACCAGGATATCTGAGGGGAAAAAGTATAAAAGAAAAAGGATCATGGAGAGGTTTAGATGCGGGAATAAGGAAAGAGAGAATATGTACTGGAGGAATGATGATAAGAGAATATGTAGGATGTGTGGCGAAGGAGAGAATGGACAGAGAATGGAATGGATGAAAGAAGTGATAAAGAAAAGAGACCTTCCGACCTGCAAGGTGTTAAAAAAATTTTATTTTTCTCGGCTTTTTGGCGATATTTTGCGAACAAATTTGAATGATCCTGAACTTTGTGACACGGGGGTTTTTGTGGTCGAGAAACTTAAATAGGAAAACTTATATCCTTTCCCTTTGTCTCACTGGTTACAAAACCAATAAAATATTTAAATTTTTCGACCACAAAAACTCCCGTGCCCCAAATTTCAGAATCATCTTAAAATTTGTTCGCAAAGCATTTCAAAAAAACAGTTTGTTCGTAGAGTTACTGGACACCCTGTATAATTTAAAAATTTTGCCGCAATATGGTTTGGTTTTTTGGTATTAAGAAAAGCGGAAAGAAAGTGTAAGAAAGGAAGGATTTTAAAATAATTCGTTAATATTTTAACAATTTTTTTTAAGTAGTTTAATTTAATTGTTATCTTTTCATGTCCTGCTTTGATTTTGGTAACGGAAACTTTTATTTCCCATTTTAAGTTCAAATTTGGTTTTAGGTTATGTACGTCATTACCACAATTAATTAATTAATACCGCTATTGGTAAAAACAATTACTTCGCGAAAGACCCAACTTTAAATTGTTGTTCAACGGTTGTTTGTAAATGAGTAGGCGAAGAAAGGGATGAAAAATTTCTTTTATATTTAATCTGTGACAAGTATGTTAACTAATCGCGTAGGCGGTTTAAATTTTTTTCTTTGTTTCACGAACCACTTTGATATCGATAGCACAAGCAATATTTCATTTATTTATGCAGAGGAAACAATTATTACTTACCAGTGGTTGTGAACAAATAAATAACGATAAACTGATTAACTCACCCTAATTAAAACTATTATCTAACCTCAATTAAGTTTGTGACTCCGTAGCGGCGCCAAAGTTAACCGATAGATCGATAGTAAAGGGTAGTCAACTGTAATCAACTATTTTAAATTAATTTGTTTATTCTTCAGAATACATGACAGAAGATTTGAAATAAATTTTGAAATTTACGTTGAGATTTACTCAAGTTGAGGTTATGACTAAGTAGCGGCCAAAACGAACCTGTACATCGACTACGGGTAGTGAACTTCTATAAACCGATTAACATTAAATTAGTGTAGTGATTAATGTATTTAGAATTTATATAGAATTACATGTAGTACTAGAAAATAGTATGCAGGTGCAACAACCACGGATAATAAAATTTGTCAAGTAGGCGAATTAAATTTTTTTTACATGTTTCACATACCACTTTGATTTACATAACTGAACCAATTTTTATTTATTTATTAATATATAAAACAATTACTTACCCGTGGTGGTAAATAAGTACGGATCTACTCACCCCAAATAAACCGCCTTAGTCTGACTACATCTTAACCTCAATTACTTTATTAAGGTTGTGACTCTGTGGCGGCTAAAACTAACCGATAAATCGATAATAATAAAGGGTGGTCAACTGTAATAAACCATTTAACATTAATTAGTTTATTCTTCAGAACACGCGACAAGTATTATTTTAATTTAAACGATAACATTGTGGTTGTAAAACGAACAATTAAATAATCGTTGTACTAAGGCTGTGGTTCATGACTAGTATATTGGTGATAAATTTAAAATTTACATCAAATTTCAAAAGTCACAGCCTACGTATAGAATAAAGTTAGGCATTTAGGAAATATTTTTTTTATGCAGGTGCAACAATTATGGTTTTTAATTTTTTTTTTAAATATATGTAAAAAGTAACTGTGTGTATCGAGCAATTTATCACAGTTAATCCGCCTTTAACGAAGTACTTATAACCTTAATTCCTTTGTTAAAGCTGTCACTTTGTAACCGATAGTAAATTGTTATAAACAGCGGATATAATTGTAATTATAGACGTGGAACAAAAATTAATTTTTTTTGCAAATTTTACATCAAAATATCATAGCATGCTTATAATAATACGAAAAAAATTCTGATTGAGCGCTTAGGGAAAGGGAGTTAGTTACAAAATAATACCAGTCATTGATGGTGAATTAAAAATTTACTTTGGTCACATAGTCGGCTTAGATTTTGTTTGCTTTTATGCCAACTTGATTTTGATAACGCAACAAAATTAGATTGGTAGTAATTAACAAAAAGCGGATTACTTACCGGTCGTTTCAAACAGAGATCAATTTACCCGTCGCCATAGTATTACCATAACCTCAATTTTTTTGATATTCGTTACAACCAAAAAAAAAATAAATGTGAAAATTAAATGCAAAAATCTAAAGACAAATTACGAAGAAACATTTTTATAAGTAAACACAACAAAAAATGAAGTGAAATATGTGTCTTAACGACATCTCGTGTATAAAGTTACAAAAATGAAGTGTTAACAGTTCACTGTAACAGGTTACGGTAAACTGCTGGCATTTCTTAGTTATAAAAAATAAATTTATTAATTTTTTTGTAAGGGAACTACAAAAATAATAAAATTAAAATAATGAAAACCAAAAGAAAATTAAAACTTTAAAAATGCAAAAATCATTGGGCAAAATTAAAAAATTTTTTGAAACAACAAATTAAAATTTTAAAATAAAATGCAGAAATCAAAAAGACAAAATGCTAATTAAATTTTTTAAAGAACAACAAAAATAATAAAACAAAGAAACAGTTTTATAAGTAAACTCAACAAAAATAAATTTATTAATTGTGTCTAAGAGAACCACAAAAGAGTAATAAAATTAAGGCAAAAATAAAGGGCAAAATGCGAAAATAATTGTTTCAACAACACAAAATAATGGATAAACCAAAAAAATTTATATGTAAACATAAAATAAATTTAAAAATTTTGTAAAAAACACAAAATTAATAAAATTTGTTAATAAAACCCAAAAAAATTAAAATTTTAAAATAAAATGCAAAAATCAAAAGACAAAATGCTAATAAAATTTTTAAAGAACAACAAAAATAATAAAACAAAGAAACAGTTTTATAAGTAAACTCAACAAAAATAAATTTATTAATTGTTTCTAAGAGAACCACAAAAGGGTAATAAAATTATGGCAAAAATAAAGGGCAAAATGCGAAAATGATTGTTTCAACAACAGAAAATAATAGATAAAACAAAACAATATTTATAAGTAAACATAAAATAAATTTATTAATTTTTTGTAAAAAACACAAAAGTTAATAAAAATTTGTTAATAAAACACAAAAAAATTAAAATTTTAAAATAAAATACAAAATCAAAAGACAAATGCCAATCAAATTTTTAAAGAACAACAAAAACAATAAAACAAAGAAACAGTTTTATAAGTAAACTCAACAAAAATAAATTTATCAATTGTTTCTAAAGAACCACAAAGGGTAATAAACTTATTCCAAAAATAAAAGGCAAAATGCGAAAATAATTGTTTCAACAAACAGAAAATAATAGATAAAACAAAAAAATATTTCTAAGTAAACATAAAATAAATTTAATAATAATTTTTGTAAAAAAAAACACAAAAATTAATAAAATTTGTTAATAAAAACCCAAAAAAAAATTAAAATTTTAAAATAAAATGCAAAAATCAAAAGACAAAATGCTAATAAAATTTTTTAAAGAACAACAAAAATAATAAAACAAAGAAACAGTTTTATAAGTAAACTCAACTAAAATAAATTTATTAATTGTTTCTAAAAGAATCACAAAAGGGTAATAAAATTATGGCAAAAATAAAGGGCAAAATGCGAAAATGATTGTTTCAACAACAGAAAATAATAGATAAAAATCAAAACAATATTTATAAGTAAACATAAAATAAATTTATTAATTTTTTGTAAAAAACACAAAAGTTAATAAAAATTTGTTAATAAAAACACAAAAAAAAAATTAAAATTTTAAAATAAAATACAAAAATCAAAAGACAAAATGCCAATCAAATTTTTTAAAGAACAACAAAAAATAATAAAACAAAGAAACAGTTTTATAAGTAAACTCAACAAAAAATAAATTTATCAATTGTTTCTAAGAGGAACCACAAAAAGGTAATAAAATTATGGCAAAAATAAAGGGCAAAATGCGAAAATAATTGTTTCAACAACAGAAAATAGTAGATAAAATAAAAAAATATTTATAAGTAAAATAAAATACATTATTAATTTTTTGTAAAAAAAACACAAAAATTAATAAAAATTTGTTGATAAAAACCAAAAAAATTAAAATTTTAAAATAAATTGCAAAAATCAAAAGACAAATGCTAATAAATTTTTTTAAAAACAACAAAAAATAATAAAACAAAGAAACAGTTTATATAAGTAAACTCAACAAAATAAATTTATTAATTGTTTCTAAGAGAACCACAAAAAGGTAATAAAATTATGGCAAAAATAAAGGGCAAAATGCGAAAAAAATTCTTCCGACACCAGAAAATAATAAAACCGAAAAACACTTTTATAAGTAAACACAACCAAAAAAATAAATTTATTTAGTATTGCTAAAAAAAACACAAAAAATTTATAAAAAAGGGTTAAAAAGACAGTCATTAATGGCCAAAAGTTCACAATACATTTGTGTTTGTAGTTTTTAAAAATAATATTTATAAAATTTCAAAAAGTACTCGATAATTCTTAGTGGGTATGTTTTTGATTAAAACATTTTTTTTTAAATTTAAAACGTTAAAATTTTAAAATATAGAATTTTTGCATAAATAAAACTTTCGATAATTTTAAATTGATTCTTGTTTTTAAACTATTTATGAAATAAAACTTTTCCTTGAATTCCTTACTTTTGGTTTGCAGATATGGAACCATAATAAAATATAAAACTAATAATTTTTGCAAATTATAAATTTTGTAATTTAAAAACTTAAATAAAATAATAAAAATTTAAAATAAAAAATTTATTTTTGATTTGACCCATGTACCTAATTGACAACATTATTAAAAATTTTTATCTACGAATTTAATTAAAAAACATATTTTTAAAACATTGAAAAAAACATACTTAAAAATTTTAAAAATAGAATTAAATTCAATTAATTAATTGATTTATTTTTTTTATTTAAAAATTTAGAAAATTTTTAATTTAATAGCATTTCAAAAAAAAGACAAATTCTTACCTTACGGCAATTGCTTGAAATGTTAATTTTAACTTAAATTTTGTCGTTAAAAAAACATAAAAAATGTTTTCAAAAAGGGTTAAAAAGACAGTCATTAATGCCCAAAAGTTCACAATACATTTGTGTTTGTAGTTTTTAAAATAATATTTATAAAATTTCAAAAAAAATTCTTGATAATTTTTAGTGGGTATGTTTTTGATTAAAATATTTTTTTAAATTTATAACGTAAAAATATTAAAATATAGAATTTTACCATAAATAAAATTTTAAATTAACTTTTGCTTTTAAACGTTTACGAAAATCACGTAAGGAATTTTTGTAAATTTACAAAAAAAATTTTGAAAATTTTTATTTGTAATTCAAAAATTTTTTTAAATTTTAAAATTGGGTTTTCCTCAAAATTTTATTGTTTTAAGTCAATATATGATTTTTATTTAACTTTTTGGCGTAATTTTTCGATTTACAATGTAGACTATAAACAATTATTGAGTTTCGACGGTTTCGAATTTAAAGTATGCAACCATTTCTGATAGTAGGCGTTTAACTTTTGTTTTTTTTAATTAGATATTTCATAGACGGCTTCAATACTTGTTTATGCATCGATTACAACTGTGTATATACCTCGGCATTTTAATTAAAAATTATTGCTTAATTAATGCTCGCGTATGGATATGGTATGTGTTCGTTTTTTGTGCAGCATCGCCTTTTCAACCAGTACCATCATAAAATATGTAGACCACGTTTGAAAACAAACTGTATAATAGCAATTTTAACACGTCCTCGCTCTTATATTATTATTTTTGCGGAGACAAACGGCGAACGGACGAAACCGAAAAAAAGAAGCATTTTGATTGGAAGTCGAAACGTCCGATGAATTTTTCTACGAGTCTCGTATGTTTTTTTTCGTCTCGCCGAAGAGAACGAGATCTCGATATCGCCGACGTGCATTTGTTTCAAAATGTAAATATGCGATCGTCAGATGTCTGAACGTTCATCAACTGTCTATCAGGATCATGAGTGACTGGATTCTTTTGATTTCTGATGCGGAATTTTTGGTTGCGAGACCGCATTTCTGCTCGTTTATGGTAGACTTGTGTGATATCCTGCTTTAACTCATTTCTTTTACAATGAAAAACGTTAGATGATTATTGCGACTGACGTACTCAAGAAAGATAAATGGTAGCAGTTGAAAATATCTTGTAGGCTCGGGTGGTCGCGCTTTCTTGTTACGTTTTTAATGGTGTTGTTTGATTACACTGATTAGTATTAAAAGAAAAATTTTGTTTTAATACAATTCAAGGTTATGGACCCCATTGATTTATTTTTTGACATTAACGTATTCATTTCGAAAGGTTCATCACTTTATCCTATCGTAATTTTCTTAGATTAATCGACGCCACTCCCGTTTTTTTCTTCTAATGTTACTATCGAAAAACAATCAATTTGAATTAGTTTCTAGTCATTTCATTTGAATAATTTATGCGGATTTTCTCACCTCGAATCATCTTTGTATACGAAAACGTTGAACTCTTGACGCTTTCGAAACAACAACATTTTTTGAGATCAATCGGGAACAAATGAAAACAAAAAAGTAAAGAAAAAAAAAGAAACAAATTCTAACGCAACTGAAAATAAAAAACAAGCCCACTTTGATGAAGTTTTATAATTTTTTAATTTTTTTTAAGTATACAGTATAATTGTTATTTCAGAAAATGATTACTTTATTTAAAAAACAAAAATATCGCAAGTACTCAAAAAATTTCAAACAACAATAAACTTACATATGTATTTGATTGACAATCAAATACATATTTATAACAACAAAAATAAAAAAAATAAAAACCAAAATTTTAATTTCATCAAAAACTAGTTATAACCAAAAATAAAAGTTTCAAAAATTAGAAAAATAAATTAACTCAAAAAACAACACACATTTAACAAAACAACAATAATCTACGTAGTTTTTATTTTTACTACCGAAACAAAAATAAAACAAAAATAAAACGCAAAAGAATACAAAAAATCTAAAATTCCAAACTTTACAAAAAAATTTAAAGTTCTTTTTTCTAAATAATCTAAAATTAAAAACATATTTGTTTTAAAACAATGTTTTTAAATATAAATATTTAAATTAAAAATAAAAATTTTTAAAAATTTAAATTGATTTTTTTTTCAGATATGAATATTTAAATTAAAAATAAAAATTTTTAATAATTTTTTTAAATTACAAAAAAGAATTAAAAATTTTCAAAAATTGTAGTTTTTCAATTTAAGCAAAAATTTTAAAATTAAAAAAATGCTTTAATTAAACATACTAAAAATTATTAAAAACTTTTATAAAATTTTATAATTGTTATTTTTAAAAACTACTAACAAAGTATATTTTAAACTTTTGGGCTTGAAAGACTGTTTTTTTTAACTTTTTTTACGATTTTTAGTGACACAGTTTAAAGATAAGAATAAGATTTTAAGCAATTGTCACAAAGCAACAATTTGTTTTATTAAATGTTACTAAATTAATCGTCTTCAAAATTTCTAAATTAAAATGATTAATTAAATTTAATTCTATTCTTTAATAATGTTTAAGTATGTTAAGTCAATGTTTTAAAAACATGTTTTAATTAAAATTGAAGAAACTTTTAAAATATGTTTTGTTGGGTGTTTTTAAATTTTTGTTTCTAAGATTTTTTTAAATTACAAAGTTTTTAATTTGTAAAAGAAATATTGTTTTGATATTTTATTTTAGTTCCAGTTTTCAGTTTTTTTCAAAACTAGAAAATTTAATAAGAAAATTTCAATTAGTGAAAGAACAAATTTGTCAATATTAACAACAAATTAAAAACAAAAACTCAAATAAAAAAGAAATTAAAAAATTGGAATTTTAATTTTACCAAAAAACAATTTAAAAACCAAAATTAAATATTTAAAAATCAGAAAAATGAATTTAAAATTAAAAAAACTCAAAAAGCAACACAAATTCAACCAATCAACAATAGCCTACATGTAATTTTTATTTACACTCCCAAAACAAAAATAAAAATAATACAGAAATCTAAATCTGAACAAAAAAGTTATTCTTGTTAAAATAAAAACCGTATTTATTTTTAAAAATCCAAAATAATTAAAACAAAATTTAGGCGACAGAAAAATTGGGAGTTTTGAGATGAATAAAATCTTAAGAATTAAAATAAAATTTTGTTTGTTTTCAAATATAAATATTTAAATTACAAATGAAAATTTCCAAAAATTTATTGTAAATTTTAGAATTTAAAAATTTTATTAAAAATTATAAAAATCTATATTGGATTTTTTTATTTCAAATATGAATATTTAAATTAAAAATAAAAACTTGTCAATATTAACAACAAAATATGAATTAAAAACCAAAACTCAAATAAAATTGAAATTAAAAATTGAAATTTTAAGTTTACCAAAACAATTTAAATACCAAAACTAAAAATCTAAAAATTAAAAAAAATTAATTGAAAATTAAAAAACTCAAAAAGCAACACAAATTTAACCAATCAACAATAGCCTACGTAGTTTTTATTTTTACTCCCAAAAGAAAAATAATAAAAATCATACAGAAATCTAGATCTGAACAAAAAAAATTATATTTTTGTTAAAATAAAAACTGTGTTAATTTTAAAATTATTCAAAATAATTAATACAAAAATTTGGGCAACATAAAATTAGCTGTTTTGAGATAGATGAATTAAATCAAATATGAATAAAAACAAAAACTCAAATAAAATTAAAATTAAGAATTTAAATTTTAATTTTACCAAAAAACAATTTAAAAACCAAAATTAAAAAATTAAAAATCAGAAAAATAAATTAAAAATTAAAAAACTTAAAAAACAACACAAATTTAACCAATCAACAATAGCCTACGTAGTTTTTATTTTCACTCCCAAAACAAAAATAAAAAAATAATACAAAAATCTAAATCTGAACAAAGAAAAGTTATTTTTGTTAAAAATAAAACCGTATTTATTTTTAAAAATCCAATATAATAAAAAACAAAAATTTGAGCGACAGAAAATTTGGAGTTTTGAGATGAATAAAATCTTAAAAGTTAAAATAAAATTTTGTTTATGTTTTCAAATATATTTAAATTAGAAATAAAAATTTCCAAAAATTTATTTTAAATTTTAGAATTTTAAAATTTTAAAAAAATTTATAAAATCTAAATTGGATTTTTATTTCAAATATGAATATTTAAATTAAAAATAAAAACTTGTCAATATTAACAACAATATATGAATAAAAACAAAAACTCAAATAAAATTGAAATTAAAAATTGAAATTTTAATTTTACCAAAAACAATTTAACAACCAAAATTAAAAATCTAAAATTGAAAATTAAAAAACTCAAAAAGCAACACAAATTTAACCAATCAATAATAGCCTACGTAGTTTTAATTTTTACTCCCAAAAGAAAATAATTAAAATCATACAAAAATCTAAATCTGAACAAAAAAAATGTTATTTTTGTTAAAATAAAAAACCATGTTTATTTTTAAAAAATTCAAAATAATAAAACAAAAATTTGGGCAACAGAAAAATTAGGAGTTTTGGGATGAATTAAATCCAAAGAATAAAATAAAATTTAGTTTATGTTTTGAAATATAAATATTTAGACTAAAAATAAAAATTTCCAAAAGTGTATTGTAAATTTTAAAATTTTCAAATTTTAAAAATTTATAAAAGACCTAAAATTTGATTTTTATTTCAAATATGAATATTTAAAATTATAATAAAAACTTATCAATATTAACAACGAAATATGAATAAAAAACAAAATCTCAAATAAAATAGAAATTAAAAATTGAAATTTTAATTTTACCAAAACAATTAAAAAACCAAAATTAAAAAATTTAAAAATTAAAAAAATTGAAAATTTAACCAATCAACAATAGTCTACGTAGTTTTAATTTTTACTCCCAAAAGGAAAATAATTAAAATCATACAAAAATCTAAATCTGAACAAAAAAATGTTATTTTTGTTAAAATAAAAACCATATTTATTTTTTGAACAATCCAAAAATAATACAAACAAAAATTTGGGCAACAGAAAAATTAGGAGTTTTGAGATAAATTAAATCCTAAAAATTAAAATAAAATTTTGTTTATGTTTTCAAATATAAATATTAAATTAAAATTAAATTTCAAAAATTTTTTGTAAATTTTAGAAATAAATTTTTTTTATTTACAAATTGATTTCAATTGTAAATACTATTTATTCAATAATTAAATTATAAATAAAAGTTTTTAAAAATTTATGCAATATTTTTAATTTATGCAACTTTATTTAAAATTTTGCATATTTTAAAATTTTTGGTTTAAACCTAAAAAAAACATTTTAAGCAATTTGCATAAGCAATTTGTTTTTGAAATGCTATTAAATTAATCAGTTCACAGAATTTGATGCTAAAAAATTAAATTAATTATTTAAATTTAATTCTACTTTTAAGAAAATGTCAAGTATGTTAGTTTCAATATTTTTAAATCAATTTTTTAATTTACATGTTTAAAAAATAAAAGTTTTTTTTTACGAATTGTTGTATGTTTTAACTTTACTATAAAATTTTTAAAATAACAAAATATATAATTTGAAAAAAATTATTATTTTGATATTTCATTTTAGTTCCAGTTTTCAGTTTTCTTCCATGTGTGTGTGTATGTGTGTGAACCTAAAGTAGAGAATTAAATAAAAAAAAGTTTTCAAATTATTGTAAATTTTTTTATTAAACAAAAGATTTTATTACTATAAAGTCTCGTAAAAGTTTTAGTGTTTCTTAAATAATTAGTAAAATTTAATATTAATCAAAAAAAATTATTTCAAGAACAAATTGGTTCATAATAATAACAAAAAATTTATAAAAATAAAAACTCAAATAAAAGAAATATTAAAAAAACTAAAATTTTAATTTCATCAAAAACTATTTAAAACCAAATATTAAAAATTTAAAAAATCAGAAAAATGCATTTAAAACAAAAAAACTCAAAAACAACACAAATTTAACAAAACAACAATAACCTACGTAGCCTTTATTTTTTCTCCCGAAACAAAATAAAACAAAAATAAAACACAAAAAAATATAAACAATACAAAAGTCCAAACTTGTACAAAAAATTTCTTTCGCTAAATAATCAAAAATTAAAAACAAATTTGTTTTTAAAAGAACGTTTTCCATTTTAAATATTTAAATTAAAAATAAAAATTTTTTAAAATTTATTGTAAAATTTAGAAATTTGTTAAAATTTATAAAATTGTAAATTGGCTTTTTGATTTCAAATATAAAAATTTAAATTAAAAATACAAATTTCAAGTATTTTTTTGTAAAATTACAAAATAAACGGCTAAAAAAGTTTTAATTAAGCAGCAATTCAAAATGTTTAAAAATTTTAATTTTTTAATTTATGCAAATATTTTAAAATTTAAAAATGTTTTAATTAAACATACTAAAGAAATTAAAAAAACTTTTTTAAAATTTTATACTTGTTTTTTTAAAACTACTAACAAAATGTATTTTAAGACTGTTTTTTTAAGTTTTTTATTAACAAAATTTAAAGATAAGAATAAGATTTTAAGCAATTGTCACAAAGCAACAATTTGTTTTATTAAATGATACTAAATTAATCGTTTTCAAAATTTCAAAATTAATTTGATAAATTAAATATAACTCTATTCTTTAAAAATGTATGTTAGTGTAAATGTTTTAAAAACATGTTTTAATTAAATTGAAGAAATTTTTAAAATATGTTTTGAATTAAATGTGTCAAATAATTTAACAAATTGTTGCGTATTTTTAAATTTTTTTTTCCAAGATTTTTTTAAATTGCAAAATTTTTAATTTGTAAAAAATACTGTATTGTTAAATTTTTAACCAAAAAAATTAAATTCTTAAATTAATGTTTTAATTATATTAGTTTTTAATGTTTTAATTAATTTTTTGATATACATGTGTCAAATAAAAAATAAAATTTTTTTTATTTTACAAAAAATTTACAAAATTCTACAAAAAACTTAAAAAATTAAACTCCTTTTGCTAACTAATCTAAAATTAAAAATATATTTTTTCTTAAAACAATCCAAATAATAAAAACAAAAAATTGGACTACAGTAATATTGGGAATTTTTAAGTGAACTTAATCTTAAGAATTAAAATAAAATTTTGTTTTGTTTTCAAATATAGATATTTAAATTAAAAATTTAAATTTTCAAAATTGAATTTTGAGGTAAACTCCAATCATAAAAATTAAAAAAAAAATTTGTTTATGTTTACAAATATAAATATTTAAATTAAAAGCAAAAATTTTAAAATTTTTTTGTAAATTTTAGAAATTTTAGTATTTTTAAAATTTATAAAAATATAAATTAGTTTTTTGATCTTAAATACAAATATTTAATCAAAATAGTTATTTAAAAATTGAAGTAACAAATATTATGTTTTTGTTTTCTTCTTACAATAAGAATTAAACTTAAAAAAAGAAAAAAATTAGCAACAAGGAACAAACCATTTAATAAAACAACAACATTAAATGTTTTCTATTTTGTTTAAATTATTAAAAGTGTAGATAAATTTATTTCTGAATATAAAAAAACAAGTACTTTTTAAGTTATAAAAAAAACAATTTGCAAAAATTTTTAATATATCTCAAAAATTGATGCTATAAAATACATTAAAAATACGTAAACACTATTCTTTTACAATAACTCTGCAGCATTTATATTTTTAAATAATATGTCTGAAAGTACTACTTAATTAATAACACCAAATATTTTTTAAAAATTCGGTACTATTTTTTTGTTATGTCATTGTTTGTAGTATTATTATAGCTAATAGAAAAAAACTGGCAAGAACAACTTTAAAAAATATATAATTTTTTATTGTTACTTTAAATCTATCTTTAAGAAACAATAGTACTATTTTTTAAATTAAATTATAAAAGGAAAACATCAAAAATTTTTTTTTAAATAATCTATACTAAAGTACTACTTATTTTTTTACATCATTCCAACACTGCCGTTTGACAAGTAAATTACTGTATTTAAGTTAGGTACTATTTTTCAAATTAGTTGCAAAGTGATAATACTGTAATTTAAATGCTTTTCAAAAAGTACTGTTAATTTAGTCGTTTACATAAATGTTTAAAAATTCCCTATTCTGTTTGTATAATTATCATTCTTCTTTTAAATTAAATTTTGAAAAAAAAATTTATTCTTCTATAAAATTATTTTATAATTTCGGGTACTACCTTTACTTATAGAAAATAATTGATTTCTAACAAATTGTAACAAACAATAAAATAATGAACTTGAGATTAATTGATTTTACATAAAATTTTTACTTTTAAAGCACCGGTACTACTTTTTTAAATAAGCTATTAATCAACTAATTTAATTCCCCAAATTGTGAGAAACAATAATGTAATAAACTCAAAACTCGAGATTAATTGGTTTGTTTTTATGAAATTTTTACTTTTAATAACACAGGTACTACTTTTTATATAAGCTACCATATGTGAACATTGCACGTACAAACGTATAACAATATATATATTTAAAGCGTAAGCGTGAAACTATTGAAAAATTACAATTTTTCTATACTACCTATATATGGTACTACTTTAAATTAGTTTTAAAAAAATCAGTTTAAGAATAATTAATAAAAATTCAATACGTAAAGTTTGACTTAGTTTCTTCTGAACTGTTAATTGATCTATGGAGTTGGGTGCGTCGCACGGTAGTTCACGAGAACCGGTGTTGTGTACCAGCTTCCGAGGTTGAAAAAATCTTATTCGAAATTTGTCAAGGACACCGAAAATGACTGAAAATATGTTAAAACTTGTTAATTAAACTCACTTCGTTTACTATTCCGATTTAATTCGACATTTCCATAATAAAATACTTCCTATTATGTTGCTCGCGTAATTACGCATTTAAATTAATTGTCGTATAAGCATCGCATTTAAATTTTTATCAATTTTACACCGATTTTATACGTAACTACTCGTATAAGATCTGAGATAGAAAAACTTCTTTTTTTTTAGAAAAAGAGAGAAATATTCAAACGGTAGCCACATAGTTATGTCTTCTGCGAAATCAAGATATCCTGATTGATTATGCAAGATGTTAAGATTTCTACTAAAACCTGTCTTAGTTGACTACTAAGAGCGGGTCCACAACAAAGATGTTGGTTTACAAATTTATGGTACTCTTTAACATTCCTAATCATCCGGCGATGGTGGCACCAACTCGACAGCAACCAAATTTTTTTCGTTCACTTATTAAAAATAATGAAGATGATCGACAATCGGCGAAACGTACGCCAATAATACGGTGACATTCTTGCAAACTGCCTCGTTATAATAAGGACAGGTTTAAAATTAAAATATCAACTTGTTATAAAACGACGAGCGAAATTGTGAACGCTGGCGTTGTTATCGTTTTAATTAAAGAATCATGAAATTGTTCTGAATGTTTATAAACACAAAAGGTTATGATTTTGTTTGACATAAACGGTTTTTTATTGGTTAATTTTAAAACAAAAATAGTTGCAATTGATTAAAAAAAACGGTACTACTTTTTTAGTAACACTCGGGTCACTTCAGTTCTGTTTTACAACATCAGCGTCATAATAAAAAAAAAACGTCAATTGATTTTTAGAAAAAGGTACCACTTTTTTTAGTGACACTAAAAAGTAGTACTTACTTTAGTAATTTATTTTGTATTTTAATTAGTACGATATCTGCGTATAAATAAAGTATAAATAACAGTAAAGTAGTACTTTAGAGACACAGTCCATGTTATATTATTCAAACTAAACAACCATATTGTTAAGTTTGTAAATATTTTAAATAAGTAGTACTTCAAATAAATTATTTACAAAAAATGTTTTATTGTATAATTTTATTACAAATTATTTTGCATATTTTGGTACATTAAAATTACAATAAAACACAAATAACACGTGTGTATATGTAAATTAAAAAAAGTAGTACTAATGTTAATTAAAAAGTTTTGTAATGCGCCGATAAAGTAAACAATAACTTAGTTTAAAAAAATAGTAACTAATTTGTTGCAATAACTACTAATAAAATAGTACTAAGTGTCAGCAAAATATAATTTTTGTAAAATAATTTTTGTCGTAAACATTTATTTAATAATTGTTTAAGAAAATAACTATTAAAAATTAGTACCAATCTGTTAAAAATGCTCTTTACAAAATCTAATAATTGTTTGTATAAAAATACTATCATTATTTGACATTGCATTATCATAAACAATAAAAACTAACTTAAAAAGTAGTACCATAATTTCTAGATTTGTAAATCTATCCCTATAGTAAGTTAAAGTATAATAAGCCGCATTATACATTTACCAACATTTTTAGAGTAGTTTTTTCTTTACTTCTTAGGTAGTACTTTTTCATATTTGTTTGTATTTTAAATAATAATAGATTAACAAACAGTACTTTTTCGTATACGTTTTAAATTATTCATTAATTTCAATGTAGTTTTAATGATTGATTGTCGTTTTTAGAAAAAAAATGTTTGTTTTTAATAAAAACTTAATTATAAATGTAGTACCGGTGTTTTTAAAATTTAAAATTAGGTACTACAAATACAATTTATTCTTTAGAATAATAAATTTTTACTTGTAAAAAGGACGGATACTGTTTCTTGCAGGTACTATCTTTTACGTACATAAAAACATCGGTGATTTCAGAAATCAATCAATTCGCTTTCTAACCATGCAAGGTAAAAAATGTATTTATTATTTCTTAAAATAAATACTCTGTTAATTAGTTAATCAGTCGTTTAAAAAAATAGTACCATGTAGTCACTTATTTAAGTTTGTTGATTTTCAAGTAATATCTTAAGTACTAAAAATATTTACAAAAATTTTATAATTTCTTTCTAAAATACATTCTAATGGTACCATAAATAATTTAAAAAAAAATAGTACCTAAAAGTTTTATCAATTAAGTAGGATTTGTTTACGTTTTTTGTTTGAAATTGTTTTTATTATATAATAAAATTAAAAAATTAATTTTATGAAATTAAAAACATTTGTTAATAACGGAACTAATAATAATGGAGTATTGATAGCAGATAAAAAATAAATCAACAAAAACTCGTTAAAGAAACAGTACCGCACAACACCTTACTTATTTTAATAAATATACAACAAAAAGAAACTATACATTTAGGTTTTTTATAGTAAATGAAGTGGTACCGCAAATAAATTAAAAAAAGTAGTACCTAATATTTCTCTACATTTGTTTTGGTGCTTAATTTGTGCGTCCTTACCTTGTCTAGATTAAACAATTAAAAACTTTTGTATGTCAGGGACACCAATGCAAACATATTCAAACCATCATCATCATCATCATCATCATTAGCGCGCAATTACCGGGTCCATCAGCTTCAATAGTTATTATTAGTAACCGCTTACCGTAAAATAGTTAAAACAATACCATTACTGAAATAACAGTACATCTAACATGTCACTTCAATATATTGTGTTGATTTTCTTTGTTACAAGAAACCTGGAAATTGAAGATTTCTTCTCTAAAGTACTCTGTGACACACAATAGGTTATGATTTTGTTTGATATAAACGGTTTTTTATTGGTTAATTTTAAAACAAAAATAGTTGCAGTTGATTAAAAAAAACGGTACTACTTTTTTAGTAACACTCGGGTCACTTCAGTTCTGTTTTACGACATCAGCTTCATAATAAAAAAAACGTCAATTGATTTTTAGAAAAAGGTACCACTTTTTTTAGTGTCACTAAAAAAGTAGTACTTACTTTAGTAATTTATTTAATAAAAAAATCAACGACAATTAAAAAAATAGTACCAATGTTTACAAATCTGTCAAAATCTTTGAACAATTCATTATTCAAAAAAACTAATTCTTTTGCATATTAAAAAGATTGTCATAATTTATAGTAAACCATGTATAAATAAGAAATAATATCATGTATATTTTAAAGAAAATGTCAATAATTGACACTGTATATCAGAACCTATAGAACTATCATATTTAAAACGTAGTACCCGACAACATTTAGTAATGTCATTTTTATATAATGTATGAGTATATTCACATTATCATAATAAAATTAATTTAAAAAAGTAGTACTTAAATTACCTAAAAACAATTATAATTATTACCACCTAAATCATTTTAATATGGTGAAAAAGGACTCTAATACTTATTCAAAAAACAAGTACTAATTTTTTTTAATATAGTTTTAAAGTATAAATAACAGTTAAGTAGTACTTTCTTAAAAAATAATTGGGCTCATTTTTTTTTAAATTAGAGACACAGTCCATGTTATATTATTTAAACTAAACAACCATATTGTTAAGTTTGTAAATATTTTTAAATAAGTAGTACTTTCAAATAAATTATTTACAAAAAATGTTTTATTGTATAATTTTATTACAAATTATTTTGCATATTTTGGTACATTAAAAATTACAATAAAACACAAATATCACGTGTGTATATGTAAATTAAAAAAAGTAGTACTAATGTTAATTAAAGAGTTTTGTAATGCGCCGATAAAGTAAACAATAACTTAGTTTAAAAAAAATAGTAACTAATTTGTTGCAATAACTACTAATAAAATAGTACTAAGTGTCAGGAAAATATAATTTTTGTAAATAATTTTTTTGTCGTGAACATTTATTTAATAATTGTTTAAGAAAATAACTATTAAAAAATTAGTACCAATCTGTTAAAAAATGCTCTTTACAAAATCTAATAATTGTTTGTATAAAAATACTATCATTATTTGACATTGCATTATCATAAACAATAAAAACTAACTTAAAAAAGTAGTACCATAATTTCTAGATTTGTAAATCTATCCCTATAGTAAATTAAAGTATAATAAGCCGCATTATACATTTACCAACATTTTTAGAGTAGTTTTTCTTTACTTCTTAAGTAGTACTTTTTTCATATTTGATCGTATTTTAAATAATAATAGATTAACAAACAGTACTTTTTGTATACGTTTTAAATTATTCATTAAATTCAAATGTAGTTTTAATGATTGATTGTCGTTTATTAAAAAAAATTATTGTTTTTAATAAAAACTTAATTATAAATGTAGTACCGGTATTTTTAAAATTTAAAATTAGGTACTACAAATACAATTATTCTTTAGAATAATAAATTTTACTTGTAAAAAAGACGGATACTGTTTCTTGCAGGTACTATCTTTTACGTACATAAAAACATCGGTGATTTCAGAAATCAATCAATTCGCTTTCTAACCATGCAAGGTAAAAATGTATTTATTACTTCTTAAAATAAATACTCTGTTAATTAGTTAATCAGTCGTTTAAAAAAATAGTACCATGTAGTCACTTATTTAAGTTTGTTGATTTTCAAGTAATATCTTAAGTACTAAAAATATTTACAAAAATTTTATAATTTCTTTCTAAAATACATTCTAATGGTACCATAAATAATTTAAAAAAATAGTACCTAAAAGTTTGATCAATTAAGTAGGATTTGTTTACGTTTTTTGTTGTAATTGGTTTTATTATATATTAAAATTTAAAAAATTAATTTTATTAAATTAAAAACATTTGTTAATAATGGAACAAATAATAATGGAGTATTGATAGCAGATAAAAAATAAATCAACAAAAACTCGTTAAAGAAACAGTACCGCACAACACCTTACTTATTTTAATAAACATAAAACAAAAAAGAAACTATACATTTAAGTTTTTTATAGCAAATATAGTGGTACCGCAAATAAATTAATAAAAGTAGTACCTAATATTTCTCCACATTTGTTTTGGTACTTAATTTGTGCATCCTTACCTTGTCTAGATTAAACAATTAAAATTTTTTGTATGTCAGGGACACCAATGCAAACATATTCAAACCATCATCATCATCATCATTAACGCGCAATTATCGGGTCCATCAGCTTCAATAGTTATCATTAGTAAACGCTTACCGTAAAATAGTTAAAACAATACCATTACTGAAATCACAGTACATCTAACATGTCACTTCAATCTATAGTGTTGATTTTCTTTGTTACAAGAAACCTGGCAATTGAGGATTTCTTCTCTAAAGTACTCTGTGATACACAATAGGTTATGATTTTGTTTGACATAAACGGTTTTTTATTGGTTAATTTTAAAACAAAAATAGTTGCAATTGATTGAAAATAAACGGTACTACTTTTTTAGTAACACTCGGGTCACTTCAGTTTTGTTTTACAACATCAGCGTCATAATAAAAAAAACGTCATGATTTTTAAAAAAAGGTACCACTTTTAAATGACACTAAAAAGTAGTACTTACTTTAATAATTTAGTTTGTATTTTAATTAGTACTGTATTAGCGTCATAATAAAAAAAACAACGACAATTAAAAAAATAGTACCAATGTTTACAAATCTGTCAAAATCTTTGAACAATTCATTATTAACAAAACTAATTCTTTTGCATATTAAAAATATTGTCATAATTTATAGTAAACTATGTATAAATAAGAAATAATATCAAGTGTTTTAATACACAGTACTTACAAAAATGTGTAATTTAAAGAAAATGTCAATAATTGACACTGTATATCAGAATTTGTAGAACTGTCATATTTAAAACGTAGTACCCGACAACATTTAGTAATGTCATTTTATATAATGTATGAGTATATTCACATTATCATAATAACATTAATTTAAAAAAGTTGTACTTAAATTACCCAAAAACAATAATAATTATTACCACCTAAATCATTTTAATATGATGAAAAAGAACTCTAATACTCATTCAAAAAACAAGTACTAATTTTTTTTAAATAGTTTTAAAATATAAATAACAGTTAAGTAGTACTTTCTTAAAAAATAATTGGTTCATTTTTTTTTAAATTAGAGACACAGTCCATGTCATATTATTCAAACTAAACAACCATATTGTTAAGTTTGTAAATATTTTTAAATGAGTAGTACTTTGAAATAAATTATTTACAAAAATGTTTTTTCCTATAATTTATTTACAAATTATTCCGCATATTTTGGTACAATAAAAATTACAATAAAACCCAAATAACACGTGTATATATGTAAATTAAAAAAGTAGTACTAATGTTAATTAAAGAGTTTTGTAATGCGCCGATAAAGTAAACAATAAGTTATTAAAAAAAATGGTAACTAATTTGTTGCAATAACTACTAATAAAATAGTACTAAGTATCAGCAAAATATAATTTTGTAAATAATTGTTTTGTCTTGAACGTTTATTTAACTATTGTTTAATAAAATAACTATTAAAAAATTAGTACCAATCTGTTAAGAAATGCTCTTTACAAAATCTAATAATTGTTTGTATAATAATACTATTATTATTTGACATTGCATTATTATAAACAATAAAAACTAACTTAAAAAAGTAGTACCATAATTTCTAGATTTGTAAATCTGCCTCTATAGTATGTAAAAGTATAATAAGGAACATCATACATTTGCCAATATTTTGTAGAGTAGTTTTTGTTTACTTCTTAAGTAGTACTTTTTTTCATATTTGTTCGTATTTTAAATAATAATAGATTAACAAACAGTACTTTTTCGTATACGTTTTAAATTATTCAATAAATTCAAATGTTGTTTTAATGATTGATTGTCGTTTTTTAGAAAAAATTGATTGTTTTTAATATAATCTTAATTATAAATGTAGTACCGGTATTTTTAAATTTAAAATTAGGTACTACAAATACAATTTATTCTTTAGAATAATAAATTTTTACTTGTAAAAAGGACGGATACTGTTTCTTGCAGGTACTATCTTTTACGTACATAAAAACATCAGTGATTTCAGAAATCATTTTAATAAAATTCGCTTTCTAACTATGCAAGGTAAAAATATATTTATTACTTCTTAATATAAATAAATCAGTCGTTTAAAAAATAGTACCATGTAGTCACTTATTTAAGTTTGTTGATTTTCAAGTAATATCTTAAGTATTAAAAATATTTACAAAAATTTTATAATTTCTTTCCAAAATACATTCTAATGGTACCATAAATAATTTAAAAAAAAATAGAACCTAAAAGTTTTATCAATTAAGTAGGATTTGTTTACGTTTTTGTTGTAATTGATTAAAAAAAAACGGTACTACTTTTTTGTAACACTTGGGTCACTTCAGTTCTGTTTTACGACATCAGCATCATAATAAAAAAAAACGTCAATTGATTTTTAGAAAAAGGTACCACTTTTTTAGTGACACTAAAAAAGTAGTACTTACTTTAGTAATTTATATTGTATTTTAATTAGTACGATATCAGCGTCATAATAAAAAAACAACGACAATAAAAAAAATAGTACCAATGTTTACAAATCTGTCAAAATCTTTGAACAATTCATTATTAAAAAAAACTAATTCTTTTGCATATTAAAAATATTGTCATAATTTATAGTAAACTATGTATAAATAAGAAATAATATCAAGTGTTTTAATACACAGTACTTACAAAAATGTGTAATTTAAAGAAAATGTCAATAATTGATACTGTATATCAGAATTTGTAGAACTGTCATATTTAAAACGTAGTACCCGACAACATTTAGTAATGTCATTTTAATATAATGTATGAGTATATTCACCTTATCATAATTAAATTAATTTAAAAAGTAGTACTTAAATTACCCAAAAACAATAATAATTATTACCACCTAAATCATTTTAATATGATGAAAAAGAACTCTAATACTCATTCAAAAAACAAGTACTAATTTTTTTAAATATGGTTTTAATGTATAAATAACACTTAAGTAGTACTTTCTTAAAAAATAATTGGGCTCATTTTTTTTTAAATTAGAGACACAGTCCATGTTATATTATTCAAACTAAACAAACATATTGTAAAGTTTGTAAATATTTTTAAATGAGTAGTACTTTCAAATAAATTATTTACAAAAAATGTTTTATGGTATAATTTTATTACAAATTATTTCGCATATTTTGGTACATTAAAAATTACAATAAAACCCAAATAACACGTGTATATTAAAAAAAGTAGTACTAATGTTAATTAAAGAGTTTTGTAATGCGCCGATAAAGTAGTGTTTTCTACTGTAAACAATAACTTATTTAAAAAAATAGTAACTAATTTGTTGCAATAACTACTAATAAAATAGTACTAAGTATCAGCAAAATATAATTTTTTGTCGTGAACATTTATTTAATAATTGTTTAATAAAATAACTATTAAAAAATTAGTACCAATCTGTTAAAAAATGCTCTTTAAAAAATCTTTGTATAAAAATACTATCATTATTTGACATTGCATTATCATAAACAATAAAACTAACTTAAAAAAGTAGTACCATAATTTCTAGATTTGTAAATCTACCTCTATACTAAGTTAAAGTATAATAATCAACATTACACATTTGCCAACATTTTGTAGACTAGTTTTTCTTTACTTCTTAAGTAGTACTTTTTTCATATTTGTTCGTATTTTAAATAATAATAGATTAACAAACAGTACTTTTTCGTATGCGTTTTAAATTATTTATTAATTTCAATGTAGTTTTAATGATTGATTGTCGTTTTTTAAAAAAAAATGATTGTTTTTAATAAAAACTTAATTATAAATGTAGTACCGGTATTTTTAAATTTAAAATTAGGTACTACAAATACAATTTATTCTTTAGAATAATAAATTTTTACTTGTAAAAGGACGGATACTGTTTCTTGCAGGTACTATCTTTTACGTACATAAAAACATCAGTTAAATTGAGAAATCATTTTAAAAAATTCGCTTTCTAACTATGCAAGGTAAAAAATGTATTTATTACTTCTTAAAATAAATAAATCAGTCGTTAAAAAATAGTACCATGTAGTCACTTATTTAAGTTTGTTGATTTTCAAGTAATATCTTAAGTATTAAAAATATTTACAAAATTTTATAATTTCTTTCTAAAAATACATTCTAATGGTACCATAAATAATTTAAAAAAAATAGTACCTAAAAATTTTATTAATTAAGTAGGATTTGTTTACGCTTTTTGTTGTAATTGGTTTTATCATGTAATAAAATTTTAAGATTAATTTTATTAAATTAAAAACCTTTGTTAATAACGGAACTAATGGTAATGGGGTATTGATAGCAGATAAAAAATAAAATAATAAAAACTCGTTAAAGAAACAGTACCGCACAATACCTTTTAATATACAACAAAAAAGAAACTATAAATTTGAGTATTTTATAGCAAATAAAGTGGTACCGCAAATAAATTAAAAAAAGTAGTACTTAAGATTTCCACATTTGTTTTGGTACTTAATTTGTACGTCGCTACCTTGTCTAGATTAAGTAATTAAAAATTTTTGTATGTCAGGGACACCAATGCAAACATATTCAAACCACCATCATCATCATCATTAGCGCGCAATTATCGGGTCCATCAGCTTCAATAGTTATTATTAGTAACCGCTTACCGTAAAGTACTCAAAACAATACCATTACTGAAATAACAGTACATCTAACATGTCACTCCAATATATAGTGTTGATTTTCTTTGTTACAAGAAACCTGGCAATTGACGATTTTTTCTCTAAAGTACTCTGTGATTCAACGATGGTACCACAATTGTAAGACCATTAATTGTTTGCAGTTTATTCAACACGATTACGATGTAAAAAACGAAAGAATCACTTTAAACAGTTTCAACAAGGAACTATTGTATGAACTGGCGGTACTATCATATAAGTACAACAGAACTACCCGCGCATATAATATGACTGTTTTGTCAAAAGTGGATATTGCGGACAATGATGTTACTGTACGGTACAAACTTGAATTATATAATCAACGAGTAAAGTTTTTTAGGTGGCAATCCAAACTTATAAACGTTATGGCAACGAGTTCAAAAAATTTCCGTTGAGTTTTTCGTATAAATGGTGTATTGCTATGGATGAGGACGTGATGGGCTCGGCAATGACCGACTGCGGCATAATTTCTTGCCCAATACGAAAGGTTTATTTTTGGGTCATTATTTTTAAGTAACTGCTTGTGTGATTTAGGGCGTTCGACAGTCAATCTGTAACTGGTGTCCGGATTATACACATTTACCACCTTTAATTCCCGATGGAGAATACATCATCACTATGAACTCGACGTATCATAACCGTCATCTATTCCACGGCGAGTATATGGCCACTGTCTATCGCAAAGTTGCAATACTGGGGTAAAATATAACATTCCATAGTACTCGTATAGGAAACAAAATAAAAAGTTTTTAGTAACCACTGCACCTCAAAGTAATAGTAATTCAATACTTTGTGCTGTTTGTCCTATGTAACACTTCTTTCAATCTATGCAGTTGATAATTGTTATCTTAGTATTATTGTTTTATTTTATTATTTCCTTATTCTAGAATATTTGAGTTAATTTTTAAACTTAAGCCGTGGTCACATCTCACATTTTTAAAAATATTTCAAAACCGTGGATGAATATGAAATAATAATTTTAAAGACATAAATTAATTAATTATTCAAATAAAATTGTTTGTAATTAGTTTTATAATAATCCAGCGCCAATATGCATACAACTACTTAATTTATACAATAAGTATACAATTCTCATATTTGAAATTTAATTTGCACCCTTGATGAACAGCTCCTCTAAATTTTTCAGCTAGATGATTGTGATCTTGATGGTTATGAAACGGTTCTTTTTAATGGAACATACTTCAAAAATTAAAAATTAATGACATAGTTAGAGATTGAAGTTCTTGACGTTCAATTCCTACAAAATTTAATCAATTTTTTGGTGCATCTTAAACTCTGATTAAGAGTCATCATTAAATAGTTTTTTTCCTACAGTTTATACGCTCTTGCTTGGAAGTATTGCTTCAATGTAAATTAAGGGAATTTGGATTTACAATTTCACGCTGGCTAGACGAGTTAAAAGTAGCTGTGATGTACTGTAACAATTACCAACGGCTTAACATGTTCTACGAAGCACAGTAGTGCGACAATAATCCGTTGAAAATTATAGCTAGACTTAATAAAGTCATTTACCGTATCAAAAAAATTACATTTGTGATCGTCTAACCTTATACGCTGGTAACAATAAATCAACCACTAATCCTATTCGGACGAGAGTTTTGCCACCTATTATAAGCAGCTTAATCAAAGTGAGAATTTTGTATCAAACAACAAGAAAGCTTAAGATAGACTACTAAAAGTCAGGTGAATGTCAATCAATTTAAATTTTAGACCGATAGAAGTCTAGTTTAGCAAAATTAGGTTTTTCAATCACACTCAACGCAATTTATCAAATTTTTTGCATTCTTATAAAACTCAGTCGTCTAAGGTTTGATCTAAAATGCGTCGCGTTTACCACGCTCTTTTATTTGGAATGTAAAGACTTTGCGTCACTTAGGCAAACTTCCGCGTTTAGAGCGAAACCTTACGCGTAAGTTGACATATCACAACTCACATCCAACCTCGGTTGACAAGGATCAGCAGCTACAATGCCAACTTTGGTTTAGTTGCCGACAATCCGTAGTTCCAACAAGTTTTGGACAGTACTTTGAACCTATCTAGGAATGCAGGGATGCGACGATGCATTAACAACAGACGACCACTTCCCTCCGCAAGTAACACCCGGCGACACAAAGTGCCTGCTTAAAACAGAGCTCTCACACATAAGTGACAACTGACAACTACGTGATAAATGACATGAGAGAGAGAGAGAGGTTTATCCACAGATTTTGCTGACCCACCAAAATCTTAGGACTGCGTTAAAAGAGACCGTCATAGAAGTGGGCAGATTACGCTTTGAATTAGTTTGGTTATGCCTTCAATCTTAAGGGATTGTCGTTCTTCAAAGACGTTTGTCTATGTGGTGTCGGCTATGGTGAAACCGGCTCTGGTAATACTGACTCTAGTGACTTTAATCCGGTTGGGGTCAGCTTGGGTATTGTCGAACAAGAGTAATGTGATTTAGAACTTATTATGACAGACGGTGTTGTGCCGGAAAACGTAAAGTGGGAGACACTGTTAAGTTAGGTGATGTTCCGCCATTCTCCTTGTCGCCATCCAAAGTCGTGTAAACGATAGTCGGTACCAGTCAACCGTATCAACTTTTAGCCCTACGTTGGGCGCCAATTGCCAAAAAACCCGATCTTACAACAAAAATTAAATTATTTCTATTTTCTTTGACAATTTTTTTTTATTATTTATTTGACAACTGTTTATATCAAATCTCTACCTATGTTCTATGATCTTCTTTTTATTTTTATTATCAAATCACCACCGCAAGTATGAATTTAAGTTGTCATTGTAATAAAAACATGTTTTATTTAAAAACTTGGCCAAAGTCTGCGTAGTGCTCAAGAAGAGGCAAGTCTTGCAAAAACCAAGGTTGTTGATTAGCAATTGACACGGGCCGTGGCAAAGCCGTATTAACCACTTAAAACCTACTTATAAAACCATCGTTATTAATCCGTTCTCTTACAGTTACCACATACTTATCACCGAACCCTTACAATGCGGCTGATTCACTTGGTAGCACTAGCAAAGGGTGTGTCTAGATTACTCCGCTTACTTTAATTACAGCTGCAGTCAGACCACCACCGAAACAGAGGGTATAATTTCTCGTGCATAGACCGTTCGCATACAAGGCTTTATTGTACTTGGGTGACTATAGTTTATTTGGTGTGCCCTACAACGGACTTCCGTCACTTATAAGCCGTAATCTTAAACTCCGTTTTTATATCCATTAAAGAGCGAGACCGGCCAGAAGTTGCTTTATCCTATAAGACTAATTGTGGTCTTAAATAAGCGCTGCTGATGCATAATCTCACTGATTGTGCGACGCGGAGAAAGCAATTTTCTTTCGATATTTTTTCAGAATTCTCCCAGAATACGAGCTCCTTAGCAACTGTCCGAATCCTATCTGAATAACCGCCCTAAATCTTTACTTTACTATATACTATACTCATTCTTCTCACAACAACAACTGCGATACTACTCTGAATCAGGTGATTGACATAGGTTTCAGTAATTTTCATTACCCACTTTCACTGTTGATTAGCATTTGGCACGGGCCATGGCAAAGCCGTATTAACCACTTAAAACAATGCAGCTGATTCACTGGCAGCACCGGCAAAAAGTGGGTCTAGATTACTCCGCTTACTTTAATTACAGCTTTTCCTTTGTTACCGACTACGGCAGCTTTTTCCTTAAAACCCGAACCACCAAAAGATATTTTGACGCCTGCGACACTTGTTCTACCAGCCAAAGCACAGTTGGATGACAGTGTAAGTAAGTGGGGCTTACGTTTTGATAGACGTAGCGACCCGATTTTGTTTATTAAACGAATCGGAGAACTACAATCATGCTATGAAATTCCACCCAATGAGTTGTTATTCGTACTTTCAGAATTACTAAAAGATAATTCGTTAGCGTAGTACAGAAACAATAAAAGTAATTAGAGTAACTGAGATACCTTTTTAGTTGATTTCCGTCGTCAATATTTAACCAAGGTAAGAAAGAATCCGCTTCGCAGTTTATCACCCAGTAGTCAACGTTAATGCGAAGACATGGAGAAATGTCCACTGACGTTCAAATGGATCGGATGTTTGTCATAACTTTTATTAATTTCTTTAACATTTTCTTTCATGTGTTTTTCACATCGTCTTTTAGCTTTCATGTTATAATTCAAATTTGTTGGCGAGAATGAATTTTCTCACAACGTAAAATTTGCATCGTCAAGAACAGACGTCGCCCTACTTAAAATTACCCCCATGCAACTGCTGCTCACTCGTCCGCTTGAGAAAAACTCCCTATATAAGCGCGGGCGTAATGCCAAAAAGGCATTTCTTATTCGACCTCTACTGCTATTTCTAATCCGACTTGACTTCTCAACTTAACTCAGTCCGCATTAGTTCTGAATCCAAAAACCCCAAATTAAAAACCGTCTAGAGCTATCCGCTACTAACTCAAAGACCGCTGCAAATGCTGATTCAATTTGGCTAAGGGCGTGGCAGTTACTAACTCAAAGACCGCTGCAAATGCTGATCCAATTTGGTATGGGCGTAGCAAGTACTAACTCAAAGACCACTGCAGATGCTGATTTAATTCGGTACAGGCATGGCACAAAATCCTCTTGATCTCTAGAGAACCCCCTAAAAACAACCACTGTTAATAATCCAAATAGCCGGCATCTACTTATCCCGAACTCTAAGCACTGTGGCTGATCTCTTCGGTAGCAGGTGCTTTCTTCTGAAACCGTTCCATTTAGAACTAGCCGCTTTGTACCACTGACTCCTCAAGGATAGTTAATCTATTCGATAGCACTTCGTAGTAGGCGTGTTGGCAGACGCTGACCTAGGCAAAGTATCACCGCCACAAAACCGTCGATAATTAATAATAACTTACTTGTTTCAGTGAGACACTAGCATCAGACATAGAAGCCGCCCTAATTCGCAACCCGAGTATTTGTTTAGCTAGAAAGTTTGTTGTGTAAAAACGTGGAGATTTAAGCGCCAACCGTATTAGCCCGGCGCTGCATTCTAACTGGCCATGTCTAAACTGCCGCTGTTCCGACCTCAACTAGCGAAGTATCCCGCGTATTAAACATACGTTGGAAATAAATCCCCTGTATATATAATAAACACTAACTTTGTAAGTAATTGTAAATATACGTCTTAAAAGCAAACCCTGGCCATTCTTTTTTTGCTTGAAGCTACACGCGTGCAGAATATAAATACAAACATACGCGGTAGTCAGGAGCATAAAAGGTGCGCGTTTACATCATGTTTTTGCGTTTCTTAAATATCTGATAATATTTCTTTTTCTTCTTTTTTTTCATTGGTTTCTGGCATCCAAATTATCTTTGTTAGTCTTACTTTTCCTTCCAACTACCATTTTTTTTCTTTAATATTAAAAATTTTTTTTTTGTTTGTATTGTTGTTGAAATTAACTGATAGTAAATGTTAGATGACAGATGCTTAAATTTTGCAATTACAGCCAGTTTAATTGTCGAGATTTTGATATAAATTCATTATTAATTTGTTTTCTTTTGTAGTTGTAATACTTAAGTTAATTTTAAGAATTTTATTTCGTACTTTTGAAAGCATTGTAGTAATTTTTTTAAATCATTGTTTAGCAGAAATTAGTCGGTTTTTAAACAGAGATGACTGTATCTATATGCCGACATGGTGATATTTGTTGATTTCATACAGGTTTGGTAAAATTTTTGGTTAAACTGTCCGACAAATTGGTGAAACGTGGCTTGATTTTCTTGTTAGTTTGTTAAAGTTAGTACCGTAAACACCATCTATGTGCGCAGGACTTTAGTATTAGCCGGAAATATAATAATGATCGCGATTAACTTTTGCAAGAATTTGAGATAAATTTAGATTTTGAATGAAGTTGTTAGTTGTTAACTGGAAGTTTATGAATTCTAAATTTTAGATCATTATTTTTAAATAATGGTGTCTTACAATTGTGTAAAATTATGCAAAATATTATAGGTTCTCAATTAAAATCTAATGTGATGTATTGTACCAATTAAACGTCATGGTGAGTTCAGTGGCGGCTTGTGGTCAATCATACTGGAAGGTCAAAAAATTAATTAAAAAAATAGACACACTTAAAAAAATTTAATTAACTCAAATGCACCGCAGAATTTTATACAATCATGTTCAAAATATAGCGATTTTTCGAAACATTCTCATTAAAATCTCTAAGAGATTTTCTGTAAGCATTGTCTAGCTGTGTACCAATATCAACATTTCCTACGGTTGCAAAATTTACCGAGCATTTTATGTGTTCTGCAGACGAAGCATGTTTTTTTATTTCCTCTTTAAATGTTTTAAATCTCTGACACCGGATTTAGACTATAGCGAGTCTGACGAGTCTTTAGAAAATAATAAACAAACAAAACAGTAAAATACATTTGATACTTCACAACCACATATCCAGTTAGCTAAATCGTAAATTACCTTGCGAAAGTTTAGATGAACATCTTTATCTTTGTCTTTGCTAGTCTGTCGTAAACTTTGTTCTGGCAAAGGACGACCATTTGCCTTGAACTCAACTAATTTTGTAAAATTAAGTTTGTTAGCATGTTTTAGTTGTTTAATTTTCTGCACTACTGACATTTTCTATTATAGCGCATGCACACGCAAATCAAAAATAGTATTTTTACAAAACAACACAACAACACTAAAACATATCAATATAAATTCTTAAATTGATTTGAAACACCCAAAAATCGAATCAAAAATCGAGCGTAGTTGTACACCCTATACGAAGTCAACGTAAACTGCGCCACCCGGCTCATGACCCAAAGTTGATTATTGTTTCAGACGTTCGCGTTTATTCGGGCGCTGCACGTTTTTCGAGTTTTTTCGGGTAGATCTAATTCAATGAGGACAATTCGCACCGTCAGCCCAAGGTTGAAGAGTATGAATTACGAACGACGGCCGATAAATTTTAAGTTATTGTACTTGCGACTTAATTACCTATTTTAATAAAACACGTAATAATGAATGTTTTTTATATATTGTTAAAATTTTTGGGAGGTCATTGACCAAATGACCATATGGACAAGCCGCCACTGGGTGAGATGTTGCAACAATTTTAATGTTATTTTTATGAACTACAACAATTTATTAAGAAACAAAGTTAATTGCAAATCAATTTATTCAAATCGATTTTTTTACTAGTTTTACATAATTATATGTATTTTGCGATACACAGTGGCAAAATAAATGAGGTTAAATAAGTATTGCTTTTTATAAGTCGTATTGGTTACGATCATATACTCTCCATCTGGTATAAACGGTGGTAATCGAGAGAAGTCTGGAATGCAATTTACCAAAAAATTTTGTCGAACATTCTGAAACCAAACAATTTAATTAAAGCGAATGTGTGAGCAGTTACATAAGTCGCTTCTTCGATTATTATATCCAACTATGTGTTGGCAAAAATAACAATCTCAAATTGCTTACTGTAAATTCGCAAGAAATTGTACAATAGTAAACAAACACAAAGAATTACTCGACACCTGTTTCGTCCTTTTGGGACTCTTAAGGATTGAGCGTGTAAGTTTACTTTTGTACAAATACGCGTTATTGACTGTATTCCCTACAAGATAACACATTATATACGACGTCCGATTTGTGATGTACCTTTTTCTAGACTTGCTCACACATCGGTCGACAAAATTACTTTAATGCAAATGCATCTTCGGACGTGTATTGGTTATCAATGCTTACCTTTTTCATAGGATACGTCACATCTCCACAATTAGTCTGGTTTCTAAATCCTAGTACTCCACTTTCTATAACTCGTGCTGCATTGTAAGATAATTCAACTGTAGTAAACTTGAATTCGTTTCCGTAACGTTTGTAGACCCGAACTACATCCTTAAAAATATCAACTATTACTTACTTGCTAAATGAATGTACCGGTCATACAAACGCTTCTGGTATATCAACTCGAGAAAGAATAGTTCCATTGAGAGCTTTAGTAGTTCTATTGTATTTTCTGTAAGTGACGCTATAATCTACAATAAATTCTTTGTTGAATTCCATGTCACCAATTCTGCAGTCTTTTACACTGTAATCGTTTTGAAAAAACTAAAACCGAATCTTTTGTAAACCAAATTATTATGAGTAGTACTTACCTTCGAGAAAGTCTTTTCAATGTTTTGAGCAAAATTTGGAGTTAACAATATCAGGATAGACACAATTCCTTTGAGTGACATGTTAAAAAGTTGCGTGCGGTACGAATAATCAGTGTTTGTGTTTCATTGATACCTTTGATCCATAATTACGAAGATTGTAATTTGGTATTATATTTTGATATCATTATTGATAAAGATAATATAATAGAATTATAATAGACTATTATTAATATTGATATTTTAAACTAATGTTTTTTAAGTACTGCGTCATCAAATAAGAAAGATCCTCGGTTTTTTGTCAGGAACGGCTCACTAAACTACTTCCGAAAAAAATAGTGTAAAAATTTTCTCCTTAACCTTTTAAAGACATGCTTATATAAAGTTTTATTAACCCAGCTGTATATTTATAGCAGGCCAGCGTATTTGAATAATTTGGAAAAATTTGGAGAAAAAAGTAAAGGTACCTAGAACAAAAAGGTCATTCTAATTATAAAAAATAATAATTGTCATCCAATATTTGTATTAAATATAATTGTGACTTTAAAATTACATAAAAGTCATCTTCGGACAAATTCTACAAAAAATAAACGCTAACAATAATAATAATAAATAAATCTTATGCTTACATTCAAAAATTAATACTTCTAATGAAAATGTCAAATTGACATAAAACAATTAATTTTTAGTTGGCGTGAAGAAAGATAACTAAATTTGGCAGGATGTTTTAAATTTTGTAGTTTAAACAAAGTAAAAAAAACTTTCATATAATAAAAAACGCTATTCACTTAACATATGGTTTCACCAACAATGTTTAAAACACAAAAAGTTACCTAAATTTGCGAAGATTAAATTACCATTTATCTCCAATTCAACTTTGTTAGCACAATATAGTTTTACTTTAACACTGTTGAAATCTAAAATTAAAAAATGGTACAGCAAAATAAATCAACTTCAACACAAGATTTGGTATCTACATATTGTCATTACTTCAAGAATTCATTCAGCAATTTGGGATAGTTTAGACTTACCTTAGAGGTAAGATATCTGAATTGGCAGAAATCTTTTTAATAAATTAAATAATAAATTAAATTCTCTTACCACTTTTATAAAACCACAATTTAGTTCTCTTCATAATAATAATTATTTATTTATTTAATTATTTAAGCTACTACACTTGGGTTAAGAACAGAAAAAATTTTAAAATACACTTTTTAAATGACGAAATGTTAAAGTAGAAATATCTCGTCCAAGGACGAGGTGTAAGGGAGAGTTCCAAGTACACTAGCTACGTTCCCCTCTGGATAGCTAGACTTATGCGTTGGATTAGGTAGGATTTAGATTTAGGTTCCCCAGTCGCATCCTCTAAGCGTCTACCAAGATCATTAGTAAACTGAATGGCCGCATCTCCAAATGAACCTAAAGTCTCCACAGCAAAGGGCAAGAAAAGTAGTAGTCTCTCAACAATATCTGAGTATTTCCTTATCTTGATCGCTGCGGCAGCATTTGCTGTGGCTCCCACTGATTTGGCTGAGGTCTGATATTGGAGGGCGAAGGGTATCTGGGCAAGTGGAATCCCATGCTAAGCATTTTCCATTGGACCATGGAATTAAGGTCACACCATCCGCTCTCTTACCATCTTCAGGACTAAGACCTACCGGCTCCAGAAGAGAGGGTATGTGGGCTGAGCTTAAAGCTTTGGCTACGATAGAGTTGATTTCTTGGTGGCGAGAATGTCAACCTGCACTAAAACGGCATGAGAGACCGTGGATTCCAAATTCACTGACTTTATCACCACATTTACATAGGTGGGGTTGGCAAAAACTGATTCCCATACGAAGGGCAACCGAGATTTGAAAGACAATGTCACTCAGTAAAGTTCCAATTGTGCTGATAGGGATGGCGTGTAACCAGGCTCCAGCTTCTGGGGTCATAACTGCATAAAATCTTGCCTTTTCTTGAGTAGATTCAGATTCGAGGAGGGAAATTAGACGGTGGATATTAAGTAAGTCCCAATTTTTTGTTTAAGGGGGTCAGCGGGTTGAGGAAGTTCTAACTGGGTCCAAGCATCTTTTGCTTCAAGGTATCCATGAAAAACAGTAGTCTCGGAGGGGAGAGAATAGAAACCATTAATTCCTCGACGGATGAGATTGAAGATAAAAAGGCGGGCAGGTAGAGATCTTCGAGTTTACGAATGCCTAGTCCTCCAAAGTTCACTGGTAAACTAGACAGGTCATGGTGAGCAGCATCGAAATTCTGATTCGTAATTTTAATGTCAGAGCTTCTTTAAAGAAATTGTCAAATTCTTTCAGGATTGCGAGATGATTGTGTAAAGGTGTATTGCGGATTAGGTAGGTTAACTTAGGAATCCCAGTGCAAGATTTCAAGAGAAAGTAAGCTGTATGTTTGTTAAGATTCAGAATTCTTGATAAGAGCAGTTGGAGTTTGTCAAGTTTAGCCGCAAAGACGTCACTAGTTGCAGAATCAACGAGAGGGGCTCCCAGAAGTGTAAGTTGGCTTGAGGTTATTCTTATGCCGGGAGCAATCGACTGGAAATCTTGGATAACCTTTTCATTTGGTTCAGAGCAAAAGAACAACTCGCATTTTGATGGATTAATTTCTAATCCCAAGTGTTTTCCCGACGAGATAATGTGTTGGAGATCTTTTAGTACCATATCGGGAGATCCTCTTAGAGTACCATCGTCGAGGTACCACACGTTCAATTCTGATGACAGTTCCTGGATAAGATTATTAATAGCGAGGGCAGTATAGTAAGGGACCTCCTGGATCGCCCTGCTGGGCTCCGACTTGCGACATTATAATATTATTGCCAAAGAACAAATTAGAGCTTAAACTGTAGCATGAATTGAAAAACAGGAACAGCTTGGGACATATTGTTAATACTTGTTGGAGCATGTTGTCTCGTTCTATTGAATTAAAAGCGTTCTTCTGGTCTATTTTAAGAATAACTTTGTCCGAATTAGCTTTAGAGTTGATGAATGATCTTGTTGAGTGAACGGCTGCTTCACAACCCGCTTTAGTTCCAAATCGTAGCTGTTTCGGTCTGAGAATTGAACCAACTTCCTCTCTAACTGAATGGCAGGCTAATTTGGCAGCTAGACGACGGTATACACATCCAACGGCGATGGTCGAATACCTCCATCCTTCTTGCTCAGGGCGCAGAGGGATGCTCCAAATAGGATAGGAGTAATGACTGAATTGACCTCCCCGGATAGCAAAAGATTGACTAGCTTTGTTAACGAACTGACTAATTTGGCTCCCGTGTTTCCAAGGCCTATGGCAGTAAGGTCCTTGAGGTGTTGAGGTCGAAGACTGTCCAGACCTCCAGCGGAACCATTGTTAGAAAGCTTTTAATGGCTTCAAAGACTAGATCACTGGTCGTAACTAAAGATTCCATTGAGTTGTCCATGGTGGGCATGGCTAAATCTCGGAAGGGCTTGGATGTTTCTTCTTTAGGGACTCCAGGGTGTCTTCGTTGAAGGGGCAAACGAATCATTTGATGACAGAAGGGTGATAGCTCCTCTGATGTCCCCTTCATCCACCTTAGCTTGGACTTTCTTGTTAAGGTTAAATTTCGGTCGGTGGTTTGGCTTGATTAATGTAGGAGGAGATGCTGTTGATAATATTCCGTTTGACTGCGGCCGACAGACTTAGGCCAGAGTTTTTGTCGGGTTTTTGAAGAGAGGCGTAGGAAAATAGAAGTAAGGTTTTCCATGAGTCGATATCATTGAGTGAAACACGGTTATCTATTAAGTTGGTAAGTTTGGCAGAGGCTGAGATCCTAGCTGCTTTGGGGTTTCGGCTTAACACTCTGACGGATGTTTTATACTTTATGAGGATTTTTTCTAAATCTTGCTCTTGGGTCGAATTTAAATCCGTATTCTGAACGATGTTTTGTGCATGCGGGAGTATGTGCGTATTTAGTCCCTTTTTGGTGTAGAATTGGTGACAGTGAGGACACTGGGATCGGTCTCCTTGAGTAGATGGAGGCATAGTGTCAAGGAAACAGTCAGAATTTCCCACTTCAAAAGTCTGAAAGGGAAGGCACCAAAACGTCGAATCCTGCCCGGAGCGTTGACTTCAAGGGGGCCAAAACAGGGTCAGGGCGGGTCGTGGCGTCCGTGAAAATATCCAAATAATAATCCTCGCAGTGCAAGCTCCAAGATGACACCAAAACTTAAAAACGGCTGTGGTTTTTTTTGAAAGTTGTCAAATAAAATGACTACTTGAATTTTGTCTCAAAAATCAATTTTTTTCTCTTCAAAATAATTTCTTCAAACAAGAACAAGGTTTACCTATAGGTTCTCCATTATCCCCTATTTAGCCGAAATTTTTTTTAGATAATTTTAGAAACTAATTTTATTTTAAAAATATTCTTAAAAAAATAATATAATATTATGGAAAAAGATATGTTGATAACATTTTTATGTATTTTTAAAGGATCTTTTAAATGATATCAATATTTTTCTTAATTTCCTTAATAATTTACACAACAGAATTAAATTTACTATTGAATTATCAATTGAAAATAAAATTAATTTTTTTAGATCTTTCTATTACATTAACAAATAATAATATTTTCTCTTTTGATATATATAGAAAACCTACCACAACATCATAAATTATACCTATTTCACACAAAATTCCTTCTTTCCATTTTCTTTTAATAGGTTATTTTAGATTTAAATGACAAAAAGTGGTGTTGTATCAACTTACTTGTTCTTGTGATAAATTTTATATTGGCAAAAACATCCAGAAATTTTAAAATAAGACTTAAAGAACACTTGCCGATATATAGAAAACCAGAAAAAAATATAATAATAACCTAGCAATATCTTGTTATTACAGAAAAGACTCAGTTAAAAATCTGTAACAACTTATTCATCCTTTTAATGTTAATAATTAGCAATAATAAACACACTTAGATATACTCTCGAAAATATTTATATTCACACCACAAATCCAAATTCATTAATCAATAATCAAATTAACCTTTTCTGAACTTTGTTTAAACTCACAAAATTTAAAACGTCCTGCCAAATTTAGTTATTTCCTTTATTCTTTGCTTACATCTAAAATTAATTGTTTTATGTCAATTTGACATTTTCATTAGAAGTATTAATTTTTGAATGTAAGCATAAGATTTATTTATTATTATTATTGTTAGTGTTTATTGCACTTGCAGAATTGGAAAAATTGTACTTTTTAGGTAAAGTGCTCGATTTTTTGAAATTTTTACCAAAAGTAGGCTACATGCCATTGAATATATATATGCTCTCAAAAAACTGAATTTTTTAGAAATAATTTTCGAAAAAAATTTGAAAATTTTTGGGTCGTTTTTTTGCATTTTTGCACGTTTCGGACAATTCTAAGACTTTTATTTTTCAGTGAGAACCACCTAACTCTAACCGAACCAAATACGTCAGAGGTGTTACACAAGAGGGAGCGCGGAAGTTGAACTAGAGTAAAAAGAGAAAGTAAGAGCAGGTGGGTTTGTTGTGTTTCTTGTAAAATGGATCACATTCGACAAGTTTTTTTTAAGAAGAAAATTGTAATAACTGTAACCTATCAACCAACACCGTTCACCCCCAATCGCACCTCCCAACCAACACCGTTTACCTCAAACCACATGCAAACATGTAATTTTTTTAAGAAAAAAATTGTAATAACTGTAACCTACCAACCAACACCGTTCACCCCCGACAACCAAAAAAGAAAAGTGTGAAATGTCGACAGAGCTTGGGTGTTTGGGGGAATTGAAAGGGGGTTAGGCAGGGTGTTTATGGAAGTCGTGAACGACCGTACTGCGGACACCCTGTTGGCATTTATTGAAAAATACATAGAACCGGGAACCACCATTTATTCCGATTGCTGGAAAGGGTATTCCGGGCTCACCGACCACCCCAACTATACCAACCTGCAGGTAAACCACTCCCTCCATTTCAAGGACCCCGAAACCGGAGTCCACACCAACTCAATCGAGTCCACATAGTAACCTAACCTTTTTTTTTTTTTTTTTTTTTTTTTTTTTTTTTTTTAAGTTGCATCAATAACAAACATCATAGAATCGTCTCTAGAGCATGCTTCTATGACATTTGTTGACAGGAAATGGTTTATGTGTAATTAATAATTTCAAAAAAAGTAAACGTTAACATATATAACTTCTGCACTTCTCGTCGTAAATAAAATGTATATATATATAAATATAAATTCTAGTTTTAAGTAAAATGTTTGTAAATATAAATCTATAGCTATGTATATTGTTAGTTTAAAATTTCGGCGTTCACGGACAAATATAAATATAAATATAAGTAAAGCGTATGTATATATAAAATCTATAAGAAATTATTGTTTTGTGTAAATATATTATAGTTATGCTTAGTAACCTAACCTAACCTAATCTAACCTAACCAACCCCACTATTTTAGGCGACACGCCAAAGCGAGCGACCCCTATGCTAACCGGCCAAAGACCTTCCTGGGAGGATACCTCATCCGGTATATTTCCCTCAAGATGGTCAAATCTTTGAATCAAGACCCACTGATTCTATTCTTCATGCTTGCCCGAGACCTGTACTACCCAGCCATGCCTGTTCCACCGATCGAGACTGAAGAAGGAGACGACCCTGACGATTTTGATATGCAATTTGATTTTATATAATTGTCTCCAAAATTTTCCAAAGGTTTTTTCTCACTGAAAAATAAAAGTCTGAAATGTGCAAAAATGCAAAAAAAAACGACCCAAAAATTTTCAAAATTTTTTCAAAAATTATTTTTTAAAAATTCAGTTATTGAGAGCGACAAAATTATGATCAGTAGACCAAGGGCTATCACTGGTAAAAGTTTGAAGCAATTCCGAGCACTTTACCTAAAGTACAATTATACCGTAGAATTTGCCGGAAGATGACTTTTATGTGATTTTAAAGTCGAAACCGGTCACAATTATATTTAATACAAGTATTGGATGACAATTATTATTTTTTATAATTAGATAATACATACCAATACATTTTTATAATGGATCCATCATTCGTTAATAAGATAAAAAAAGGTCATTGTTTCAAAGTCGTTAAAGGTGACCCACTTGAAAGCGGGACACTCTCATAAAATTTATATTAACTGTCCAATTTTGACTAATTTTTTTTTAAATTATAGAGCGTTTAAAACTACACATAAAATCTCACTACATTTTTTCTCTTGTTTGATTAAATAAAACTGTTGGAACATGAGTATATTCGAATTTATTACGTACTTGTTGTAATTTGTTCTTGTACGGTTTTCTTTTAGATTTTTTTTCGGCTATTTTTATTTGGAGGCTACTATCTATTTTTGTTTTAGTCCGTTTCACACTTACTTACACACCTTCAATAAAAAAAAAAGATAATAATACGGAGGTTATCAGTGAGATCACTCGTGTCGAACTTCCACAACTGCGATCTGACAGCTAAGTAAATTTAATGCTTTTGTAGCGTAGGCACTATATTTTCAATAACGAAACAAATAACAAAAAAAAACAACTCGAACTTAAATTTCTTTTTATTTATAGGGGATTCCATATTCGAGTAACCGTTCAATATCAATCTTTTACTAAAACCTTTGCATTCGATTTTTGGCAATGAAATACAAACACATAATTTAATAACACATTTATTTAATAATTTAAGAAAACAAATAAATTTTAAAACATAAACAATTGATGTACACAAATATAATTCAATAAAAACAAAATGATTTTCGTTTTAATAGAAAACAAACTACTACTAATTTTTAATCTAAATTAAAATTAAGATCAGATCTGTCACAATTTTATAAACTAATTTACTAAGTACGTAAACAAGTGTATATTCGACAAATTTTAAACGTATTTTCCAATTTTCAATGCTTTGCTTCACAACCAACCCATTCAATTTTATGAAACGCTAAAGCAAAACAACAAACGCGATTTATTGGTTTTTCAAGTCAATCAACTACAAAACATTGGTGAAGAATAATATAAACTTTTGCAATCAACCAAATAACAAAATTTATATGTGTAAATGCGAGTTTGGATTTGATAAAATTTTTTTTACTACGATACCAATTGGATTTTATCAATCTCGATTCCAAAAGATTTGAATTCTTCCAATACAATAGCGAACAATTTGTAGCAATAGCGGCGGTTTTTATGTATAGTATTCAATTCTAAATTTCCAAATTACAACAAATTCTTGACTTAAAAGGTTTAAAAACTTTTAAAAGTTAAAAAATTTTAATACTACAGCACTACGATGATCAAAATTGTCTGTTAATGGACTTTAGTTACACGGCGTCAAAAACTTTAAGAGATGCTGTGTAATTTTATTGCTATATAGCATTTTTGCTGTGTTAGACGGTTTAAAAGGGTTGCTTTTTAGGCGGAATTAATTAATTCAATCTTCAGCCAGAATTTATGAGAGGTTAAACATCTTCAAATCTAAGCTAATCCTGATGAGATCTTTTTTGACTGTTCGTGAGCCATACTTTTTTTAATCAGTTTTTTGATCTATTCAAAAACTTAGCCCCCGTTTTCCCAAGTTGTGTCTTGAGCCAGATGCGCCACGTGTTATAATTATCACGGGGAAGTGTTTTGAGTCTCGTCATTGCGCTGCGTACGCTATTTTGTTCGGCTGACGTTTTGTATTTCTACGACCACAAATTTTATTTCTATGATACTGTTACAGTTGTGGCGTCGTTGTTAATTGATGGACGTTTTAATGGCCGCGGAATTGGTTGGAAGGGGTACACCCTAAGCGCGATTAGTTACTCGGAAGTGAAACACGTATTTGAGTACAACATTATTAGGTACCCTGAATGGACCGTTTGCTAAGCGCAATTGCTGACATAGATACGAAACGCGTATTAGCATACTACATTGTTAAGTCGGTTCTCGATGCCATAGTGTACTCGGTACTGCTTTTCTGCTGACGATCTTACTTTATTTATTTGCATTTAATATGTCTTTGTTGAATCAGCAAGGTCACTGAAAGTGTGCTTCCTAATAGTCAGCATTTGTTAATTGTGTTTGACGGAATGCTGACAGTGTTTGTTTATATTCCGCATTCTTTAAAAATATGTATTTTCTGATGCGGGTAATTGTGAGTTGCTGATGACAACCCCATACAGTTAACTATGTTTTGCACTCACCTGGGCTCATAACCTGTTAGCGAGTTAACACAGTAAACAATGTTTCTTCAAATAACATTTTCATAAGCATAAGCAGATACCAGCTATTAAAGTATCAGATATCAGAAGTTAAGAACGTTAAATCGGTTTTGTACCCATAAAACGTGTTTCCTCGTCAGAGTTCAAAAACCGTGCTTTGGTATCTTAACGCGTTAGGTAAGTTTTTTTAATTAATTTTTCAATATCCTGCAAAAATAACATTTTAATGTCGTTAATTTATACAACGTAAAGATGTTCTTTATTTTGGAAAAAGATATCAAATGGACACGTGTAGGTTATATCTTCCACAAAAGCACGTGAAGTACAATCCGTTTTTTCTTTCTGGTAATTCCTTTTCGGTTTTTTCTACTTGATATTTGGTTGATATTAATTAACGTCATTGTCAACATTACGAAGACGTTTCTCATTACTTAGATATCAACTTGTTCAGCACTTACACTAGTTGCTTTGCGTTGACATCAATTAAAAGATAACAGTTACGAGTAACTAGTCGCTAGAGTTTTACTGTTTTTTTTATTTCTTAAGAATCTTTTATTATTTGAAGTCGTCTAAGTTTATTATTTGACAAAGTATCGATTTGAACAATCTGTGGAATAGAACCAAAATTGTAGCTCGCAAAAAACCGCTCAATTTAAGTACTTTTAAAATTTTTTTTCTTTGCTACCTATAACTCAAAAAATGTTGGTCCAATGAATTTTTGGGATCAGGATCAAAAATGTCGCGCGTCAAAAACTAAATAGGATGACTGTCATTTAGAGACTTCTGAAATTGTGGATTTTTGTTCATTTAAGCGTATTTATTTGTTACTAAAAACCCTATTTTTCAGATGATATCTCAAAAATATCGATTTTAGAGTTTAATCTATCTTTTTTGGAATTATGGAGGAGTTTCAGAAAGAGGGAAAGGTGTCAAAAATTTTGATTCAGATTTGTATTCAGATCCTTTTAGAAACCTATGTATTTTTTTTGTTTGCGCGATTATTTTCCACTCAATGATATTTTCCCTTATTTTATTATTTATCAATTTTTTTTATTTTTGATTCCCATTTCATTCTAATTCTTAAAATAATTGTAACATGGTTCCTCTTTTTCTAATTTTCTGTTGTTATTCAAAGAATTTTATTCGCATTTTGAAATTTATTTTTTTATTTTTATTTACAAAATTTTATTAATTTTTTGTGTTTTTTAGCAAAAAATCATTAATTCCTTTTTTTGTTGTTTTTTATAGAATTTAATTTGCAGTTTTTGATTTTTGCATCTTATTTTAAACACACTTTGCCTTGTAATTTTTGAATTTATTTAAAAAATTTTTTTTATTTCATATTTACAAAATTTTATTAATTTGTTGTATTTTTTTAGTAAAAATTTATTCATTCATTTTTTTTGTTTCTTGAAGTATTTTATACGCATTTTGTTTTTCGATTTTTGCAACTTATTTTTTGTTTTTATTATAATAGTTTTATTAATTTTTGTGGTTCCTTTACAAAAATTTATTAAATATATTTTATGTTGTTTTATAAAAATGTTTCTTTGATTTATTATTTTTTTTGAAGAATTTTTTGGCATTTTTATTCTTAATTTTTGCATTTTATTTTCAAGTTTAATTTTTTCTTAGTTTTTATTATTAAAATTTCAATATTTTTGTGGTTCACTTGCAAAATTAATAAATTTATTTTTTAGTTATGGTTACTTACAAAAATGTTTTGTTTTTATTTTTGTTATTTTTGATAATTTTTATTCACATTTTGTGTTTAGTTTTTGCATTTCATTTTGAAAATTATTTTCTTTATTTTATTCACAAAATTTTATTATTTTTTTGTGTTTTTTTAGCAAAAATTCATTAATTCATTTTTTTGTTGTTCTTCATAGAATTTAATTTGCAGTTTTGATTTTTGCATCTTATTTTAAAGTTTTAATTATTTCTTGGTTTTCATTATCATCGTGCTATTAAGTTCTTTTACAAGACATTAATATATTTAATTTATGTTAACTTATACAAATGTTTTTTGATTTATTTTTTCTGTTTGAAGAATTTTTTTCGCATTTTCGCTCTTGATTTTTGCATTTTAATTTAAAGTTTTAATTTTCTCTTAGTTTTCATTAATCAAAATTTTATTATTTTTTGTGGTTCCCTTGAAAAAATTAATACATTATTTTTTTATGGTTACTTACAAAATTGTTTTTTGTTTTATTATTGTTCGTTGTTTTTGATAATTTTAATTCACCTCGGTCTTGCGATTTTTGAAATTATATAAAATTTATTTTTTTATTTCTTATTTACAAAATTTTTTTCGTTACTGTTAGTAAAAATTAATTAATTCATTTTTTCGTTTCTTGAAGAATTTTATTTGCATTTTGTTTTTGATTTTTTTAATTTATTTTTTTGGTTTTCATTATTATAGTTTTATTAATTTTTGTGATTCCTATACAAAAAATTAATAAATTCATTTTAGGTTCACTTATAAAAATGTTTCCTTGATTTATTATTTTTTTTTTAATTCTTTTCGCATTTTTGCTCTTGATTTTTGCATTTTATTTTCAAGTTTTATTTTTTTTTAGTTTTGGTAAGGAAATGAGATGGAATGAAGATGTAGACAAACTGGTAAGGAGGAGTTCAATAAACTAATAGAAAGGGAAAAAAAGTACAAAGACGACAACCTGGCAAAGAATAATGGTTATGAGATAAGGAAGGTGACAAATGGGAGGTGTAAGAAAAACGTAAAAGCAAAATACTATTTTGGAGCTAAAGAATAAAGGGGAAGATTTTTAGAAGTATATAAAGAGGTGGGATGGTGGGACTGGTAGAAACTTGGATGGAATGGATAAATTGGAAGGAAAAAATGCCGGAGGAGTTTATATGGAAAATACAGTATGCAGAAAAGGAGAGGAAACGTAAAAGAGGGAATAATAGTGGGGGTAAGACAAAAATGGGAAAAGGAAGAATAAGAAAAAAAAGATGAAATAAAAGAAATGTTAAAAACAACAATAAAGACAGAAAACGGAGAGAAATTTGTCATCATGATGATCTATAGAAACGAAATTGATAAGACTAAAAAGATTATAGAGAACGGAATAAAGGAAGCGAAAGAAGAAGAAATAATATTGGGGAGATTTTAATGCAAAAATAGGAGAAGAGGGAGGATTAATAATAAACGGAAAAGTAAGAATCAGAAGATCAATGGACAGAAAAATAAACGGGCAAGGAAGAGAACTACTGGAGTTATGTGAGAACAGAAGCTGGACAATAATGAACGGAAATACTAAAGAAGGTGAAAAAGGAGAATATGCATATATAATCGAAAGAGGACAATCAGTTATAGATTAGGTAATAATAAACGAAAAAAGCAAAGTGTACATAGAAACTTTAAAAATAAGGGGTTGAAATGGAATCAGACCACCAACCGCTAGAAGTGAGCATGCGGGGAGAGGAAGAGAAAGAGGAATAAGAAGGGGAAGGAGAAGAATGTGAAGAAATAAAAATTTGGACAAAGGAAAGTATAAAAATGTATAAAGAGAAAATGGAGGTGGGATCGGAAATAGAAGAGGAAGTGGAGAACGAGATAGGGAAGATGATAACAAAAATGGAACAGTCCATAGTAAAAAGAAAATATAGAGTAGGAAACAGAAAAGAAGTAGGGAAAGGAAAAGTTTGGTGGAATTGAGAATGTGAGATCGGAAAAGAGAGCTGAGGAAAGGAAGAGAGAAATTGAGAAAGGGCAGGATGAAAATAGAGGAATTTAAAAATATTAAAACTAATTTTAAAAAAGATGTACAAGAGCAAAAAGGAATATATAAAACCAGATGGAGAAGTGGATAGGAGAAATAGAAAATGAAAGACAAGCATGGGAGTTTGTAAACAAAAGAGAAAAAACAGAAAAAACAAAAGAAGCTAGAATGGAAATAGAGAAATGGGAAGAACATTGTATGAAAATCTTAGGAAGAAAGAAAGAGGTAAAGAAAAAAAGAGTATGGGAATAGAAAAGTAAGAAACAGAGAGGGGGGATAGACAAAGAGGAAATGGGGAAAGCAATATATAAACTGAAAATGAAAAAGCAGGAGGAACGGATGGAACACAAGGAGAACAATAGAAATATACGAAGAAAACGACGAGAAAAAAATTAAGAAAAATTTTTGAAAGAATATGAACAGGAGAGGGAATACCTAAAAGTAGAAGGAAGCAATCATATGTCTAGTATACAAAGAAGGAGGCTCATAATTAACAGGGAGATAGAAATAAAAAAGGGAGAGTATGGGGTTTGTTTATGGACATAAAGGCCGCATTCGATAACGTAGACAGAGAAACACTATGAAAAAATGTGGGAAATGGGGATAAAAAACAACATAAAAGACGCAATAGAAGGGACTAAAACAGGGATGCCCGTTAAGTCTGTGTCTGTTCGCAATCTATTTAAGCGATTTAGAAAAGGAATTGGAAAAACGTCAGGTGGGAGGGATCGTAATAGGGAGGAAAAAGGTATGGGTGTTGGCGTATGGTGACGATATTGGGAAAAGAGTTAGAAGAATAAAGATTAATAGCAAGGTTTAAGACAAAACAAAGAACACGAAAATAAATACTGGAAGAGGGACGAAGAGAGGGTATGTAGATTGTGTGGGGGAGAGTGGGAGAATATCAAACATATGATGGAAAATTGTGAAGAGCTGAGACCAGAGGAAATGAATTGGAAGAGGTTATTGGCGGAAAAGGGGAAGGGATACAATGGATGAAACAGGTAGTGGAAAGAAGGAAACGGATGGAACGGAAAGAAAGAAAAATAATGAAACAATAGGGAGAGGGAACTAAGGGGGAACAGTTGGATAGGTTTAAGGAATTGTATTGAAATATAGAAAACAGATCATTTGTTTAATTATATAAGAACAATAAAATTTAATTGATTATCAAAATTTTATTATTTTTTGTTTGTTCCTTAAAAAAATTAATAAATTTATTTTTTTGTTATGGTTACTTACAAAAATGTTTATTCGTTTTGTTATTTTTGATAATTTTTATTCACTTTTTTGCATTTTATTTTGAGATAATCTCGTAATATAATTTTTATGTGGAGAAAATTGAAGGCTTTGGAAAAACCAGACCCTACCGGCATAAGATGGAAAAAATCAAAACCTAGAAGGAAAATAAAAAAAAATTTGTGGGTTTTTTGAAAGAAAATTAATGGAATCTTGAGACGGATGAAAAACTGGTTCTTAACAAAAAATTCATTTCTGTCAACTTTTCCTTCTGAAAAATATTATATCCTTAGTACAGTGAGTTCAAGAAAATTATTTAAATTATAATTAATTTCGCTGTTTTTAGATAATATCCGTATGCACAACTAAACTGCAGCTTATGATTCTTCAAAATATTGTAGAAGAACCTAAGAAAATTAATAAAATTACACCACCACGCTCTACCTTGCGCTACATAATTACTTTTTATTACCCCTACCATATCTTCTTCCGTCGTCTGCATACGCCAATACCCATACTTTTCTTCTTTCAACTACTATTCCTCCCACTTGGTTTCTCTCCAATTCCTCTTCTAGATCCCCAATATATAAAGAAAATAAACACGGACATCCTTGTTTCAGTCCTCTTCCCGTCTTCCCCATTCTCTCTCCCACTCTGGTTCTGCAACTCGTGTCCTCATAAATTTCCTCCACCGCATCTATTACATCCTCACTGATTCCTTTTCCCCCCTCTCTGCATTTCCTCTTTCTTTTAATTTTTATTATTTTTTTGTCTGGTTCTCATGCAAAGACTCCCAAGTTTATCCTTTGTTTTTTATTTTGATGATCTCTGTTTCCAATTTCTTTTTGTATTCTATCTTATTGGTTTTACACATTTTCTGAACTCTTTTCTTTTACTTCAGTATTCATCTATATCCATTTTTCTACCTTCTTCTCCCTCTTCTTATTTCTCTCTTCGTTCTTTAGCAGTCTCCATTCTAACACTCATTTTTTGTCTCATTCTTCTTGTTTCTTTCTGAATCTTCTTATTTGAGCTGCTTCTTTCATTTTTGTATCCATATCTTTATCTCTTCATCTATTTTATTCGTTTCTGTTTGTTCTTCCTCTACTATTTCCATTTTTTCCTCTCTATTCTTTTCTTCGTTTTCTTCATCTTTCCCCCAAATTTAATTCCAGTGGTTGGTAATCCGCTTCCTCTTTCTCCCCTATCTTGAAATTTTTTAAGTCTTCTAAATATTTTTCATTCACTATTACGTAGTCTATTACCGATTTTTCCATTCCTTTTATAAACGTAAACATTCCCTTTTCCGCTTCTTCCATGTTGCCGTTCATTATTGTCCATCCTCTTTCTTTACATAATTGTAGCAATTTCATTCTTTGTCTATTTATTTTCTTGTCCTTATTTTGACTCTTCTATTTATTATTATTCCCCACTCCTCCCCAATTTTCGAATTAAAATCTCTCCCTATTATAACCTTTTTCTTTTTATTTTTATTAACCGCCCTTTCTGTTTCTCTTCTTGTTGTTTCCATTTTTTTTTTTCAGGTATTGTTATTATTATATATCTTCCACCTACTTCTGTCCTTACATTGGTTTTCATCAACCCTGTACATTTCTCCCCCTCGTCTTCTCCTACTGACACCTACTAGTATTCCTCCTTTTGCTTTTCCCCTTTTCTTCGTTCTATCCGCAAATGTTATCTGCCATGTAAATTACTCCGGTAACATTTCGTTCCACTCTTCCCATCCTTTCTCCTCCATCCATGTTTCCACCACCCCCACTATTTTAAATCGCTTTACATATTTCCAAAATTCTTTCCCTTTGTTACATTCCAAAATAGAATTTGATTACTTCCTTTAACAGGGGATGATTCAAATCAGAGTAAAGACGGAAAAAGGGAAAAAATATAATATTTTTACGATATATGGAAAGAAAATGGACACAACGAAAGCAATTATAGAAAAGGCAATAGAAGAAAGGGATGAAGGCAAGTTGATTATAGGAGGAGATTTGAATGCTAGGATAGGAGAGGAGGGAGGAATAATGGTAAATGGAGAGATAAGAAATAGGATATCAATGGATAAGAAAATAAACGGACAAGGAAAAATTTTGATAGAACTATGTGAAAAAGAGGTTGGACAATAATGAACGGAAATTTGGAAGAAGAAGGAAAAGGGAAATTTACATATTTAGGAGAAAGAGGCCAGTCAGTAATAGATTATGTGATTATAAACAAAAAAAGTAAGGAGGACATAGAAAAACTAAGAATAGAAGAGGAGATAGAATCGGACCATCAGCCGCTAGAAGTAGTCATGATGGAAGAGGGAGAGAAAGAGGTACAAGAACAAGAAGAGGTGTAAAGAGAAAAGAAAGTATGGACTGAAGAGAGTATAAAAAGATATAAAGAGGAAATGGAAGAGGAAGTTAATACTAAAGAAGAGGTAGAGGAAGAGATGGAGAGAATTACAACCAGGATGGAAATGGCAACAGAGAAGAGAAAGTATAGATTAAGAAAACAAGAATTAGAGAAAAGAAAAAATTGGTGGAACGGAGAATGCGAGAAGGGGAAAAAGAATTAAGAAAAGGAAGAAGGAAATGGAAAAAAGGAAAGATAGAGATAGAAGAATACAAAAGGTTAAAAGTAAATTTTAAGGAAATATGTGCAAAAATAAAGAAGAACATAAAAAACAAAACGAGATAAAGATTAGAGAAATTAAAAATAAAGGACAAGTATGGGAATTCATTAATAAAAAGAGAAAAAAGGAGGAAGGATGGAAGGAGATATAGATGAGAAAAATGGGAAGAACACTGTAAGAAGTTAGTAGGAGAGAGTGAAAAAAAGCAAGAAATGAAGAAGTTGGAAAAAAGGATAAGACACAGAGAGGGTGGAATAGGAAAAGAAGAAATGGAGAGAGCAATAAATAAAGTAAAAAAGAAAAAGCAGAAGGGACGGATGGAATACAAGGAGAACAATGGAGGTACATCGGAGAAGGAATGAGAGAAAAAGTAAGAGAAGTATTCGAGAGAATATGGAAAGGAGAAGGGTTTCCAGAAAATGGAGAAAGGCAATAATTAAATGCCCAATTTACAAAGGGGGAGATAGGAAAAAAGCAAACAATTATAGAGGAGTGAGTATAATGAATGCGGGCTATAAGATATATGCGGAAATAGTGAGAAAAAATTAGAAAAAGAAATAGAAGAAAAGAATATAATACCGGATTGGCAAGCAGGATTTAGGAAAGGAAGAGGAACGATAGACAATATAACCATATTAAAGCACATAATCAATAAAGAGTTAGCAAAGAAAGGAGGAAAGATGTACGCAATATTCCTAGACATTAAAGCGGATTATGGAAAAGGATGGAGGAGGTCGGAATAAACAGAGATATAAAAAATGCAATAGAGGAAATATACGAAAAAACAAGGTGTACAACGAGGGTAGGGAGGAAGCTAGGTAGAGAATTTAGGACGAAAAAAGGACTAAAACAGGTATGTCCGCTAAGCCCAATCTTATTCTCGATATACATTAGTGATCTTGAGGAGGAAATGGAAAAAATCAAGTCGGAGGAATAGTAGTAGGAAGGAAAAAGATATGGGTTTTGGCTTATGCTGATGACATTGTGGCAATAGTAAGAAATGAAGAAGAGATGAGAGGAGTAGTTAAATTTATGAAGAAATACCTGGAAAAGAAAAACTAGCAGCAAATGTCGGTAAAACAAAAATTATGGAATTTAAAAAAGAAAAGAAAGAAAAAAGAAAAGGAATTGGTGGTGGGGGGAGGAGAAGGTAGAGAGAGTAGACAAGTATAGATACTTAGGTTACAACATCAGATATGATAACAAAGATGGAGATCATATAAAAGAGATGAAAATGAAAGGAAATAGAATAGTAGGACCAGTATGGAGGTTAGGGGAAAGGATATTTGGTAAAGATATAGAGAAAAGTTGGTAAGAAGTGTGGTACTGTATGGAGCGGAGATTTGGGGTTGGAGAGAATGGCAAGAGCTGGAGAAGATACAGGAGAAATACTGGAGGTGGACGTTAGGACTAGAGAAGGAGACACCGGGGTATATAGTGGAAGAAGAGCTAGAAATAGAAAAAATAAGGATACAAGCAGGAAGAATTGCAGTAAGGTATGAAGAAAAATGGGAAGTAGGAAGGAAAATGAAATACTATATGAATGTTGGAAAGAGATCGAGGCACAGAAGGTAAAATATGGGGAAGAAGAAAGAAGAAAATACTATGAAAGAGTGGGATACGCGAGAGAAGAGATAAAGAGATTAAGAGAGAAGGGGGAGAAAGATGGAGGAGAAAATAATTGCAAGAGATAAAGATACACAGAAGCAAGAAAAAAGGGCAAAAATAAAGGAAGGAAAATATAATAAGAAATACATAAAAATAATGACAGACAAGACACCAAGGTACATAACAGAAGGAAAAGGAATGAATGAAATAAGAATGATTGCAAGGTTCAGAATGGGTAATAAAGAAAATGAAAATAAATATTGGATGAGTGATGAGGAGAGATTATGCAGGTTGTGTGGGGATGAATAGGGAAAATATAATACATATGAAAGAGGGATGCAGGGAAACAAGACAAGAGGAAAAGGAATGGAAGTTACTACTAGGAGAGAAGAAAGGGAAGGTAAACAATGGATGAGGGAAGTGTTGGAGAAGCGGAAAGTGATGGAGGAGAGGAAAAGAAAAATACTGAAAGCTTAGAAAAGAGAGGGATGGGAGGTTGAAGAGGGAAACAGGAATTAGTTGTTCAAAGAGGTGGACTTTAGGGTTAGATAATAAAAGACCAGGATACCTAATAATTCAAACTGGAAACAGATCATTGAAACTGAAGGAAAACAGAAAAGACAATAAAATGCTGTACATATGTTATAAAGAGATAGAGGAACAAAAAGTGAAATGAGGTAAAGAAGATATGAAAGCATATTATCAAAGAGAAAGATACGCAAGAAAAAAAAATAAAAAAAGCTAAGAGGTGAAGAAAGAAAAATAAAAGAAGAGAAAAGAACCGAATCATTTTGTTATTTTAAAAAGACAAATAAATTTGATTTGATTTGATTTTTGAAATACATTTTTTCTCCCCTTTCTTCATTCCCGCCCGTTTTTAAATCTTCATCTCTCTCTTTTTGTTTTGTCATCCACTTTCCCATCTTTTCCTCCTTCTTTGACCATCTCTGTTCTTCCCCATCTACCAACATTTTTTTGTATCCTACTTTCATCCTCTTACCATCCTTTCACATTTTTTTTCTCAAGAGAGGAAGGGAAGGGCGAAAGGAAGACTAATAGTAAGGGTAAGAAAAGAATGGAAAATAGAAAAGGAAATAGAAGAAGAAAATGTAGATGAATGATTCAAATCAGAGTAAAGACGGAAAAAGGGGAAAAAATATAATATTTTTATACGATATATGGAAAGAAATGGACACAACGAAAGCAATTATAGAAAAGGCAATAGAAGAAAGGGATGAAGGCAAGTTGATTAAATTTAAATGCTAGGATAGGAAAGGAGGGTGGAATAATGGTAAATGGAGAGATAAGAAATAGGATATCAATGGATTGGAAAATAAAGGGACAAGGAAAAATTTTGATAGAACTATGTGAAAAAAGAGGTTGGACAATAATGAACGGAAATTTGGAAGAAGAAGGAAAAGGGGGAATTTATATTTAGGAGAAAGAGAGCCAGTCAGTAATGGATTATGTGATTATAAACGAAAAAAAGTAAGAAGGGCATAGGAAAACTAAGAATAGAAGAGGAGATAGAATCGGACCATCAGCCGCTAGAAGTAGTCATGATGGAAGAGGGAGAGAAAAGAGGTACAAGAACAAGAAGAATTATGGAGAGAAAAGAAAGTATGGACTGAAGAGAGTATAAAAAAGATATAAAGAGGAAATGGAAGAGGAAGTAAATACTAAAGGAGAGGTGGAGGAAGAGATGGAGAGAAAATACAACCAGGATGGAAATGGCAACAGAAAGAGAAAGTATAGATTAAGAAAACAAGAATTAGGGAAAAGAAAAGATTAGTGGAACGGAGAATGCGAGAAGGGGAAAAAAATTAAGAAAGAGGAAGAGAAATGGAAAAAAGGAAAGATAGAGATAGATGAATACAATAGGTTAAAAGTAAATTTTAAGGAAATATGTGCAAAAAATAAAGAAGAACATAAAAAACAAAACGAGATAAAGATTAGAGAAATTAAAATGAAGGACAGGTATGGGAATTCATTAATAAAAGAGGAAAAAAGGAGGAAGGATGGAAGCAAATATAGATGAGGAAAAATGGGAAGAACACTGTAAGAAGTTAGTAGGAGAGAGTGAAAAAAAGCAAGAAATGAAGAAGTTGGAAAAAAGGATAAGACACAGAGAGGGTGGAATAGGAAAAGAAGAAATGAAGAGAACAATAAATAAAGTAAAAAAAAGAAAAACAGAAGGGACGAATGGAATACAAGGAGAACAATGGAGGTACATCGGAGAAGGAATGAGAGAAAAAGTAAGAGAAGTATTCGAGAGAATATGGAAAGGAGAAGGGTTTCCAGAAAAATGGAGAAAGGCAATAATATGCCCAATTTACAAGGGGAGATAAGAAGAAAGCAAACAACTATAGAGGAGTGAGTATATGCGGAAATAGAACAGAAAAAAATTGGAAAAGAAATAGAAGAAAAGAATATAATACCGGATTGGCAAGCAGGATTTAGGAAAGGAAGAGGAACGATAGACAATATATACATATTAAAGCACATAATCAATAAAGAGTTAGCAAAGAAAGGAGGAAAGATGTACGCAATATTCCTAGACATTAAAGCGGCATTTGATAAGGTGGAAAGAAGGGGGATTATGGAAAAGGATGGAGGAGGTAGGAATAAACAGAGATATAAAAAATGCAATAGAGGAAATATACGAAGAAACAAGGTGTAGAACGAGGGTAGGGAGGAAGCTAGGTAGAGAATTTAGGACGGAAAAGGACTAAAACAGGGATGTCCGCTAAGCCCAATCTTATTCTCGATATACATTAGTGATCTTGAGGAGGAAATGGAAAAAAAATCAAGTAGGAGGAATAGTAGTAGGAAGGAAAAAAGATATGGGTTTTAGCATACGCGGATGACATTGTTGCAATAGCGAGAAATGAAAAAGAGATGAGAGGAGTAGTTAAATTTATGAAGAAATACCTGGAAAAGAAAAACTAGCAGCAAATGTCGGTAAAACAAAAATTATGGAATTTAAAAAAGAAAAGAAAGAAGAAAGGAAGTGAAATGGTGGTGGGGGAGGAGAAGGTAGAGAGAGTAGACAAGTATAGATACTTAGGTTACAACATCAGATATGATAACAAAGATGGAGACCATATAAAAGAGATGAAAATGAAAGAAAATAGAATAGTAGGACAAGTATGGGGGTTAGGGGAAAGGATATTTGGTAAAAAATATAGAAAAAAGTTGGTAAGAAGTGTGGTACTGTATGGACCGGAGATTTGGGGTTGGAGAGAATGGCAAGAGCTGGAGAAGATACAGGAGAAATACTGGAGGTGGACGTTAGGACTAGAGAAAGAGACACCGGGGTATATAGTGGAAGAAGAGCTAGAAATAGAAAAATAAGGATACAAGCAGGAAGAATTGCAGTAAGGTATGAAAGAAATAGAAAGTAGGAAGGAAAATAAAATACTATTGAATGTTGGAAAGAGATCGAGGCACAGAAGGTAAAATATGGGGAAGAAGAAAGAAGAAAATACTATGAAAGAGTGGGATACGCGAGAGAAGAGATAAAGAGATTAAGAGAGGAGGAGAGAAAGATGGAGGGAGGAAATAATTGCAAGAGATAAAGATACACAGAAGCAGAAAAGAAGGGCAAAAATAAAGGAAGGAAAATATAACAAGAAATACATAAAAATAATGACAGACAAGACACCAAGGTACATAACAGAAGGAAAAGGAATGAATGAAATAAGAATGATTGCAAGGTTCAGAATGGGTAATGAAGAAAATGAAAATAAATATTGGATGAGTGATGAGGAGAGATTATGTAAGTTGTGTGGGGATGAATGGGAAAATATAATACATATGAAAGAGGGATGCAGGGAAACAAGACAAGAGGAAAAGGAATGGAAGTTACTACTAGGAGAGAAAGGGAAGGAAAACAATGGATGAGGGAAGTGTTGGAGAGGAGGAAAGTGATGGAGGAGAGAAAAGAAAAATACTGAAAGCTTAGAAAAGAGAGGGATGGGAGGTTGAAGAGGAAACAGGAATTAGTTATTCAAAGAGGTGGACTTTAGGATTAGATAATAAAAAACCAGGATACCTAATAATTCAAACAGGAAACAGAGCATTGAAACTGAAGGAAAGATGGAAAACAGAAAGAGAATAAAATGCTGTACATACGTTAGAAAGAGATAGAGGAACAAAAAGTGAAATAAGGTAAAGAAGATAGGAAAGCATATTACCAAAGAGGAGGATACGCAAGAAAAAAAATAAAAAAGTTAAGAGGTGAAGGAAGAAAGATGAAAAAAGATATAGTAAAAAAAAAGACAAACATAACCAGGTGCAGGAGAGAAGAACGAAGATTAGACAAGGAAGATATAACGACAAATACAACGATTTAATAATGGATGGAATCAAATATGGATAAAAAGAAAATGATTGTTAAGGTTTTTTTAGTTAAATTTCATATTTAGTTTTAAGTTTAAAAAGTTTGTGAAAGAACCGAATCACTTTGTTATTTTAAAAAGACAAATAAATTTGATTTGATTTGATTTTTTTAAATACATTTATTTTCTCCCCTTTCTTCATTCCTTTGCCATTTTAAATCTTCCCATCTCTCTTTTAGTTTTTGTCATCCACTTTCCCATCTTTTCCTCCTTCTTTGACCATCTCTGTTCTTCCCCATCTACCCACATTTTTTTGTATACTACTTTCATCGTCTCTTACCATCCTTTTCCTTTTTTTTTTTGTCTCTAGCCTTATCTTCATTTGGACTTCCCTCTCTTTTTTAGTCATGTCATCGTCTACGTAAATTCCATTACCTTTCATCGTCTTCTTTTCCTCATTTTTGAGGTTATTTCTAGCGGAAAGTTTGGCACCATTGTAATTTAGTTATTCGAGGCTTAATTGCAAATGGTTTTGATCATAGCTAAGTTGTAATTAGCGTAACACGTTTTTACTATTATATGGTCGTTGATCTCAGTGTCACTTACGGAAAATACAACAGAACTGCCAAAGCTTTCAATGGGACCATTTTATTTTTGAGGATGTAATTCGGGTGTACAAACTTTATGGTAACAAATTCAAGTTTACTACAATTTAGCACGTCTTACGGAAAAGAATATAGCAGGAAATCAAAGTGTCGTATCCAGCATTGATATAGATTCGTTCTATGATGAACTTATAAAATTTAATACTTATCTAACATTCGCAATTTTGTGACGATGTATCGCACAATAATACCCATAATTATGTAAAAACCATTATAAATCGTTTTGTTCTGCTTAAATAATTTTAAAATAGCAATTTATGTTATCAGTGACGAAACGCATTAATCATGTTCCGTTACGTATATTTAACAAAATAATTTAAAAAAGTAATTAAGGGATAGTAACGAAAAAATCTGACAATTTTAAGAGAACATTTATTATAATTTCCACCCTTAATTACAATCGTAATTAATCACATCAATCCAATTGACACAACTTGATTTCTTATAAAAACGCTTTCTTCTTTTTTTTCACTTGACCTTTGGCGAAATGGTATGTTTCTGGTAAACCTGGGATAGACAATTTCAGGAAGAACTTCCCCAGTGTAGAACTTTTTCAGTTTGGGTTTTATCAGCGTCTGCTTTCGTCTTGTAAATGCGTTTTGTCCAAATGTCCACAACAGAATTGGCTCTGCACAACATTGATAAAAATACTTATGGTTTTTCTTCCAGCCTGAGTCTAGAAGAGATGACTTCCAGAAATTGATTGTTTTTTTTTGTGGGGAGTTTTAGACGTTTTGATATTTTGACACTTGATTTCAATTATTCCTTCCAACCCTACCACTCCATTAGAAGATGCAGCAAAAATCTTATTTGCAGTAGAAATGAAGAGGCCACAGGAGATGGTTTATTATTATTATTATTATTAGGAATGGGGTGGGTGTCAAGAACCTCCTGCGCTGCGACCAAAATTAGATCTCTTGTACCCCCTCTAGTTGGACTTAGGAAAGATCTATGTCTTTAACAAATTTGATCAGATTGTTAGTTGGGAGTTTTAGTAGATCTTCTTGCAAAATGAAAAAAGGGGGCCGGGTACCTCATGATAATGTGATTTATGCGCTCTACCTCTTCACCACAGTACCTGCATGTATCATCATCCACCAGTCCCATCTTTTTCAAGTGATACCTGCACTGGATGTGTCCTAAAGTAGTTTTAAGTCTCTTCTGAGCAAGTTTAACACTTCTTTTTCCCTCCTTTAATTAGGGCTAAAATTTTTAGGTTCTGTTGACTTGTTTGTTGCTTCGTTAGTAAGCAACCCCCTGAAGGGTTTTGCTGCCCCTAGCTTTGCTTTCTGATTTGCTTTCTCATTGCTTCTTATTCCCTCATGCCCTGGCATTTAGACAAGTTTAACTTTGTTCTTGTTTGCCAGTTAATTTAGGACCTGATGCCACTCGTGTAGCATGTGTGATCTCAATCTATTACTTTGTAATGCTTTTAATGCATTGGTTTTTGGTGAGGAGATGTTCTGCTACCATGTGGATGGCGTGTACTTCATTTTAGATCCGTCTGTAAACTATTTTTGGAAAGATCCCGGCACGTAGTCCGTATCTCCAGTCCAGTCTTCTCTAGTAGGGAATCGGACATTGTATTTATGATCAAAGATCGTTTTAGGGTGCGTCTGGTCGCTTACTGCAACCATGTCTAGTAAAGGAGTCGTTCTAAAAATTCCTAGAAAACCTTTGTGGTTGCTTTTTAAAAATGGTATACCTCATGTAATTTGAGGATTTGATTTATAGCTTCCTCCTTAATTACCACCGGTAGAGGATCCAGACTGAGAAAGGTCTCCATAGGTGTTAATTTTATGGCACCTATGGTGAGCAAACATGCAAGCCTTTGCACTTTTGCCAGCTTTGGTTTACTTTTCTCCACTAAACTGCAGATTAATAGAGGATTCAGGCTGACTACCTGCTTGTAGATCCAGTTAGTTGCCCTAGGGTTTAAACCCCACGTTCTGCCAACCATTTGGCGGCATGACTATAAAGTTTTTATGGCCTTGTTGGTAATTTTTGTCAGGTGACTTTCCCACGTAAATTTTGGTCCACTGTCACCCCAGATATTTTACCTCCTTAGAAAGGGGAATGGTGATTCCATTTAATTGAATACTTGGAATATTTAAATTCCTTCGTTTAGTAAAACTACAATTGTAGTTTTATTTGGGTTCATGTTCATGCTCTCTTTTAGACACCAATTGCGGGTTAGGTTAATGGCATTTTGCATTCTCTCAAAAAAAAAATGGAAATGTCATTAGCATAACCAAAACGTTATACCTCTCTCTACTCAGGTCGTTTAGTAGTTTATCCACTACTAGCGACCACAGTAGTGGGGATAATACTCCTTCTTGTGGGCAGCCTCTTGTAGTGGTTGCCACATGGTTGGCCCTACCAATGCTGGTGGCTACTTTTTTAAAGTCGTGAATTCCTCTTTTCCTGAGAGACTGGGTCATAGAGTCATAGGCGGCGTTGTCAAACGCGCCCTCTATGTCCATAAAGACTGATAGGGCTATTTCCTTTGACTCATGTGCTCCCTCTATGGTTTTTCACAATCTCATGTAAAGTTGATTCCCTTTTTAATAGGCAAATTGGTGTTTATGAAGAGGTTTAGGTGTTAGTACCTCCGTCCTGATATATTGATCCATTAATATCTTCACTGTTTTAAGCATACGCTATGACTTTGGATCATCTAGAGATTTTACACTCTTTTTGTGTAGAAATATAACTTTTACTTTTTTCCATAATTAAGAAACATGGCCAAATAGCAAACTAGATCTGAATATTTTTATCTACATGTTGCTAGTAAGACGTCCTGCTCTTCTTGAATGAGTACCAAAAACACTCTGTCAGTGCCAAGAGCCTTGAAAAGTTTAAAGGTCTTCATGGCCTACTTAATCCTTTCAAGCGATGCAATTTTGTTTACAAAAGGACAGTCTAACTTGAGATCTGCTCTGCTCTTTATGGGTCCATTGTACACTCTCGTTCCTCCAGCTGCTATGCACCCTGAAAAATGTTTTGTGATTAGAGTTTCACAGGTTCCTGGAAAGTTAAAGGATATTTCCACTAAGAGCCTTGTACGCCATTCTTGCTTTTTTCTCCAGCCGGACTCCTTGAACGCCATCTTTACCAATTGTTTTCCCGTTACTTGGTTTCGCTAGCGTTGTTGGTAGAATCTCGTAATCTGAAGATTTGCCCACTTTACTGCCTCTCATTCTATGTAACTTCTGCAAAAACAAATATCGGTAGTTGACCCCAATTGACCACTATTTGCTTCATCTATTTCATTACGTTTTCCATCAACGACCATAAGACTCGCCAGTTTATCTTCACAAATTTGTTAAAAGAGCTCATCTTTCAAATTGGGTTTAAAGCTATTTGGACCGTAGTAACGATAATTTGGTTTTATTGTTACAATTTTGAGGTCTTTGCTTGTTTCTTGCGTATTGATTCCTTATGTGTTTTCTCAACAAGTGACTTGGATAAAGCATTCAAGTCAGGAAATCAAGGGGTTTTGAACTGGCAAGACAGTATGGCACAGTGCATCCTAATACTGTACCCATTCTTTTAAGATACATTGAGACGGCAAGTACTGCGCAATCCTCAACATTACAGACTGACAAAAATTACTGGTTTTATGCAGAAAAAGTCTCTCCGATTTGCTGGCAATGTTGTCATGGCCCCACCACATTTAAGACCCCTATAATTGCATTGCTTGGGAAGATTGATGATCTGTCTCAAGTTGCTCCGCCAAAGTACTCTTCTTGACTTTGCAAAAGTACGTTTGGCAGCTTCGATGATCTCCAATCTGGTAGTTTGTAATATTCAGTATGTCTTGTGTCTCAGCGTTATCCAAGTGGAAGGATCCTTTTTGTTGGTTTGGTTGGAATTATTGTGTGCAACTGCAAAGACAAGTGACGTGTACATTTTGTCAATCTTAGCCTTTAGAAGATGTTTGTGGTCCATACTGTACTTCTGGCTAAAAGATAAATTAACAAGGGATTTGTGGAGACACTTGACAACGTGATTGGTACACTCAATCTTTCGTGCTGTGACTTTTGTCGTACACTTCGTGGAAGACACCGCTAACGCCATCACCAACCACTTGTGAGATTTTGTTGAAATCCTCCCACAATGATGGCAGATTCCATAGAAATAGATGACCCGTCATAATTCTTTACGCAGTCATAGTCTTTAATGGTGTTTGTCTTCTCATTCAATACCCATTACTGGCAGTACCTACCTCTTTAATCACTGCCATTCTAGTATTGGTGAGCCCATAACTTTGCTTAGACCAACTTCCGTCGACAACCACTGTTATTACTGCTACCTTCTTTCCACCAATCATGACATATTGTCTTCGTTCGAGAGCCCTTTTTCTTTCTTATCCTTTAAAACTACACCCATAGCCTTTTTTGGAAAGTCAAAGAACTTGTTTTCAGATTTTTGAAAGGTGGGAAAGCTAGGACAGTGGACTTGAAGTGTTGTGCAAATAGATTGAACCTGCTGGTACAAGCATCCCTCAAACAAGAATCCTTCTTTGCAAGTGAAGCATTCCACATTTATTAGGCTGTTGTTCTTCTCAATCAATACTAAATCTGCTTCATCGCATTTCCAAGTTGATGCCAGCTTCTTAAAGAAGTTTATTCCATTTTTGGGGATTATCAGAGAAGGGTATTTGTACTAGCTAGTTTCCTAGTTTTCGATCCCTGAAAAGTTCTTCTGTGCATCACCGATCGTCCGGTACTTTTTTTATGTTTTACCTCCCTGTGGGTTTAATCCTACTTTTGCATTGCCCATAATTTTATTAGAAAAAGTATAACCGATGAAGAAATGACAAATGTCATTTGACAGTTTACTTGTGAATTAAAAGTGTGCCAGTTAAAATTTGCACAGTATGGTGCAATTGTGTAACGGTTGTAGTTTACAAAATAACAAAAAGAAGCGACGGCTCTAGCGGAACAACCTGGAAAGAATTCTAAAGGAAATTCGGCTTGATGTAGCACACTAAATACGTGGAGAATAAGAATATTTATAGTAGTTAGAGCAGCAGCGTCCGGCTTCGTCGAGGAGTTGCGTAAATTCCTGAATAACTATAAAAATTTGATTGTTGATCTAACAAGGCGCCACCTGCTAGATAAAGAAAGAAATAAAACTTACCAACAGAAGATCAACAGGTTTTACCTAAAATCTAATATGCTAAATTGAACACGAACCAGAGAGAGAGAGAGAGAGACAGACAAACAATACAGTATAACACACAAATCTTAAAATATTATGAGAATGTGACAGGAATAGAGAGACTGTCGCATATAGTTACGTGCGTGAGTTAGAATTATTATTCAAATTAAAAATTGGCTGCTATTAAGACTCTGCGTACACATATCATTTACACACGGCGAGTTACACTATCTAAAATAGAAAATTAGCAGTATGCGCGCCAAGTACGACTTTTCGTCGCACCATACTACTTGCAAAACACGTTCTAAGACGGCTCACCACATACGTCCGAAATACAGGACCGTAACAATTGTTAGGCGACTTATATGAAAGAGGAAGAAGTCGAACGTATGACAACAATCTAACTGGGGCGCTTGCTAATGACGCAGTTCTCAACATTTTAAGCAAAATGTTTTTACCATTTGAAGACGTATATGTTGTTTATAACATTGAAATATTCTCCAATACAAGGAATGTCGTCTCTAAAACCTTTTTGGAACATTTTAACAAATCCAACACTGTGGGAAACTGTGGCCTTAAGAAACGCCCCACTAGTGCAGATTAGTGTAAACAATTAAAATGGGTTTAAACGTGCAACCAAGAACCTATCCTTAAACCTATTTCTAATTCAAATTTTAATTTAGTGTGACTGATGTTACCATGGTTATCATTTCCAAAACGAAAGCCCAAATAATCTGACAAGTAGCGAATTTTATTTCAGTAACTAGTTACAAAAAGTGGACTTATTTTGATTATGAGAATGTCGCTTCATACGTCAAAATTTGAAAACTTTATTTAACTTTGTTACCTAATTGTCATATGGGTTAGGGCTACAATATTTTGAAATTGTTCACAAGATACAAGTTAATTATAATTTGCAGAAACTAATTTTTTTGCTAACAACCAGTTTTTACGTTTTTTAATTGTTACGGTTTTATTTCTCGTATTTAGGACGTAGGTCGTAAACCGCCTTAGAACGTAGGTTGCATGTAGTACGGTGCGACGAAAAGTCATACTTGGCGCGCACGCTGCTAATTTGCTATTGGTGGAAATTTAATTCGATTAAATTTTCGAGACGGACCGCGGATATTTTTGTTAGCTTCACAATTTCCAATATAAATTGGCGTTTACGATTAATCGGGCTACATTCACCGTGAGTATTTAGGTTTCTTTCCTATTTGTTTTAATTCTGATTTCTACATATGCTTTTACAACGTTGTGTTCAGCATATTATACTTGTTGTGTACGATACGGGGATAACTTTCGAGGGTGTTAGAGTAGCTAACTAAGAACCTTCCCTATTAATGAACGACAATAAAGGGCTGGGATGCTTAATTTAGAGCGGTTGTCGCAGACACAAAGATTTTTTGGGTTTGCGGGAGGTACTTACCATTTTCTTTGTTGTTTAGATTTAGTGTAACTCGCCGTGAGTAATGATATGTGTACGCAGAGCCCTAATAGCAGCTACTTTTTTTTCTGTTTAATTTGAATGAGAATTTCTGTCACATCTGCCTACTATTTTTATTTTAAAATTTGATGGTTATACTTTATTGTTTGTCTCTCTCTCTTTGGTTTGTGTTCGATTTAGCATATTAGATATTAAGTTAAACCTGTCCTTTCTTTACCTAGCAGGTAGCGCCTTGTTAGGCCAGCAGTCAGAATTCTTATAGCTATTCAGGAATCCACGCCACTTTCCGACGAAGCCGGACGCTGCTGCTCTAACAACTATAAATATTTTTATCCTCCAGAGTTCTGAGTTTTCCATTCTATACAGGTAGGACACTATTCCTCTTTTTTTCCCGAAGCATCTAGTCTTCAATTAATTCCACAGAAAAAAAAAAGTATTAGGAGATTATAGTTTTCTACAAATTCTTTTTTATGTCGAATTCTTTTTTTATTGATTTGTTTATTTCTACATCAAATCAATACAATATAAGGACAGTGAGTTGATATCCCACGATATCGATCCCCACTTTTAATTTTTATTAGTTGTAAGTGTATACAGAGTCTTCAAACTTAAATCGGCACTATTGCTAACTTTGTTATTATTAGAGCTACAAGCAAACTAGTAGCATTTGTTTTTCTCATCACTATGGTAAAAACAGAATAAAAATCAAACGTCGCGTTCGCGAGTTATGTCAAATTGTTGCATTTTTTCAAATGGGACACCCTGTATACAATATTCTCGATCGATAGGAAATTGAATACTGAACAAAAAGTGTCCCAGTGGTCGACGTATTTAATAATTCAAAGCAAAAGATGACATTGCAAGAGCTGGGGAAAAAACTTTAATTAAATGCGTTTACTGTCGCTAGAATTTTGCTTTTGCATGCTTAATTTGTGTCTTCGGTTTAACTTGCTTGCTTTTACTAAGAAATTTTTGTGTTTTTCTGGATTATTTACGTTATTAAAGTCGTTTTGCTATTAAATTTTTGTTTGAAAATTTGTAGAAACATATTTATTGATTGATTCTCTTGATTCTTTTTGTTTACTTTGTTTAAAACGCGGAATTTTGCTATTTTTGAAATAAAATTAATGCAATTTATTACCAAGATTTTAAAACATTTCGGAACGCAAACTAGGGTGACCTTGTTGCATGCCCATAGTTTGTTTTTACAAGTTCTCCACGTTATCCAGCTAATGACACAACTGTTCAGTTAAATTACGATTTACTTTGATTAAATGCGTTTACTGTCGCTAGAAGTTTGCTTTTGCAAGTTTAATTTGTGTCCTTGGTTTGACCTGCTTGCTTTTGCTAAGACATTTTTGTTTTTACTAGATTATTTACGTTATTAAAGTCGTTTGTTTTTAAATTTGTTTTGGAATATGTAGGAGACATATTTATTGATTGATTCCGTAAATTTTTTTGTTTACATTTTGTTTAAACAAGAATTTATTCACAATTTTCTTTACTGTGACCGTAGAAATCTGGTAGCGGTACGTTTACTCGGCATAAAACAAAATTTCCCTTATTGTATTGAGTCAGTCGTCTCTAGCCGTTTTATGTGTAGAGATGTGTATATAGCACGTGGTTGTTGTCGGAAAATTTTTTATTGTATTCTTATTGAAGTATATTTGAGTGGGTTGTTGACTTTAGTTCGCTTTTGCGCTTATTGTTTAATTTTCATTTAGAATACTTTGAGATATCTTTTCTTTTGTTTACTGAACACTTTGCTGGTAAAAACTATTTTATAAAAATTTTTGCTTTTGTTGGTTATGTGATTCTTCGTTACATATAGTAAAAAAAATTTCAGTAACGTGCCTTTTTAGGCACATTTCTAAAAAAATACGATTATTACCTCTTCACCCCCGCGCCAACAAGGTATTTATGATATCGATTTAATTTATTAACAATACTTGAGAACTTTATTGAAATTAAATTAAAAAGCTTTAAACGAAGCAACTTTCTTGACATACTGTAGTGTTATTTAGCGTGTAAATTTTGTAATAAGAAATGAATATTTTTATCTAATATTTTTGTGGTTTGCGACATGAATTCTATTAATAAAGACAATTTTGTTCTTTGATTTTATGCTTATTGTAAAAACATTATCAATGTTTTTTTTGCGTATTCTATGTTAATTAACAGTTTTGTAAACTAGGTAGTCACGTGATCGATAAGAATTAGTTGTGGTTTCTTGTGACAATCTTCATTACTGTTTAGATCGTAGGTTACCTATTTCTATTACGTAATTGGATTGGTTTAAACGCATTTTGTTAACTTTGCAGGTTCTTTACTTAAGTACTTTTAAAAAAGTTCGGATTTCTAATAAACGGAGGCTGGAAGTTTCTTACCACGTCATCTCCGTTTGGCGTTCTTTTAATTTTGGCCAATTTAATAAAATTTTATTGAGGAGTTTAAGTTCTTTTACTCTAAAGCAGATTTTTTGTGGACCACGCCCCTTCCACTTTTGAGCTACGTTTATTTCCCAGTTCATGTTGCGTTGTATTTATTAGGGACATTATGCGTAGCCCAAATACTCCCAGCAACAGTATCCTCAGTCATTCTTCATCCGTCTGTAAACCAGCAAATATGGCCGTCTGGCACTGGAAATCTGGAAGTGCTATAACAGTGTTATTATTTTTCATTAAGTAGAACACCTCTAAAACAGCCTAAACGCAAATTTTATTTTTATTTAGATTCGAGGGTTTACTCAATTATCATTTCTTACACAAAGAGCATTACAAAAAATTATAGCGCTAACATTTCTCAGAAATAACAAACAAAACCGACTACTTAGAATTTAAACCGTGGGTACAATCCGTGTGTTATTCACTTAGTCAAAACAAGTTTCTATTTAATTGATAAAGGCGGCCGCCACCAGACGCTGTTTTCAGGGATCAAACAGAAACATTTGAGATAGTAAAACAAAATGCGACATACGATGCTTAAATTCAAAGAAATCGAGTGTGAAACTATTGAAATAAGCGTTTCATTAATACCCTAATTGCGTGAACGTGACGACAACAGTCTCTACACGGTTGATTTACAAAAAATATATCAAAAACAATATTCCGACAAACATGACCATAAACCACACGTGCATTACGACGTAAATAAAATAATTTGAAATTATAATACATTCCAATTCAAAAGAGCTCTTACGAACCAGTAGTTGGAGAAAAACTAACAACATAATGCTAGTGTTCACAACTCAAGCGTCAACTCTAGCCTCAATTTTGCAGCTCATATCTTGCGGCTGTAGACAAGGCTGTAGAAAACGGTGTAGCTAGCCTGCGCTGCTCTACAATATGTCCTAATTGTCATGGGCAGAGTTGTGTAAATTCCATTAAAGAAAGCCAATTTGCATAGGCAAATATTTTATTAGTGGAATAAGCCTTCCAGAGAAAACCACTTTAAAAATGCAGCTGAGAGCTCTCTACTCTTGGGTGGCGTGAAACACGCTCAAAGTGTAGAATGCACATATAAAAATCATCATATTACCACTAATACATTCTCAAAAATATTGTATCTAATATGCATCTTATAGAGCAAGAACTGCTCTACAATTTTGTTTCTATACATTTTTTTTGCTCACGCTATTACTTTTAAAGATAATCGACGCAAAAGGCGGCACAAGGCGTTCGCGCTTAAAACTATGCTTATTTTGAAAGATTATTTATGAGCGTTGGGTGGAAGATACGACAGCGCGCGTTTGTACAATAGTGAACTTACACTCGAGTTCTCTCTACCGATGAGTCCCAAAAGGACGAAACAGCTGTCAGGTGATTCTCAGTGTTTGTTTGCTATTGTACAACCACTTGCGTATTTACTGCAGGCGATTCGAAATTTTATACTTGCCAATTGTTATGTTGGCTATAATTATTGAAGGATCGACTATGTAACTACTTTACATACCTGTCGGCAAAGTTGCTTACATTTACGTACGTGAACGCTTTCACGAGTCGACACTAGATGTCGAAAAACTTATCGTTTTGTAGAAAATTATGGAAAGTCTAAAAAAGTCCTATAATTTTTTCTCGTGTTTACGTGTTAACCGAAAAAATCGGCGTGATGTCACCTTTGGGGGTCGTTTTTGGGCAAGGAGAATGAAGCTCCCTGGGGGTGGAGTGAAAACTCTTTGGATCTGCATTCGGATTCCTACTAAAAGATCATAACCAAAATTTCAAAACATTATAAATTTTTTCTTCTATTCGTCGTTACTTCATCTAAATTGCCTACACTAAGAGTGAGTTTTCAACATTTGAAAAAAATATCAGATCTCATGGTAAATATTATAGAAATAATATCAGTGTATTGTGGTTATGTAGTCCTAATATTGTCCCACCAATATTTGTAGTTTACGTTTACCGCAGAACTCCACAACGCCACGATAAGCAAAAATAAAATTGCATTTTAGGTAAAAATTGTTCAAACAAAATCTATAGACAAAAGAATTTCCAACAACTTTTTTTCTTCAACTTTTGCCTAAATAAAATATCCCTAAAATCTAATCAGATTTGCGAAATTATAAACAAGATCTACGTACAAAGTTTCATAAACATCGATTAGGGGTGGTTTTTTTATATCTTGTTTACATACGGTCGGACAGCCAACCGGCCGACCATCGGATTCTAAAATTGTTTTTGCTGTTAAAGAAACCAACTCTAATTTGTCGGTTTTGGGAAACCGTCGCATAACTCCCCATTAAATATAAAGAATGCTATGGTCTACTAATATTTTTTATTAGAGCAAAATAAAGGTCAGTTTGGAGAAAGAAGAAAAGTGAACAAACAGGAAAAATTAGTATATGTTAGAATGAAACTGGTTAAAAATTAAATTTTTCTATGAATTATATCCTTAACATACAATGAATTTAGCTGTTTTAAATAATGACTTGTTACGGTTCAAAATTTTCAAGTTGCGCGTTGCGACAAAAATCAAATTTACCGCGGATTGAAACAAATTTTCCTATTAGTGAATCGGAATTTTGGGAGTTCTACTCGAAGCGACGGGCCGACATCTTAAAAACTTTCTCTTCTTCTTGGGCGGTTGGCCGTGCTGTACGAAGCTAAAAACTACATATAAAATTGCTATGTGGCTTCAATAATTGCACGATAAGTTAGTGTGGAAATATAATCCGACCAATTTACGCCGTAAGTGGTTTTCATATCCTACTCAAAATTGACTGGATAATTCCTGTGGACGCTGTTACGAGCAATTAAAAACCCAATTGTGATACAAAACGTACCTACAATCGTGCTGTCGCCGACCTCGGACCGCTATTCACAAAGGCAACGTTCTGTTCCTAGATTTGGGTTTTCTATTTCTTCTCAACAAAATTATACGGATCTTTGGGTAGCTGTCAACTGGCTGTTCTTTAGCAAGGACCTTTCTTATCCAAACTACGTACAACAAAAAACAACAAGAAAGTAATTCATATTTGCATGCGTTCGAAACTTTAGTACACGCGACATCAAGCGGTTATACCATTAGCGTTTAAGAAAATTGTTATTTGGGGTAGTCTCCAACCACCCACGCTCGTTTTTGTGACACTAACTCCTTTCAAGTTGGGGCGTTGTCGTTATCGCGGGGTTAAGCTAGATAAAAAGCCTTTTGGATTGGCGGGAGCTGCATTCCGTATTAGAACCAGTGTACTATTAGTTTTTAAGTCACCGCGTGTACGTGACGGGTGTACGTCAAGTTTCTTAATCACTAATCTTAAATTGGTACACTATTTCTATCTTGGGGTTAATAAACGAAGAACTTAACTGAATTACTACATATTTGAACGCGTACTATACGTACTTGGTTATTGCTAATGCACGCAAGTTTTAGGCGACCAACTTTATCATTTCTACTAGATACTCCTAATATTTTATATTGTATGTGCTATGTGTCTTTTGCCCCTCTTAAATTTTGTTTGTTCCTGTTAATCGGTTTTATTTCTCTCCGTTACTCAGCAGGTAGCGCCACGTTACTCAGCAGTTATTTCTTTTAGTTCTCTCAAGAACCCTCCCTATCTCACCGATTGTAGCCGGACACTGCTGTGCTAACGCATATAAATACGGAACCTCCCACAAATTTAGTACGCTGCTTTGAACCAAATATTGTTCTTTCCTTTTCATTTAGTTTAGGTTGCATAGCTAGAGCCGTCACCTTATTTTTTTATCTAGTTTTATTTGTGAACTGCAACCGTTACAGACGGTATGCACAACTTAAATGCAACTGAAAATATTGTCTGAGAACCGTAACCAAACTAATAAAATTACGTCACCTTGCGCTACAAAATAACTTTTGTTTTTAAATTGAATGAAATGTAAGAGGGGAGGCGTTAGAGGAGGAGCGGAGGGGTTTTTTCTTTAAAAAAAATGTGAAATTGTCGAAAAACTTGTTACGTACAAAGAACTGCATTCTGCTAGAAAAGTTTTTGAGAAAATTGGAAAAATGTTCAAAATGTCAATGCAATTTAGAAATTAACTTAAAAAAATTCTCTATGCCAGGTAAAGGTTCAAAAACTCGTACTTTAATAGTTAAAAAAAATCAACATTGTGTATATGACGTCGTAATAAAGAGTTGTTAAATAAAAATTAAGAATATTGTGCACTTTTTTTTGAAAAACTAGATGAAAAATTAGACGTAGGAAGAAAATGTGAAGAAAACTATCATCTGGTGACGCTTTCAAAAAACAAGAAACATAGTGTACTTGAGCGAAATTAAAGAAAATTACGGTGCTATAATTTTGATAATAGATTTCCCGTTATTGTTACGGAACTGGAGTTTCTAGAATAATAGCAGTGTTTCTAGAACTTCCTTCTGCAACATTTAATTAACTTCTAGATTATTATCTTTTAAGTATAAAAACGTCATGTTGTATTTATGAATCAGTTCGAAGTTATGAGTCGTCATGTTAATTTGATATAAACTAAACGTGTAGAAATTAAAGTAACTGTAATGTATTAAATAAATTTAATGCCGTTGAAGAGTGTAATTTGATATTGACTGTTTATTAATTTCTCGCGGTTCTAAATGTGATAAGAAAAACAAAACGATATGATTTGTTACAATTATATCAATGGAATGTAGAAGGAAAATATGCAAAAAAAATTAATTTTATAATTTTTTTTCAGTGGAGAAAATTGAAGACCAGCTAGAAAATCTCTAACCGGTATAAGATAGAAAAAATCAGCATCGAGGAAGTAAATTTCTTATAAAAACGTTGCAAAGTTATAAAGTTTGCAGATTTGAAACAAAATTTGATTAAAAATGAATCGAAATTGTGGGTTCTAACAAAACCATGCGTTTACCGCAGAACTCCACATCGCCTCAATAAACAAAAATAAAATTGCGTTTTTAAGTAAAAATAGTTCAAACAAAAGCTATAGACAATAGAATTTCCTACAACTATTTTCCTTCAACTTTTTTTTTTGTAAAATTGATATTAGTAGAGATATTGTTACAATAATTAGTATCACGTGATTGTTATATCTTAGTAATTACGTAAAATGTGTATCCACAAAGGAAACCCTTCGTTCGTGGCAGGAAAAGAGAATATCGGTTGATTTATATTGAAATCAAGGTAACCGCTTTGCGGATAGTGAGCAATCTCTGGTGCCTTCGGACTTTTAATTAAGAAACATGCGAATTATGGGCATGTTAAACGAGACTTCGGATTAAAACTTATGGTTCCTGGTGGATGACTTTGGAAATAAATGGATCAACTTTCGCATTTTGGATTAAAAGAAAGAAGACAGTTGCAGTAAGTACTTTTCGTTTCTTCAGTGGCGGTCGCGTTGAACAAATTCGTGTGGGTGAATATAAACTAGGGTAGGTCGTCAAAGTAGAGTAGTTTGCGAAACCTATTGTAATAATTTATCGGCGGATTTTTCTTTTTATTTTTTGTTACAAGTGTTCGCTTTTGTCCCTTGTCTTGGTGAGCATTTGGCTAAACAAAGAAAAGATTAGGGTGGCGCCTGGCAGCACTAATCGTGACTTAGGAAATGGACCTGCTGGGTAAGAAAGAAAAATAAAACCGACCAACAGATTTTACTTAAGCTTAAATACACTAGATTGAACAATTAATCATAAAGTGAAGACAGACAATTTAAAATTCTTATAGTAATAAGAGAGTGAGAGAGAAAGATATTGTCGGATGACGTCACGTAATTTAGCAGTAGTCTCGTTTAGTAATAAGTAATTTATACGAATAACGCACCGGATTTAGAGTTAAACTTTAACAACACCAATCTTAGTACTAATGTTCCAATTGAGGATTGTCTGATAGAAATTCTAGGTGTACATATATCTTATCTAACGGTGTAAATACCTCCCGCAAACCCAAAAGGCTTCTTGATTTCGCAACAACTGTTCAAATTAAAACACACAAGCCCGTATTGCAAATTAATTTATTTTTTCATATTTTTGTTGTATAGGTTTTTCCATAGTTTTTCTCAAAAATAATTCTTAAAAAAATGATAGTGTGGCAATTGTTTTTATTTATGTACGATTCCAATTTTTCTACAACTTATTTTGGTTGACTTGTACATTCCGCAAGTCGCAATCGGGAAACCGGCGGTGACGGAGACACAACCAACGGGTTGCTACGCTCGTTTGTCCGCTGAATTTACACGTGCCTTTGCCAAAAGGTGGATTTTGTGTTGAATTCTCGGGTGGTTGATTTGTGGTGATTTTGCGGTTTGTACTATTATATTACTTAAACAGGTAAGTTAGTTTAAGCATCGATGGCGGTCTTTCACAACCACGTTTAAGTTTCTAGATTAGAACTTCTTTCGGCAGATGTCGTTTATTATAGGATAAACAACGGAGGTTACTACAATTACGACTTACGGGTTTATAAACGACGAAAGTCCGTCTTAACGTAAACAGGATAACTGGTGGTCGTACCCGTACGGTGATGCCAGGTGGGCGAGCAGTTTATGTGCAAGAACTTCTACCGTCAGTTTTGGGGGTGGTTTTGTGGCGGTGGTGCTTCACAAAAACCAAAATATGCCGGCACGCTCACTACTAAGTGGCACTGAATAAATCAGCCACACTCGAAGGGTTCAGTGATGAGAAGTTGCTAGTTATAAATAGAACGGTTTTAAAATGGAACAAGTGCTACCGAATAAATCAGCCACACTGCTTAGTGTTCAGTGGTAAGTAGATGCTGGTTATAGGAATTAATAACGGCGGTTTTTTTAAGTGGTTCTCAAACGAGTAGTACTGTTTTGCCCAAATCCGTACCGAATTCAATCAGCTTTGAAGTGGTCTTTGAGAAAGCAGATTAGTACGGTTTTGCCATAACTCTTGCTGAATTTACTCAGCATTTGAAGTGGTCTTTGAGAAAGCGGTTAATAGAACAATTTAGTTTAAGTGATTTAGATTAGTCAAACGCTTATTGAACAAGTCAATAATAATTAATTCTCTTGGCATTGCGCTCGCACTTATATAGAGGACTTTATCTCTAGCGGGAGAGTAGACAACGGTTGCATGGGGGTAATGTTAATTGGAGACGGCTCTATTGATGATGTAAATTTTATACCGTGAGATATTTGTTATCTCGGCGGCAAATTTGAATTATATCATTGTCTTGTGAGAACAAAGTGAAAGTGGGGTAGAGACGCTCTCGGACAATAGAGAATGATGGACGTATAGTTTTTAAATCCGTGCATAAAACAATTAATACAGAATGTTCTTCGTTAATTATTAAAAAGAAATGTTATAATTATAAAATTAAATAACCCAGTTTTTGAAAATAATTTTAAAACCAAAGCAAAGCTGTTTTGCTTTGCGCTGCGCATTGTAGTAAAGCTTGCGCAAATAGAATAAATTATTAAAAGTAAAAAAAAATTCATAAAGCAATCCATGATGATAAGGTCACTGCTAAGAAACCGTTGAAGGTCGCACGTACACACCGAACATAAATAGACAAGATTAGTTTAGTTAAGATATTTAGATTTGTGTGTGAAAATTAAATAAATTTGTAACGTATTATTAATTGCGTAAAGTCAAGCAGAAAATGTTTTTTAGGATTATGTTTGTATTTGTAAGAATTTTACATTTGATTATTTTTTTCTAAAATTAAAATTTTGTTAAAACATAAATCACGTTTTTATTAAGAATCCAAGCCTTTGGGATATCGAAAATTAAATAATAACAATTAAAAGAATAATAATTAGAGTCTCAATGTTTACGTACAATATAAATTTATTTTATTCTACACCAAAATGCAATCCCCGCAATGTGTTCAAAAATGCCTCGTTTTTGAATGTTGGAGTTTTTTTAGATGACTGTTTTTTTGAAACTATTGACAAAATATTTTAATAGATTACAATTAATAATCTGGAATAGAGAATTTTTCCATATCTGTAAGAAGAGAGGGGTTAGAGGAGGAGCGTAGGGCTTCTTTGTGGTTCCATTTAAAAAAACGTAACTTTGGTATGTCGCTCTTTTATGGATCATCTTGTATAAACAAAAATAATTTTAAAATGTGCAGCTCATTGATTTGCACAACTTTTATTGCAAACATATTTTTCTAACCTCAATATTTTCCGAGATATCCACTTTCCTCGCACCAATGGGCTACCTTATATGTTTACATACACTTTTTGTCATAATTTCATGTTAGGAACACGCTCTAGAAATTATAAAATCAAATTTAAAGACACCCTGCACAGAAACAATTTAATTGGTGATTCATAAAACCACTAGTCTTTTATAGACCCCACAAATAAATAAAAAATATCATTTTTATGACGTGGTAATGAAGAAAACTATCATCTGGTGACGCTTTCAAAAACAAGAAAAATATTGTACTTGAGCGAAATTAAAGAAAATTACGGTGCTATAATTTTGATAATAGATTTCCCGTTATTGTTACGCAACTGGAGTTTCTAGAATAATAGCGGTGTTTCTAGAACTTCTTTCTGCAACATTTAATTAACTTCTAGATTATTATTTTTTAAGTATAAAAACGTCATGTTGTATTTATGAATCAGTTCGAAGTTATGAGTCGTCATGTTAATTTGATATAAACTAAACGTGTAGAATATTGTGAGCATTTATACAAATTAAAGTAACTGTACGTATTAAATAAATTTAATGCCGTTGAAGAGTGTAATTTGATATTGACTGTTTATTAATTTCTCGCGGTTCTAAATATGATAAGAAAAACAAAACGATATGATTTGTTACAATAATATCAATGGAATGTAGAAGGAAAATATGCAAAAAAAATTAATTTCATAATTTTTTTTCTGTGGAGAAAATTGAAGACCATCTAGAAAATCTCTAACCGGTATAAGATGGGAAAAATTAGCATCTAGGAAGTAAATTTCTTATAAAAACATTGCAAAGTTATAAAGTTTGCAGATTTGGAATATAATTTGATTAAAAAATGAATCGAAATTGTGGGTTTTAACAAAAACCATGTGTTTACCGCAGAACTCCATATCGCCTCAATAAACAAAAATAAAATTGCGTTTTAGGTAAAAATGGTTCAAACAAAAGCTATAGACAATAGAATTTCCTACAACTATTTTCCGGCCATATGCTTCATTACAGGGGAGAAGAAGTCTCATCAAATGGCGGAGTCGGTTTCTTCGTACATAAGAGACATATACCAGATATTATAAAGATCGAAAGCGTATGCCCGAGAGTTATCTATTTAGTTCTAAAGCTAAGCTCAAGATATAAACTTAAAATCATACAGGCATATGCACCAACAACGAGCCATTCAGATGAAGAAAACGAGGAATTCTACGAAGACGTCAAAACCGCTCTACGAAAAACAAAAACGCATTACACGATCTTAATGGGGGACTTTAACGCCAAACTGGGATTCAAGAAAGATCATGCAGAAATAGCGATGGGCAACTTTGGTTATGGCGAAAGAAATGAGAGAGGAGATTAACTCATTGACTTTTACACCAGGAACGTCTTTATGAAATGAATTCATTCTTCGATAAAAAGCCTCAGCGTAAATGGACCTGGATAAGCCCAAACGGAAAACAAAGAACGAAATAGATATTATAATGACTAACAGAAAGAGATTATACAAGACATCGTAGTTGTGAATAAATTTTCTCTTGGAAGTGACCATAGAATGGTCCGAGCAAGAGTATGCTTTAACATCAAGAAAGAAAGAACAAAAATGATACATCAAAACAAAAAGGAAATGGCACCCCCGGAAAACATCAGACTATACCAAGACTGCATCAACGAAAACTTATCTACCCTCAAAGAAACGGACATAGAACAAATTAACACCAACATAGTGACAGCTATAAAAGAGGCCGAGAATGTATGTCCAGTGAACAAGAAAAAAAATGAGAAACTGAGCCAACATACGAAAAACCTTTTGGCCGAAAGAAGGAAACTTAGGGACAAGTACGATACAAACCTTGCAAAGCTGAGAAACCTCAACAAGCAGATTCAAAAGGAAATTCGAAAGGACATCAGACAACACAACACGAGAGAAATATCCAGAGTGATAGAAGAAAACAAAAGTTTAAAAGTTCTGAGACAAAGCATGGCAAAGGGAAAGAAGAACATACACAGATTGAAGGATAAACAGGGACAAGTTGTTAACGACAGAGAAAAATTTTAGAGGTTGTCGAGGGGTTTACCGAGAACTTTATAGAGAACCAGAACAACAAGAAGAACACCAACCTTTAACAAAGATAATAAACCAAGGCTCAGAAGAGATGCCGGATATAACACTGCAAGAGATACAAGGGGCCCTACAGGAAATGAAGAACAATAAATCTCCGGGGACGATGGAATAGTGATCGAGGCAATAAAATGTGCTGGGGAAAGACTCCTGAGGACCCTAACTAGACTCTTTAATAAATGCTTAGGAGAAGCGACAACGCCAACTCAGTGGAGCAACGCAGAGGTAATTATGCTGCACAAAAAGGGGATATTGCCGATCTCTCAAATTATCGTCCTATAAGCCTACTTTCTGATGTGTACAAGATCTTTACAAAGATACTCACAAAGAGACTAAAAATAAATTAGAACTTTACCAACCAAGAGAACAGGCAGGTTTTAGGTCGGGATATGGCACAAACGATCACCTACTGGTAATAAAAACTTAATTGAGAAATGTGCCGAATACAATAAACCTTTGGTGTTGATATTTGTTGACTACGAAAAGGCTTTCGACACAATAAATCAACAAAAATGTTAGAAGCTTTAACGGAATGTCGAATAGATCACCGCTACATAAATATAATAAAACATATATACAAAATGCTACAGCGAGAGTAAGAGTAGGAGATCAACAAACAAATACATTCCCCATAGGACGTGGAGTTAGACAAGGAGACACCATATCGCCAAGACTCTTCACTACGCTACTAGAGTATTCATGCAAAAGAGCTAACCTGGATGAAAAGGGCATAAATATAAATGGCGAGTGGCTCAGTCACCTGAGATTCGCCGACGATATAGTCTTGATAGCCGACCAAATGGATGATGCCAGGGATTTGTTGGAGACGCTCTATCTCCTCTCCCGAGAGGTGGGACTAAAATGAACATGGCCAAAACACAAATTATGACAAACCTCGTGCTCAGCGAAAGCATAGCTGTTGCTGGAAAGGCAATTGAGCAAACTGTGTCATACAAATATCTGGGGCATGAGATTTGCATAGGCAGAGACAATCAAACAATCGAACTTAACCGACGCATAAGACTTACCTGGGTAGCCTTCGGAAAATTAAGCCATGTGTTCAAGTCAGACCTTCAACGTGCCTTAAAGAAAGACTTTTGATCAGTGTATATTGCCTGTATTGACCTATGGAGCAGAAACATTAACACTGACCAGAAAAACGATACACAAAATCCGTGTGGCACAGAGGGCGATGGAACGGGTAATGCTTGGCATTTCTATTAGAGACAGAGTCCCAAACAGGGAAATACGACAAACAACAAAAGTAGTAGATGCAATAGAGAGAATAACCACACTCAAATGGAACTGGGCGGGGCATGTCGCCAGACTGACAGATAACAGATGGACCAAGCGAATATTGGAATGGAGACCAAGACAGGAAGCGTATCGAAATAGGGGACGCCCTCCAACGAGATGGACCGATGACCTAAAGCGTTGCCAGGGAAACTGGATGCAGGCGGCGCAGGATCGAAGCACATGGAAGAGATTAAGGAGGCCTATATCCAGCAGTGGATACAAGAAAGGGCTGTTTGATGATGATGATGATGATTTTCCTTCAACTTTTTTTTGTAAAATTGATATTTGTAGAGATATTGTTACAATAATTAGTATCACGTGATTGTTATATCTCAGTAATTACTTATCGAAACAAAAAATAGTTTAAATAAAATTATGTACAATTAAATTATAAACAACTTTTATTCCGAAACAAAATTGTCCAAAATAATTATTTTTCTTTTGGCAAAAAATCTAATTAGATTTGCGAAATTCTACGTAAAAAGTTTCATAAAAATCGGGGAGTGGTTTTTTTGGTATCTTGTTCACATACGGTCGGACGGCCGGCCGGTCGACCATCGGACATAACATTTTTTTTGTTGTTACGTACTAACTCTAATTTGTCAAAAAGTGAAAAAAAGGAGTGTTAAAATTTTAGGTATTCGAAACCGTCGCATAACTCCCCATCAAATATAAAGAATGCTATGGTCTACTAATGTTTTTCTATTAGAGAAAATTAAAGGTCAGTTTTGGAGAAACAAAAGGTGAACATACAGGAAAAATTAGTAAGCTTTAATTTCTATGGGAATGAAACTGGTTAGAAATAAAATTTTTTTATGAATTATATCCTTAACATACAATGAATTTAACTGTTTTAAATAATGACTGTATGCACAACTTAACTGCAACTGAAAATACTGACTAAGAACCCTAACAAAACTAATAAAGTTACGTCACCTTGCGCTACAAATTTGTTTTTAAATTGTATGAGACATAATTATGCTATTACAACATAAAAGCAATATATCAAATTACAATCTTTGTCATTATAGATCAAAGGTAACATTGAAACACAAATACTGATTATTCGTACAGCAACCTTTCAACATGTCGTCGCTAAACAAATTTATGTCTATCCTGATACTGATAACTCCAAATTTTGCTGAGAAGGATGGACAATTATTGTCGAAGGTTGTACTCATAATAACTGTACGATATTATAACAGATGCGGTTTTAGTTCTTTCAAAACGATTACAGTGTCGAAGGTGGCAGAATTGGAACCGTTGAATACAACAAGAAATTTGTTGTAGAATACAGTCTGACTTACAGAAAATACAATAGAACTACGAAAGCTCTCAATGGAACTATTCTTTCTCGAGTTGATATACCAGAAGCGTTTATTATGACCGTATATTTATTTATGCAAGTAAGTAATAATTGATATTTTTGAGGATGTAATTCGGGTGTACAAAAGTTATGGTAACGAATTCAAGTTTACTACTATTCAACTTTCATTCAATTCTGCACTTCTTACGGAAGATAATATACTAGGTCTTGGAAATCAAAATGCGTGTAGAGGTGTGAGGTTTCCAGTAAAAAAGGTAATCATTGATATAGATTCGTTTTAATTAAATTGTGTTTTTTTTTAGAATGTTCGACAAAATATTTTGATAAATTGCATTCCGGACTTCTCTCGATTGCCGCCTTTTATACCAGATGGAGAGTATATGATCGCAGTCAATACGACTTATAAAGACGAATATTTATTCAATCTTACTTATTTTGGGACAGTGTATCGTAAAATACCTATATTTATGTAAATCTTTAAAATTGTTTTTTTCTGTTTAAATAATTTTAAAATAGCTATTTATGTTACCAGTGACGAAACGCATTTAATAAAAATTTTGTTATTCTTTGCTCTGCTTAAGTTTGAAAACCCTGTATATGTACACTCATGAAATTTAAAACTTGGACACCACAATTTCTGTAAACAAAAGTTTGCACATTGTGAAGCGGGCTTAAGGGTATCATTTACAATTCTAACAGCAGGTAGTCTCAGCAGGGGTTATCTTATAGAAGGACTGTAGAATGAATCATTACACTAAGCACGTTTTAGAAAATAGGTAATTTACGTTGCTTACTTAATTTTTTCTTTAAAGAATATATTTGAAGGTATCGCTAATTAAACACCATAGCTCGATTAATTATCGAATCAAAATTTTGTTTAGGAAATGTTTACAAAATAAAATTAGAAATAATTTTGATTTAAAAACGTCTACAAGCAATAACTTTTAAATTAAATCAAAAACTAAACATGGTTATTTGGGTTGACTGATTATTACTTATTTTTAAATAAATCTAACCTACTAATTATTGTAAGTCCTCTACAAATATGTATATTTTTATGACGTTTCATTTTTTCTGTAGTTAATATAAAAGTGAAAATAAAAACTAAGGCAATTCTTATTGTCAACGTATATATTTAGTTTTTGACAAGAATTTATTACATAATTATAATTAAGATACCAAGTTATAGTTTAAAATTAAATGAAAACTTTTTTTTAAATAAAGGTATTACTATATAAATAAATATAAGAAATCAATAATGGGTGTGACCTCCATTATTATTGATACATTCTTGGAGGCGTCTGCTCATTGACGCTATCAAGGTATCAATATAATTAATATTAATCGTTTCCTTAAAATCTGGGTTTTTGCTGGCCAGGGTAACAGCTCCAAGTTATTTGCTTGTATCCAGTTGCGCACAACCTGCGAAGTATAGGGTCATCATATCCCGATAGTTAATTATCGAATGTTCCAAGAAAATATGTGTAAATAGTAAATGGAATCTACTAACGTAACGTTAAGTCGTTAATTATAGTTACATAACTCTCCTTTCATAAGATATAGTTCATATTAATATGCTTATTGTAAAGCTTCGTACACACCTGAACAACAAACCGAGGAACAAACAGAACAACGAACCGAACGGCAATCGGAACATTAATTTGGACGGTGCTACGTACGAATTTTAGAACAGATTCGCAAGTCCTGATTGTTCCACGAACGGTTTGCGGCGTTCCCGCAACTTGTCGGTTTTTTCTCCGACATCAAAGAAAATGCGCGCGAATGCGTTTCAGGTTTGGACGAATCTAAACAAAACGGCGAACAAACTTATGCGGAGAATTAAATTATTTATTTTTGTCCTCCCTTTTGTGGGTTTGTTGTGTTTTAGGTAATATTATGGAGTTGACAGAAGAAAAATGTTTTAAATTAATCAGTGTTTAAGAATGCAAGAAAAAATGATGTCCCTATTAGCATCATTTGGGCGGGAAATTTCCAAAATAAAAAAAAGCGAAGTAAATTATAATTTTTACTCTTCTTTGTGCGTAAAATTTGGTTGGCACTATCTTCTTGTTTTCCGCAATTTTCTCTTCTCAATAATAAATATATATGAACTGAAAACTACTGAAAATAATTATGGAACAGCACAAACGTTCCGTTTGTTGTTCGGATTGTGGAAATCATAAAAGATCGTTTGTCGTTCTGTTTGACTTTCGGTTCGTTGTTATGTTTGTTGCTCGGTTTGTTGTTCAGGTGTGTACGAAGCTTTACAACTTAAGCAACAATTTTTTGGCGAATAAAGATTAGTTTGTGATGTAATATTAGAAACACAAATTTATATCATATCAAATTTATGACAACTTAAAACCAAGAACGTGTATGTTATTGCTAAGAAATTATTAAGGAAAACGCAATTGCAGTGTAAATATTTATAATTAGATATTTTCGAAAGTTTATAAGTCCTCTATTGTAATCTTAATACTTAAAAGAAAATCCTGTCCATTAGCATTATAAGGAAATGGCTTTTACTTTATGAATAAGTTTCAATAACAATAGAATATCCTTGCTTGTTTAATTTACTTCCTTTGAGTCATATTGCTCTAAGGGTTGTTACATTGGTCATTAGAAGTATGTAATAAATAAACAATTACCTACTGTTTGAGAAGGGGTAGTGTGAACCAATAAATAAAGTAAGAAATGTAAATTCCATTTTAGTTTAAAATTTCAAGTGTTGTGAAAATGCCACCTCATCTTAGTGTTAATTTGAAAGCGCGGATTGTTTCGGAATTAGCGGCGGGCCGTAGCGTGCGTGAAATTTCACGTATGTTAGATATACCAAAAGCACCGTAGGGCATTACCGAGTAAAATGGAATCTTGAACACACTTTGGAAAGAGCCATCGGAAGTGGTAGACCTAAAGTATCTACACGTGCTCAAGATCTCGAGTTGTTTCATTACGTAACAGAACAACCATTTGCTACATACTCCAGAGCAATAGCGACGAAAAAACGTTCAATAGCCGCATCGATGGACCACTAAAAGTTTTTAGAATGGAAGGAACTCGTTACGAAAATAATCACATATGTCCTAAAAAACGAAGTGGTTATTTTTCTGTGAATGTGGTTGGGTTAGCGCGCGGGGTCCAGGAGTTTGTTGGGCTATCGATGGACGTCTTGATTCTGCTGCGTATTTAGATATTTTGGAAACTATTATGAAACCTTCAGTCGAAGTGTTTTATCCAGACGAAGATTATATTTTCCAACAAGTAAGTATTCTTATTTCACTATACTTTCTCCAAAAATAGTTCGGGATCTGTTGAATTAACATTTTCATAATGTATTTTTGTTGTTAAAGGACAACGCCCCTATTCATACTTCGCGGGTTGTGCGCAATTGGATACGAGAAAATAACTTGGAGCTGTTACCCTGGCCAGCAAAAGCCCAGATTTTAACATTATCGAAAATGTTTGGGCTCGAATACTTGCTGTTATCCGAAGACAACAAGGGCCAAATTTTATACCAGTAAACCGTAATGCACTAATTGCAGCCATTGATACCGCATGGGAAACGATTAATATTAATTATATTGATACCTTGATAGCGTCAATGAGCAGACGCCTCCAAGAATGTATCAATAATAATGGAGGTCACACCCATTATTGATTTCTTATATTTATTTATATAGTAATACCTTTATTTAAAAAAAAGTTTTCATTTAATTTTAAACTATAACTTGGTATCTTAATTATAATTATGTAATAAATTCTTGTCAAAAAACTAAATATATACGTTGACAATAAGAATTGCCTTAGTTTTTATTTTCACTTTTATATTAACTACAGAAAAAATGAAACGTCATAAAATATACATTTTGTAAGGACTAAATATTATGAATAGAGAGTTTAATGATTTTTTTTAATAACTTACAATAATTAGTAGGTTAGATTTATTTAAAAATAAGTAATAATCAGTCAACCCAAATAACCATGTTTAGTTTTTGATTTAATTTAAAAGTTATTGCTTGTAGACGTTTTTAAATCAAAATTATTTCTAATTTTATTTTGTAAACATTTCCTAAACAAAATTTTGATTCGATAATTAATCTATGGTGTTTAATTAGCGATACCTTCAAATATATTCTTTAAAGAAAAAATTAAGTAAGCAACGTAAATTACCTATTTTCTAAAACGTGCTTAGTGTAATGATTCATTCTACAGTCCTTCTATAAGATAACCCCTGCTGAGACTACCTGCTGTTAGAATTGTAAATGATACCCTTAAGCCCGCTTCACAATGTGCGAACTTTTGTTTACAGAAATGGTGGTGTCCAAGTTTTAAATTTCATGAGTGTACTTGACTCTTATCTTACATTTAGTGATATTCGATTTCTTTGAATTCTACTGCACCTTTCGCGTTTTGCGTTTGGTGTGCTGTATCAATGGTTTTCTTTGTTTTTGGTTCTACGAAATACGGTCGGTGTTGCCGGCGTTATCAGTTAAATTAAGATATGTTTGTTTAAAAGAGAAATAACACACGGCTTTGGGCCCACGGTCAAAAATTCTAGGTAAGCCCATCAAAGGAAAGGAACACCAACTGCAGCGTCTATTTAACAACAGAAAACCAAAACTGCTCGAAAACTTGACTCAGACGTGTTTCAACAGCTAAGCTGTTATCATCAGCTATCGGTATCGCTGATGATAACAGATTAGCTGTTGAAACACGTGTCCGAGTCAAGTTTTTGGTGCAGTTTTTGGTGGTTTTCTCTAGGTAAGCGGTTTCGTTTGTTCATTCTAAGAAAAGTAGCGCAGTAAATTTTTGTAACATTGGTAGTGTGTGAAAAAAACCAATGAGTGGGGTGACGCTTTCTTAACGAACGTTAGTTTTTAGTTAGTTCTTAAGCAGAATCTCGCCGAGCGACATGTAACCAAATTGTGCGGATTTCTGTTGTTTAATTAAAATTAAACAACCGCCTAAGTATCGTTAAACGCCGCTTAATGCAAGTTTATACGAAAACATTTCGCAGGCGCGAGTGAAAATTACGTAGAATATGTATCCACAAAGGGAACCCTTTGTTGGTGGCCGGAAAAGAGAATATCGGTTGATTTATATTGAAATCAAGTACCTTCGGACTTTTAATTAAGAAACATGCGAATTATGGGCATGTTAAACGAGACTTCGGATTAAAACTTATGGTTCCTGGTGGATGACTTTGGAAATAAATGGATCAACTTTCGCATTTTGGATTAGAAGAAAGAAGACAGTTACAGTAAGTACTTTCGTTTCTTCAGTGGCGGTCGCGTTGAACAAATTCGTGTGCGCGAATATAAACTAGGGTAGGTCGTCAAAGTAGAGTAGTTTGCAAAACCTATTGTAATAATTTATCGGCGGATCCATTTGTATGGATGCCTCTTCTGTGTTGCATGATAGATTTAGGACTCCGGGCATTACCCCGTGTGAATTTTCTCTTTTTTTTTTTACAAGTGTTCGCTTTTTTTCCTTGTCTTGGGAGAGCATTTGGCTAAACTAAGAAAAGATTAGGGTGGCGCCTGGCAGCACCAATCGTGACTTAGGAAATAGACTTTTAGCCTTCGAAAGGAGAGTGAGAGACAAACTTCTAACCTGCCCCATGCCGCTAGTTAGCCGGCAAATTCGTTTGCCACAAATCTGGTTTTTCAAATTTTGTGGTGTAACAAGTGGGGTCCTTAAAGTGTTTGAAGAAATTAAACCGCTGTCCTAACAACCACCTGCTGGGTAAGAAAGAAAAATAAAACCGACCAACAGGAGATCAACAGGTTTTACTTAAGCTTAAATACACTAGATCTAACAATTAATCATAAATCGAAGACAGACAATTTAAAATTCTTATAGTAATAAGAGAGTGAGAGAGAAAGATATTTTTAGATGACGTCACGTAATTTAGCAGTTTATACGAATAACGCACCGGATTTAGAGTTAAACTTTAACAACACCAATTGTAGTACTAATGTTCCAATTGAGGATTGTCTAATAGAAATGCTCGGTGTACATATATCTTATCTAACGGTGTAAATACCTCCCGCATACCCAAAAGGCCTTTTAATTTTGCGACAGCTGTTTAAATTGAAGCGCATAAGCCCGTATTGAGCGGCTTTTAAGTGTACCACCAAATAAGGTTTTGCTTAAAACTAAAAGATCAAAAGCCGTTTCATGTCGTATGTACATGAGCTTCAAACGCATTAACAATAAATAAGACACTTAGACTTAGCTGTAATTTGGTGAACAAAGTCCAAAGAGTAGAAGTTTTTTGCTACCGACGTGATCGACAGTGTTTTAAAATTGCGTAACCATGGAATTCTTCTTAGAGAAGGTGTTCGAAGAGAACTAAAAGGCGTTTAAGTTATGAAGCACAACCAATCCTTATCTGATAGACGTGGTAACCACCGGTTGCCTGCAGCTGTCTGATGCGAAACCGTGGTGTGGTACTTAATCGAAAAGGCAGACGTTTTTCTCGGTTTCTAAAATAAAACCGTAACACAATATTGGACTAGAGTAAGTTTTCAATATTTGAAAAAAATTTTCATAGCCAATATGGCATCCTCATGGTAAATACTTTAGAAATAATATCGGTATATTGTGGTTATGTAATCTTAATATTGTCCCACCAATATTTGTAGTAAGAAGAAATCTTAATGCTTAGCAAATATTGAATATTGAGTTACCCAATATTCCAACTTGGTAATATATTGCGCCTAGGAGAAGAAAAAGTGTGAGCAAATAAAATTTTTCTTCATATTTTTGTTTATCGGTTTTTCCATAGTTTTTCTCAAAAATAATTGTTAAAAAATAATAGTATGGCAATTTTTTTTAATTTATTGCTCCAAAATTCACCAATCTTTTGTTTTTTCAAAGCAACTCCATAGATGAAATTGTTATAATTTCGTAGTTTACTTTGTTTTTCTAGTACAAAAATGTTTGGTTGTTTCTCAAAAAAATCATAAATTTCTTTTTTCTTTAAACTAAATATTATTCTTATTTTTTAAAAAAAATCAGAATTTTCTAATTTGTTGCTTTTAAGTTTACTATTTTAATGATAACTGTCACAAGTCAGATTTTTCAAAGTTGATTGTCTTCTTCTGTGAATATTTTTTTGATTATTTATATCAGATGATTCTTGGTTTTCTATTTAAGTTTTTTAATAGAATTTTATTGTTTCTCAACTTTCTACTATCACTAACTGTTCAAAATTATCCCCAAAAATTTGTATTATTTCTTAAATTTGAACTTAAAAAATATTTTCTAAAATTGCAAAACTAATTTTTTTAAAAATTAGAGTAAAATTTGTTTAAAGAATTTAAATCAATTCTATATTAACAATATTTACAAGTTTTATGGGTTACTACTTACTTCACACGGTGTTATTTAGGACTTATTTTGGTTGACTTGTATATTCCACAAGTCGCGATTGAAAAAGTGGCGGTAACGGAGACACAGCCAACGGGTTGCTACGCTCGTTCGTCTGCTGAATTTACACCTGCCTTTGGCGAAAGGTGGATTTTGTGTTGAATTCTCGGGTGGTTGATTCGTGGTGATTCTGCGGTTTGTACTATTGGTTTACTTAAACAGGTAAGTTAGTTTAAGCATCGATGGCGGTCTTTTACAACCACGTCTAAGTTTCTAGGTTAGAACTAGAATTATAGGATAAACAACAGAGGTTACAATTACGGCTTACGGCTTTATGAACGACGGAAGTCCGTTTTAACGTGCATAGGATGACTGGTGGTGGTACCCGTACGGTGATGCCTAATGCAGTTGATGTGCGAGAAGTTCTACCGTTGATTTCGGCGGTGGTTTCATCGCGGTGGTGCTTTATAAAAGCCAGAATCTGCCGGCATGCCCATTACTAAGTGCTACCGAATGAATCAGCTACACTCGAGGGGTTTGGTGATGCAAAGTTGCTAGTTATAAATAGAATGATTTCAAAATAGAGCAAATGCTATAGAATTAACCAGCCACACTGCTTAGGGTTTAGTGGTAAGTAGATGCTGGTTATGCCGATTAATAATTGCAGTTTTTTAGATGGTTCTCAAGCGGTTAGTACTGTTTTGCCTTAACACGTGTCAAATTTAATTAGCATTTGAGGTGCTCTTTGGGAAAGCGGATTATTACGGTTTTGCCTAAACCCGTGCCAAATTCAATCAGCATTTGAAATGGTCTTTGAGAAAGCGGTTAGTAGAAACAATTTAGTTTAGGCGGTTCGGATCGGTTAGAGTCGGAAGACGCTTATTGAACAAGTCAATAATAATTAATTCTCTTGGCATTGCGCTTGCTTTAATATAGAGGACTTTATCTCTAGCGGGACAGTGGGCAACGGTTGCATGGAGCTAATGTTAAGTGGCGACGTCTTTATTGACGATGTAAATTTTATCCAGTGAGATATTTGTTATCTCGGCGGCAAATTTAAATTTTATCATTGTCGGTTTCTTACAATTGTAGGTCAAGAAGATATATTGATTTTTGTGCGTACTTGAGGGAACGAAGTGAAAGTTGGGTAGAGACGCTCTCGGACAGTAGAAAATGATGGACGTGTTTTGAATTTGTGCATAAAACAATTAATACAGAATGTTCTTTATTAAAAAGAAATGTTATAATTATAAAAATAAATAACCCAGTTTTTGAAAATAAATTTGAAACCAAAGCTGTTTTGCATTTTGCTAGAAATAAACCGTTTTTGAAAAAATTGGAAACATGTTCAAAATGTTAATGAAATTTAGAAATAGTTAAAGTTAGTTAATAGTTAAAAAAATTCTACATTGTGTTTATCCAATTTTGGACACATTTTTATATATACCTTTTGTCATAATTTCATGCCAGGAACACGCTCTAGAAAGTATGCAATCAAATTTAGAAACACAGAAACAATATAATTAGTGATTCATAAAACCACTAGTGTTTTATAGACCCCAGAATCCAATCAAAAGTATCATTTTTATGACGTAGTAATAAAGAGTTGTTGAATAAAATTTAAGAATATTGTGCATTTTTCTTGAGAATAGAAATTGTGGGTTCTAACAAACATTAATTTTGTGATAGATAAAAAAAGTGTTTACTGCAGCACTCCACATCGCCCTTATAAGCAAAAATAAAATTGCGTTTTAGGTAAAAATGGTTGAAACAAAAGCTGTAGACAATAGAATTTCCAACAACTGTTTTGTTTCAACTTTTTTTGTAAAATTATTATTGGTGGAGATATTGTTAGAATATAGAAATTTTTTTATATATAGCTAAATAAAATCAGACAAGAGGTTTCCTGATATCTTGTTTACATACGGGCAGATGGCCGGCCGGTCGGCCATCGGACATAATTTTTTTGCTTTATCATAACGTACTAACTCTAATTCGTCGGAAAAGTTAAAAAAAAGGTGTTAAAGTATTTGGATAACTTATTTTATAAAATGTGGAGTAAATATAAATAATAATAATAATAATAACAAAAAATTAATAAAATTACGTCACCTTCCGCTACAAAATGACTTTTGTTTTTAAACTGTATGAACTTAATAATGCTATTAAAATATAAAAGCGATATATCAAATTACAATCTTTGTAATTATAGATCAAAAGTAACATTGAAACGAAATACTGATTATTCGTACAGTAACTTTTCAACATGTCGCTAAACAAATTTGTGTTTATCCTGATGCTAATAACTACAAATTGTGCTGAGAAGGATGGACAATTCTTGTCAAAGGTTCTACTTATAATAATTGTACATAATTGTGACAGATGTGGTTTTAGTTTTTTCAAAATGATTACAGTCTCAAAGACGTCAGAGTTGGAACCGTTGAATACAACAAGAAGTATTTTCTAGATTTTAGTCTCACTTACAGAAAATTCAATAGAACTACCAAAGCTTTCAATGGAACCCTTTTTGTCTAAAGTTGATGTAACAGAAGCGTTTGTATGACCGGTACATTTATTTAGCAAATAAGTAATAATTGATATTTTTGAGGATACAATTCGACTGTACAAACGTTATGGTAACGAATTCAAGTATACTGCAATTCAGATGTCTTTCACTTCTGCACGTCTTACGGAAGAGAATATACTAGGTTTTGGAAGTCAAGGTGCGTGTGGTGGATTGAGGTATCCATTAAAAAAGGTAAGCATGGATATAAATTTGTTCTAATTAAATTGTTATTTTTTTTAGAATGTTCGACAAAATTTTTTGATAAATTGCATTCCGGACTTCTCTCGATTACCGCCGTATGTACCAGATGGAGAGTATATGGGCGTGGTCAATACGACTTTTAGAAACAAATACTTATTCAATATTAGTTATTTTGTGACAGTGTATCGCAATATACCTATAATTATGTAAAACCATTAAAAATTGTGTTTTTCTGCTTAAATAATTTTTAAATGGCTATTTATGTTACCAGTACCAAAAAGTATGAATTATGTTTCGGTACGTATATTGAAAAAAAAAATAAAAAAAAAATTAAATCTATTTTCAATTCAAATTTTAATCTAGTGTTACTCATGTTACTATGGTAGTTATCATTTCTAAAACAAAACTCAAAACAATCTGACAAGTTGTTACGGTTTATTTGTAAATAAACTAAATAATAAGATAGCAGCTCCTCTTAGTCGGGGAGTGGTCGGGCTTATTTAGAATCGTTAGAACGAAGGCTTTTACACTGCTCGAAGAATTTATAAAGCGCCACCTAGTATTGACTATAAGAGATCTTTTGGAGCCACTAGAAACTCGTAGACACAAGAAATATACGTTGGTAGAAATATATAATTAAAGCGACTAGACTTTAAACACAACCCACATAGACACACAAATATATAATATGGTTTAGAGTTAATAGCAATATTCAGTTACAAAGTAATAATAACTCAAGAGAGCAAGTTAAGAAACGAGTAATAATTTGAAGCTAGCTGTCGTAGTGTACTATGAAATTTTCGACAATTGTAGCACGGATTTGTTCCATGCAAGTGATTCACTAATCTCGCGTGGCAAATATTGTTATTAATGTACTTAAAAACAAATTACGTGAGGTACCGGACCTTAGTTGATTATCTAAATAGTTTCAAAGCGCAACAAGATTAAGCAAATACTTTAAAAGATCTTTCTAGTTTACATAGATACTTTACTCAGCGCAAAGATAGGTTGTTAAATTCACAGCCGTAGTACGAGTACATAGAACGCAACAAAAATAATGCATAAAAAGAATTAACTTAGTTTCTACATAGGAAGTTTTTGGTGTTTGAAAGTTAATAGACAGATGTGACAGCTCTCGTATCCAAATCCGGCAGTACTTAGTGTCCAGCAAAGAAAGGAAAGACAAAATCGACTAGGTTGATAACAGTTGCTGGGCTGCTCACAAAGAACCAGATAAACGGCTTATCTTGAGTGGTGTTCTTGACCAGACGGCGGTCCCCAGGTAGGTTTAATTTTTGAATTATTATCCTTACCAACATAACCAGAATTATAAATCCATTGATTAATTAAAACGGAGTACGTCTGCAGTGACCAACAGAAGAAGCCAAAGGGGAAAACCCACAAAAGAAAAAAAATGTGCCTGCAATTAATAGAACTTGTGAGAGCTAATATTTTATTAAAACAAAAGAAAATAAAAAAGGTACTTACGCAAGAACAGTAGTCGAAGACTTATTCCCTAATTTGAATGAGATGATTTTACATCAATAAATACCAGATACCAACTAACAGTATTATCTTGTGTAGTGATCAACAGGTTTTACTTAAGCTTAAATACACTAGATCGAACAATTAATCATAAAATGAAGACAGACAATTTAAAATTCCTATAGTAATAAACGAGTGAGAGAGAAATATATTGTTAGATGACGTCACGTAATTTAGCAGTTTATACGAATAACGCACCGGATTTAGAGTTAAACTTTAACAACACCAATCGTAGTACTAATGTTCCAATTGAGGATTGTCTGATAGAAATGCTCGGTGTACATATATCTTATCTAACGGTGTAAATACCTCCCGCATACCCAAAAGGCCTTTTAATTTCGCGACAACTGTTTAAATTGAAGCGCATAAGCCCGTATTGAGCGGCTGTTAAGTGTACCACCAAATAAGGTTTTGCTTAAAACTAAAAGATCAAAGCCGTTTCATGTCGTATGTACATGAGCTTCAAACGCATTAACAATAAATAAGACACTTAGACTTAGCTGTAATTTGGTGAACAAAGTCCAAAGAGTAGGAGTTTTTTGCTACCGACGTGATCGACAGTGTTTTAAAATTGCGTAACCATGGGATTCTTCTTGGAGAAGGTGCTCGAAGAGAACTAAAAGACGTTTAAGTTATGAAGCATAACCAATCCTTATCTGATAGACGTGGTAACCACTGGTTGCCTGCAGCTGTCTGATGCGAAACCGTGGTGTGGTACTTAATCGAAGAAGCAGACGTTTTCCTCGGTTTCTAAAATAAAACCGTAACACAATATTGGATCAGAGTAAGTTTTCAATATTTAAAAAAATATCCATAGCCAATATGGCATCCTCATGGTAAATACTTTAGAAATAATATCGGTATATTGTGGTTATGTAATCTTAATATTGTCCCACCAATATTTGTGGTAAGAAGAAATCTTAATGCTTAGCAAATATTGAATATTGAGTTACCCAATATTCCAACTTCGTAATATATTGCGCCTAGGAAAAGAAAAAGTGTGAGCAAATAAAATTTTCTTCATATTATTCTTTTATAGGTTATTCCATAGTTTTTCTCAAAAATAATGGTTAAAAAAATGATAGTATGGCAACTTTTTTAATTTATTGCTCCTAGGTTCACCAATATTTTTGTTTTTTAATAGAATTTTATAGTTTCTCAAGTTTCTACTATCATAACTGTTCAGAATTATCCCCAATTTTTGTATTATTTCTTAAATTTGAACTTTGAACATTTGCTAAAAAATTGCAAAACTAATTATCTTAAAAATTAGAGTAAAATTTGTTTAAACAATTTAAATCAATAAAAAATTGGGCGAAGAATGCCTAGGGTTCGACTTAATGTTTCTATATTAACAATATTTACAAGTTTTGCGGGTTACTACTTTACACACGGTATTATTTAGGACTTATTTTGGTTGACTTGTATATTCCGCAAATCGCGATTGAAAAAGCGGCGGTAACGGAGACACAGTCAACGGGTTGCTACGCTCGTACATCTGCTGAATTTACACGTGCCTTTGCCGAAAGGTGGATTTTGTGTTGAATTCTCGGGTGGTTGATCCGTGGTGATTCTGCGGTTTGTACTATTGGATTACTTAAACAGGTAAGTTAGTTTAAGCATCGATGGCGGGCTTTTACAACCACGTCTAAGTTTCTAGGTTAGAATTTTTTGGCAAAGCTCACTTATTATAGGATAAGCAACAGAGGTTACAATTACTACTTACGGCTTTATGAACGACGGAAGTCCGCTTTAACGTGCATAGGATGACTGGTGGTAGTACCCGTACGGTGATGCCTGATGCAGTTTATGTGCAAGAAGTTCTAACCTTGATTTCGGCGGTGGCGCTTTACAAAAGTCAGAATCTGCCGGCATGCCCATTACTAAGTGCTACCGAATGAATCATCTACACTCGAGGGGTTTGGTGATGCAAAGTTGCTAGTTATAAATAGAATGATTTCAAAATAGAGCAAATGCTATAGAATTAATCAGTCACACTGCTTAGGGTTTAGTGGTAAGTAGATGCTGGTTATGCCGATTAATAACGGCAGTTTTTTAGATGGTTCTTAAGCGGTTAGTACTGTTTTGCCCTAACACGTGTCAAATTTAATTAGCATTTGAGGTGCTCTTTGGGAAAGCGGATTATTACGGTTTTGCCTCAACCCGTGCCAAATTCAATCAGCATTTGAAATGGTCTTTGAGAAAGCGGTTAGTAGAAACAATTTAGTTTAGGCTGTTCGGATCGGTCAGGGTCGGAAGACGCTTATTGAACAAGTCAATAATAATTAATTCTCTTGACATTGCGCTCGCTCTAATATAGAGAACTTTATCTCTAGCGGGAGAGTGGGCAACGGTTGCATGGAGGTAATGTTAAGTGGCGACGTCTTTATTGACGATGTAAATTTTATGCAGTGAGATATTTGTTATCTCGGCGGCAAATTTAAATTTTATCATTGTCGGTTTCCTACAATTGTACGTCAAGAAGATATATTGATTTTTGTGCGTACTTTAGGGAACGAAGTGAAAGTGGGGTAGAGACGCTCTCGGACAGTAGAGAATGATGGACGTGTAGTTTTTGAATTTGTGCATAAAACAATTAATACAGAATGTTCTTCGTTAATTATTAAAAAGATATGTTATAATTATAAATAACCCAGTTTTTGAAAATAAATTTGAAACCAAAGCAAAGCTGCTTGCATTCTGCTAGAAATAAACCGTTTTAAGAAAATGTTAATAAAATTTAGAAATAGTTAAAGTTAAAGTTAGTTAATAGTTAAACAAATTCACATTTATATATATATATACCTTTTGTCATAATTTCATGTCAGGAACACGCTCTAAAAAGTATCAAATTTCGAAACACAGAAACAATATAATTAGTGATTCATAAAACCACTAGTGTTTTATAGACCCCAGAATCCAATCAAAAGTCTCATTTTATGACGTAGTAATAAAGAGTTGTTTAATAAAATTTAAGAATATTGTGCATTTTTCTTGAGAAACTGGATGAAAAATTGGACGCAGAAAAAAAATGAAGAAGACCATCATCTGCTGACGCTTTCAAAAAACAAGAGAAATAGTTTATTTAAGTGAAATAAAAAAAAATTAATTTGATTAAAAAAATGAATAGAAATTGTGGGTTCTAACAAACATTAATTTTGTGATAGATAAAAAAAGTGATTACCGCAGCACTCCACATCGCCTCTATAAGCAAAAATAAAATTGCGTTTTAGGTAAAAATGGTTGAAACAAAAGCTGTAGACAATATAATTTCCAACAACTTTTTTGTTTCAACTTTTTTGTAAAATTATTATTGATGGAGATATTGTTAGAATATAGAAATTTTTTTATATATAGCTAAATAAAAATCAGACAAGAGGTTTTCTTGATATCCTGTTTACATACGGGCAGATGGCCGGCCGGTCGGCCATCGGACATAATTTTTTTGGCTTTATCATAACGTACTAACTCTAATTCGTCGGAAAAAGTAAAAAAAAAGTTGTTAAAGTATTCGGATAACTTATTTTATAAAATGTGGAGTAAATATAAATAATAATAAAATAATAACAAATTTAATAAAATTACGTCACCTCCGCTACAAAATGACTTTGTTTTAAATTGTATGAGCTTAATAATGCTATTAAAATATAAAAGCGATATATCAAATTACAATCTTTGTAATTATAGATCAAAGGTAACATTGAAACAAAATACTGATTATTCGTACAGTAACTTTTCAACATGTCGCTAAACAAATGGTGTTTATCCTGATGCTAATAACTACAAATTGTGCTGAGAAGGATGGACAATTCTTGTCAAAGGTTCACTTATAATAATTGTACATAATTGTGACAGATGTGGTTTTAGTTTTTCAAAATGATTACAGTCTCAAAGACGTCAGAGTTGGAACCGTTGAATACAACAAGAAGTATTTTCTAGATTTTCGTCTCACTTACAGAAAATTCAATAGAACTACCAAAGCTTTCAATGGAACCCTTTTGTCTAAAGTTGATGTAACAGAAGCGTTTGTATGACCGGTACATTTATTTAGCAAATAAGTAATAATTGATATTTTGGAGGATATAATTCGGGTATACAAACGTTATGGTAACGAATTCAAGTATACTGCAATTCAGATGTCTTTTACTTCTGCACGTCTTACGGAAGAGAATATACTAGGTTTTGGAAGTCAAGGTGCATGTGGTGGATTGAGGTATCCATTAAAAAAGATAAGCATGGATATAAATTTGTTCTAATTAAATTGTTATTTTTTTTAGAATGTTCGACAAAATTTTTGATAAATTGCATTCCGGACTTCTCTCGATTACCGCCGTATGTACCAGATGGAGAGTATATGGGCGTGGTCAATACGACTTTTAGAAACAAATACTTATTCAATATTAGTTATTTTGTGACAGTGTATCGCAATATACCTATAATTATGTAAAACCATTAAAAATTGTGTTTTCTGCTTAAATAATTTTAAATGGCTATTTATGTTACCAGTGCCAAAAGTATGAATTATGTTTCGGTACGTATATTGAAAAAAAAATAAATAAAAAAGTAATTAAATCTATTTTCAATTCAAATTTTAATCTAGTGTTACTCATGTTACTATGGTAGTTATCATTTCTAAAACGAAACTCAAAACAATCTGACAAGTTGTTACGGTTTATTTGTAAATAAACTAAATAATAAGATAGCAGCTCCTCTTAGTCGGGAGTGGTCGTGGGCTTATTTAGAATCGTTAGAACGAAGGCTTTTACACTGCTCGAAGAATTTATAAAGCGCCACCTAGTATTGACTATAAGAGATCTTTTGGAGCCACTAGAAACTCGTAGACACAAGAAATATACGTTGGTAGAAATATATAATTAAAGCGACTAGACTTTAAACACAACCCACATAGACACACAAATATATAATATGGTTTAGAGTTAATAGCAATATTCAGTTACAAAGTAATAATAACTCAAGAGAGCAAGTTAAGAAACGAGTAATAATTTAAAGCTAGCTGTCGTAGTGTACTATGAAATTTTGACAATCGTAGCACCGATCGTTCCATGCAAGTGATTCACCAATCTCGCGTGGCAAATATTGTTATTAATGTACTTAAAAACAAATTAGGTGAGGTACCGGACCTTAGTTGATTATCTAAATAGTTTCAAAGCACAACAAGATTAAGCAAATACTTTAAAAGATCTTTCTAGTTTACATAGATTCTTTACTCGGCGCAAAGATAGGTTGTTAAATTTACAGACGTAGTACGAGTACATAGAACGCGACAAAAATAATGCATAAAAAGAATTAACTTAGTTTGTACATAGGAAGTTTTTGGTGTTCGAAAGTTAATAGACAGATGTGACAGCTCTCGTATCCAAATCCGGCAGTACTTAGTGTCCAGCAAAGAAAGGAAAGACAAAATCGACTAGGTTGATAACAGTTGCTGGGCTGCTCACAAAGAACCAGATAAACGGCTTATCTTGAGTGGTGTCCTTGACCAGACGGCGGTCCCCAGGTAGGTATATTTTTTGAATTATTATCCTTACCAACATAACCAGAATTATAAATCCATTGATTAATTAAAACGGAGTACGTCTGCAGTGACCAACAGAAGAAGCAAAAGGGAAAACCCACAAAAAAAAAGGTGCCTGCAATTAATAGAACTTGTGAGAGCTAATATTTTATTAATACAAAAGAAAATAAAAAAAGTACTTACGCAGGAACAGTAGTCGAAGACTTATTCCCTAATTTGAATGGGATGATTTTACATCAATAAATACTAGATACCAAATAACAGTATTATCTTGTGTAGTGTCTTTGACAACTAAAGAGACTCCAATGTAGGTTTAAATTCCAACCCTGGCTAATAGTAGACCCACCTTCGTTACGTTAAAATAATTTTTGGAGTTTTATCCATACGCCAGCATAACCATAATTGAGGCAAAGAAACCAAAGAAAATGTGTCTGCAATTGATAGAAACCGTGATAGCAAATACTTCATTAAAAAAAAAGTGTACTCACACACAAACAGGAGGTGAAAACTTATTCCCTGGTTGTACAGGATAATTTTACTTTAAATTTCAGATGATGTTTAATGTACACCTTTCACAAACAAGTCACCAAATAGAAAAGAAACGTCTACCCGATCAGCTAATAAGGAGAAATTTTCGGAGCCGACAATCTCAAATTCCCAAAAAAATTCACAACACAAAATTCGTCCTTATCGCATAAGTGTAAACACGGTTGTCTATGCGTTAGGGAGATTTTGGGTCACAATTCAATTTTTAATTCGGAATTTTTGTTTTTTCGTAAAATGATACCGTCTCAAAGCAACGAAAAATTCTATTTTCGTAACTGGTTACAAAAAGTGGATCATTTAGATTATAGAAAATGTTGCTTTATACGTCAAAATTTAAAGTCCTTCAGTTCCGTTTTTACGTTTTTTAATCAATTTTGGTTCTAACGAAAATTTAAATCTATCGAATATATTGCTATGAGTAAATATGCACAAAAACAGATGAATCCTGAAAAATTTTAAAAATGGTAAATAAACCAAAAATGTGGGTCACTACGGAAATTCACCGTTAAGATAAGACCTTAATTGCTGCGTTAATTTGAAAAATATTGTTTTTCTTATATTTAAGAAATTATAGTTGCATTGAGTCTAAAAAACCATATCCAGTGGATACCTAAAAGAAATTTACTGAAATATTTGTAACGGTTGCAGTTCACAAATAATAAGAAATAAAAAAAATAAAGTGACGACTCTAGCGATACAACCTAGAAAAGAAAGAACAATAATATTTGGCTTAAAGTAGCGAACTGAATTCGTGGAAAATCCCGTATTTGTAATAGTTAACACAACATTGTCCGGCTTAGTCGGTGAGTTGGGAAGGTCCTTGAAGGAACTGAAAGAAATGAACTGCTGGGTAACAAGGCGCCACCTGCTAGAAAACAGAGAGAAATAAAACCGACCAACAGAAATTCAATAGGTTTACTACGCTACAACGAACACAAATCAGAAAGACAAAAGACCTGTAAATATAGCAAATACAATTTAAAGTATTAGAAGTTAAATTTGCGTGCATTAGCAACAACAAATTAATTAGAGTTTATGATCAAGTATGTCTTAATTCAGGTAAGTTTTTGTTTGTTACACATCAAATTAAAGTTAGCGTACCAATTTAAGATTGGTGATTAAGGAAACTCGACGTACACACGTCACTTACACACGGTTACTTAAAAACTAGGATTAAACTCGTACTAATACGGTACGTAGCTCCCGCCAACCCAAAAGGCCTTTTGTTTTAGCTTCACCCACTTTATTTACAACGTCCCAGCCCTGAGGGAGCTAGTGAAAACAAAACCGAGCGTCGGTGGATAGAGACTACCTCGAATAACAATTTGCGTATACACTAGAGATTCAAACCGTTTAATGTTACGTGTACTTGAGTTCCGAACGCATGCAAAGTGAATAGGTTCCTTAAACAATAAACTTAGCTATGTACAGATGCATGTAGTTTTGATAAAAAAGGTTCTTGCTATCGACAGCCATTTGACAGCTACTAGAAGATTGGAGGAGGATGAGACGACAAAGCTCTGGAAGCAGACTGTTTCCTTCGAAATAGCAGAAACGCAGCGGGCGCAACCATCAACCGATGGAGTAGACTCCGTGGTAGTCGGTTTTGTATAACGAAGGAATTTTTTAGACAATAAGATAGTATGAGGTCAAGACACGTGCTAAAGCATAATATTATATTTTCACACTAATTTAATTTGAAATTATTGAAGCCACATTGATATTTTACGTGTAATTTTTAGCTTTGTAAAGCGCCGACAACCGCCCAATAGCAAAGAGAAAGTTACAAGATGTCCGCCCGCCGTTTCGATTAATATTGAGAATAAATCGATCCACCAATGAGAATAATTGTAGCATGCGCGGTAAATTTGATTTTCGTCGCAGCTCTTGTAAACTACGTTTGAGTTTGAGTATTTTGAACCGTAACGTATTAGCTTTAAGAATCATACTTACCAGCTTTCAGTGACTTCTTCGACAAATGTAAAAATTAGTGTGAAATGACTTCTAGTACAGGTTCCAGTTCTCAAAAACGTTTTATAAACGAGGGTTTAGTGTTGTAAACATGGAACATTAAACCAAAGACTTGGATTCTGAATAACAATAACGTGGTTTAAAATTCACCAAAATTTTAATTTTCGAAAATAATCAAACATATAATTTTTACAAATATGAATATAATCCTAAATCTAAATTCTAAATAAATCTTTACAATCTTATTTAATTTTAATATACATATTTAAATATACTAACTTAAACTAACCTGGTAAACATCAACAACTTTATCTATTTTTGTTATTAATACTACTTCGCAGACTTACAACACTTCGCGGGCTTTTTCAACAATGCACAGCTGCTTTACCTTGTTTTTATTAAACCGTTTTTTAATAACTGGGTTAATTAATTACACAACCACAACACTTCTTTTAACATTCTGTATTAATTGTTTTCCATCTAGAACGTATGATAACTCATCAGGTTTAAGAGGTCTTTCTGAAACTGCATCAAACAAAGCATACAACGAGGACTTCTTTGTTTTTCTTATCCAATTTTTGTCGTCAAATACGGAAAGAGGAATTGTTGTCAGCTTATAACCAAAACATGACTTTAAATCTTGCGAGGAATGAATGGTACAGATTATTCTTGCAGTGTCAACCTGAATTACGCAGTCGTCGTTAATCTTTATGGTATTGTTTATTGCAGAGATTGGAAACTTTTTGGATCTGGGAATTCACAACCAAAATTTCAAACTTTACACATTTTTTTTTCTAAAAAGGCTTCTGAGTCGCGAATTTAAAAAATTTTAAAAGATCTAAATGTGTGCTGATAAAAGATTATAGATAGGACCTAGAAAAAACTTTTAAAAGAGTCGTATAATTAAAGTGGTAAAAACCACGTCGCTTTGCGTTAAAAAAAATTAACAAAAATTTAACCTTCAAATAACACATCGGTAGTCGATGAATAAAAAGTCAGGTTACAACAGTAAGATGTAATAGTAGAAAGCGATCAACTTATTATTAAATACGACAAATATAATTATAATATAAAGCTGAAATTAAAAAATCAAAATTTATTAAAATTAAAAATTAAAAATCAAAAACTTACCAACAAAGGAGCAAAGGAGGGAACGCAGTTAATAAAAAGATTTACCGAAATCCGATTATTAACAAACCTGTTCGTTAATCACTTTTGTTCACTAAAAATTAAGCGCGATTGCGGATAAGAACGAACACGTGTTTAATATTTGACATTTTTGGTGACCTACATTTTTGAGGTTGTTCAACGTTTGTTTTTTGTAAAGGTTTGTACTAGACATGATTTTGTTTTAGTTAATAAATCAAAGTCTCATGATCAAGTGTTATTACTAAAAAAACGAGATAAACGAACAGTTAGCTGGTAAAGGAAGTAAAACAATTAATTTATTCAACAAAACATTTAAAACTACCTAAATCATATCAATACTTCTTCTTTTCCTTTTGTTTCTCTAAAAGGTTGATTATTCCTCTTGTTTCTTTACACCATTTTGCTTGTAATGTGCTCCAAAATAATAATAAACTATCACAAAAAACTGTCTAGAACACGTGTTTTAATAGCTAAGAAATTATCGTCAGCGAACTGTTAGTGTAGAGTTCGACGAGAGCCTTGTCAGCAGCGGGTGCTGCTATTTCTATTTGGGGCGTTTTGTTACGGTTAAAAGGTAGAAATTGTACTAGCTTAGCGTAGAGTAGAGCGTGGTATAATTTAGACTAATAAGAAGCTGGTCCAGAAATATTAAGTATTAAGGGCGCCAAGTTCTGATAGCTGAAAGAAAAAACTAATAGCTAGTAGCCATTGTACACCGCACAAAGGAAATAATCAAAGTGACTCAGGGTAATAATACAAAAAACGCAGCTCTCAAATAACACGTTCTATTTATTTAAAATTTAAGATAAGAAACAATTCACGATGATCACAGTAGTAATATCACAAAAAAATTTAAATTATTTGTCAAATTTCAGATAAATTACAGCAGTACGTTACTGCCTAAGTTTGCGTAGTATGCTACTGGTAGGCCACTGATTTCATTGTAATTCAAAGTACTCGTGTTTAATCTACAGATATATGCAAACATATGAGTTATGTAAGTAGTTAATTTAAATAATAAAATTTTAGCTTTCAGTGTGATCAAAATTATACAGGGATCCACCAGCAATGGTAATAACTTCATAACGTTGAGCAGGAGAACATCTATTCTAATCAAGAATTGTTAAAAAATTATTGAGTTTGCGACCGAAGAGATTAAAGTATGGCGTACACCCGGTCCGGATTGCATAACCAATGTGAAGGAGATTAGCGTTCAATTTCCTCTGATTCCCTTTGAAATAAAAAACTATCACAGTCTTCACAACTGTTCCAAATTATCCCCAATTTTGTATTATTTCCTATATTTTAACTTAAAAAAATTTCTAACAAATTGCAAAGTTAAAATTTTTAAAAAATTAGAGTAATATTTGTTCAAATAATTTAAAAATTGTTAAGTTATTTTTTTAAATCAATAAAAATTGAGTTAGTAGTGTATCTACACATGTTGGTGATTTGCAAGATTATACATTTTAATGTATACATGTAAAAAAATACATAATGTTTTGTAGAGGTTTATTGTATGTTAAGAAGATATTTTGTTTTTTGTGCGTACTTGAGGGAACAAAAAGAAAGTGGGGTAGAGACGCTCTCGGGTACTAGAGAATGATGGACGTGTAGTTTTTGAGTTTATGCATAAAACAATTAATACAAAATTTTCTTGGCTAATTATTAAAAAGAAGTGTTATAATTATAAAATTAAATAACCCTGTTTCTGAAAATTGTTTTAAAACGGAAGCAGCGCATCGTATTAAAACCCGTGGAAATGGATGAAATAATTAAAAGTAGGAAAATTTTAATAAAGCAATCCAGAGACAAGAGGTCATTGTAAAAAAGCCGTTAAAGATTGCAAGTACAAATGGTAACGAATTATTAATTGCGTAAAGTGATGCACGAAACGTGATATAAGATTATATTCATATTTGTAAGAATTATACGTTTAATCATTTTTTTAATATTAAAGTTTTGTTAAACCATAAACCACGTTTTTATTAAATTCAAGTCCTTTAGTATTAAAAATTAAATAATAACAATCACAAAAATAATAATTAGAGTCTCAATGTTTACGTACAATATAAATTTATTTTATTCTACACCAAAATGCAATCACCGTAATGTGTTCAAAGATGCCTCGTTTTTGAATGTTGCAGTTTTTTTTAGATAACGGTTTTTGAAACTTTTGACAAAATGTTTTTTTATAACTGTAAGAGGGGCGGTGTTAGAGGAAGAGCAGACGAAATGGTGTGGAAATGTCTAAAAACTTGTTACGTACAAAGAACTGCATTCTGCTAGAAAAGTTTTTGAGAAAATCGGAAAAATGTTCAAAATGTCAATGAAATTTAGAAATTAACTTAAAAAAATGTTCTATGCCAGATTATTAGCCGTAATCTATTACAATATTTTGTTAAAATTCGTAGTAAAGGTTCAAAAAATCGTACTCTAATAGTTAAACAAATTCAACATTGTGTATATGCATTTTTGGACACATGTTTATATACACTTTTTGTCGTAATTTCTTCAGGAACACGCTCTAGGAATTATGAAATCAAATTTAGGGACATCCTGCACAGAAACAATTTAATTAGTTGTTACGGTTTTATTTTTAAAGGTAGAACGTATGTCGAGACCCTTCTTAAAAACGTGTGTCGTGTGTAGCACGTTACAACAAAAGTCAAATTTACCGCGCATGTTGCTAATTTTCTATTAGTGGAAATAAAATTAACAAAAGTTTAGGAGACGATCAGGGACATTTTCTCCTTCCTTCTGCATGGGTGTTTTGGCGTGCCTCTTAAAGTTTACACATAAATTTTACTGTGTGTTTCAAGATTTCCTAGTCGAATTGGTGTTTAAATTTAAATACGGCCGCATTCACCGTAAGTACATTTTGCTTTCTTTTGTTTCGTGGTTGCGTTAGTTCTAATTACAACGTATGCTTTAGCACGTGCGTTGACCTTATATCTTCATCGTGTATTACACCTAGATAACTCCTGGTGTTACTGGAAAGGCTAATTAAGAACCTTTTCCTATAGAACTTTACGACTACCACGGTTTCGCAATTCAGTTAAGCTGGTGGACACTACGCTGTGCAGGGGTCGTTTATGCTGCATAATTTCTACTGTTTGGAAACATATTCACCTTCCGTTTTTTGCTACATACTTCCCTTAAGGGAAATCCTAGGGTTACCTACCTTCTGGAACTGTCAAATATTAATGCGTATAAAGCTCACGTACATGTGACATATAACGGTTTGATCTCTATTACTTAAGCAAATTTTTATTCGGGGTAGACTCCACAACCGACGTTTGGTTTTGTTTTTAATCAGCTCAATACGTGCTAGGGCGCTTTACATAGAGCGGTTGAAGGTATAACAAAAGCCTCTTAGGTTCGCGGGAGGTACTTACCTTTTTAATCCGAGTATAAGTTGAGTTTTTAAGTCACCGTGTGTAAATGCCGTGTGTACGCAGAGTCTTCTTAGTAACCAATCTTCAATTGGAACGCTAATTCTAGTTTGGGTATAACTAAAAACTACCTGAAATTTGACACATTAATATGCGACAGTCTCTCTATTTCTGTCACATTCCTATTACTTTAAGATTTGTTTGCTGTATTTAGTTGTCTATTCGTAAGTAAAACCTGTTAATCTCCTGTTAGTCGATTTTATTTCTTTCTATTACCCAGCAGGTGGCGTCTTGTAAGGCAGCAGTCTATTTCTTTACAGTTTTTTAAGGACCCCCAACTCACCAACTAAGCCGGACGCTGTTATCCTAACTACTGATTATAGTGTTTTTATAGACCCTACAATTCAATCATAAATATCATCTTTATGACATTGTAATAAAGAGTGGATGAAAAATTAGACTTAGAAAATATGAAGAAAACTATCATCTGTTGACGCTTTCAAAAAACAAGAAAAATAGTGTACTTGAGCAAAATTAAAGAAAATTACGATGCTATAATTTTGATAATAGATTTCCTGTTATTGTTACGCAACTGGAGTTCCTAGAATAAATTAGAATAATAGCGGTGTTTCTAGAACTCCCTTCTGCAACATTCAATTACAATATTATCAATGGAATGTAGAAGAAAAATATGTAAAAAAAAATTAATTTCCTAATTTTTTTTCTGTAGAAGAAATTGAAGGCCAGCTAGGAAATCAAGAGAAATAGTAACCTTAACTGGTATAAGATGGAAAAATCAGTATCCAGGAAGTAAATTTCGTAGAAAAACATTGCAAAGTTATGAAGTTTGTAGATTTGGAATAAAATTTGATTAAAAAATGAATAAAAATTGTAGGTTCTAACAAAAACCTTTTTTAAAACACAGAATCAATCGTGTGACAGATAAAAAAAAGCTTTTACCGCAGAACTCCACATCAGCCTCCATAAGCAAAAATAAAATTGCGTTTTAGGTAAAAATAGTTCAAACAAAAGCTATAGACAATAGAATTTCCAACAACTTTTTTCCCTTAACTTTTTTTTTGTAAAATTGATATTTGTGGAGATATTGTTACAACATTTAGTATCACGTGATTGTTATACCTCAGTAATTAATTGTCCGATCAAAAAATAGTTTGAACAAAAATTGTGTATAATTAAATTATAAACAACTTTTATTCGAAACAAAATTGTGTAACAAGTGAATATTTTTTTTCTAAATATTTTAAAAATTCAAAAAATTAGATTTTGCGAAATTATAAACAAATTTTTAGTACAAAGTTTAATAAAAATCGGGGAGGTGGTTTTCTTGATATCTTGTTCACATACGGACGGAATGGCCGGCCGGTCGGCCATCGGACATAATTTTTTTTTTTTTGCTATATTATAACGTACTTACTCTAATTTGGCCCAAAAAGTAAAAAAAGAGGTGTTAAAATTTTGGATAATATATTTCATAAGATGTGGAGTAAATATAAATAATAATAATAATAATACTAATAATAGTAATAATAACAAAATAAATAAATATGATGAAAGGTAAATATTTCCCTCCTATTCCTTTTGGTGCCCCTCCTCAAGGAAGAACAATCCAATTAGTTAAAATAAATAAAATTACGTCAGCTTGTGCTACAAAATTACTTTTGTTTTTAAATTGTATGAGCTTAATTATGCTATTAAAACATCAAAACAATATATCAAATTACAATCTTTGTAATTATAGATCAAAGGTAACATTGCAACACAAATACTGATTATTCGTTACAGCAACTTTTCCACATGTTGCTAAACCAATTTGTGTTTATCCTGATACTGATAACTCTAAATTTTGCTGAGAAGGATGGACAATTCTTGTAGAATTACTTATTATGATCAAATTTTACTTTTGTAAGATTATTTTAAATTTTTAACCGCCGTTGACGGTTAAATATGGAATTCCGACTTCCATTTTGAGTTGGGACTTGAACTACTCTTTTCTCCGCTCACTTTAAGCCTTACCATTTAAATGTTTTTTCTTACTTATACCTTCACAATTTTATACACTTTCATCGTTTATCAATCTACCTTCACTGTTATATTTTATATGGTTTTGTTACCATAAAAATTCAAGTTTACTAGGTTTTACTTTTCTAACGTTAAGATTTTCTTGCGTACGTCTTTGCTTATTACGGCACTATCTACTTATACCGCGAGTTTAATAGGACAAGGTCAACGTCTAAATCCAATTGCGCTCATTTACAATATTTTTTTTTTGGTGTAACTGTCAACGGGGACAGTCGTGTTCCCAGAAATTAATTTTGATAACACTTTCTACATAGAGTTTATTTTACACTTTTTATTACCGCTACAACTCAAAACTTACTTCCTAAATAACTTTATTTCTCTAATCAAACGGAAATATTTTTTTACGGACAAACTAAATTATTTATTTGTATTCTTAATTAATTAATTATTTTTAATGAAAATATGGATTAGTTTTTTAAAAAATGTTTAACTACAAATAAATTTAATTTTATTTCTCATTCAAATGTAAACTTTTAACTTGGTCAATTTTAATTTTTAAAGATGATTATTTGTTTGTTAAAAAATAACCTTTCAGTGCAGTATATTTTGAAAACAAAATTAATCATTTTCAAGATGAAAGTCAAAATAATCTGACAAGTGGTGAAAATTTTCTTGACAGGGTGTGACTTAAATATGCTGATTGAACTCATAGTCCAAAAGTTGATAGTTTCATGTCGGGTTAAAAAACAGTTTATTTATGTAAATATTGTATATAGTGTAATGTAATCAATTTTAAGTCATAAACCGCACATATGCTGTCTTAGACATTTATCTTTCATCTGCGACTACAACCGGTGTCTATCAACTCCTGTTTTTATATTTTCTTATGCAACTTATGGGACTTGCACAATAAAACAAATACTATCTATCTTTTTCTAATGCTGATATAAAAAAGAACTCAAAAGATTTATTTATGTAAAAAATTACTTATACACTAAAATTGTAAAATGAAATAATTGTGGAAGTGAAAAAGGGAACAAAAAATGAAGAAGTAATAAAAACAGAAAAAGAAAAAATATGAAATAATTACAGTATATGAAAAATAAAAAACACCAGAAAATGTATAGAGGAGTTGATAGATGAAGGAAATTAAATAATTAATAATAGTAAGAAAAGCAGGAAAAGTAAAAGTAATAGTGATAAATAGAAACGTGATTAGAAGAAAAAATAAATGAACAGGAACAGAAACTAATAGAAATGTGTGAAAATAAAAACATGTAAGAAAAGGGGAAAAGGAATAATTTATATTTATAAGTGACAGAAGTTATAGGTTACGTGATAGCAAATAAGAAACGTAAAAGGTATTGAAAAAAATAATGGTCGACTCGTGTTAGCAATCACGTACGCAAATGGTTCGCATTAAGCAACTTTGTCAAAGGATCGACTTATGTAACTGCTTTTACATACTTGTCGATAAAGTTGCCTAATGCGAATCATTTCCGTACGTGATCGCTAACACGAGTCGACACTAGATGTCGCAAAACATATATATAGGTACCTCCAATAGGGAATATAGTTGACAACACGCATTTGTACAGTAGTAAAAAGTCAGCAGAGTTTTAGTTGGTCGTGCACGTTTGTATAGTTGACTTGATAATTCTAAGTTAAATCAAGGGTTTTTTTAATTTCTATTTAAGCACAAAAACTAGAAAATATATTAAAATTTAAATTTTTATAACTAAAAAATTAAATGAAAGTATAAAAAATAAAATTAAAAGTTTGAACCTAAGCTTTTTCTAAGTTAAAACACTAAATGAGTTAAAATTTTAAAAATTAACAAAATACTTAAAGTTTAATTCAAACATTTCTTATTCTACCGCAACCTTTTAATTTGTTTTTTTTTTCAACATGATTACAGCGCTGAAGCCCCCAAAATTGGAAATAAATTACATGACTGAACCTAGTATTTTTTGTATATTGATTAGATCACATAGATATTAAATAGTCGTTAACTATTATTGAATGATATCAGCAATGCATAAAATATCTAGATGCTCAAACTTATTCAGAGAATGTTGCTAAAAAAAATAGTGTTACTTTTTTTAAGCCTGACAGCAAACTCAGCGGACGAGGATCAAAATTTGTTTTCAAAAGTAAAATTTAATTTGAGAACCTCTCATACAAAACAAAAAATTGTGTTTTAGTTTTACCAGCATGACTACGATGTCAAAAACTTTAGAATTGGAAGCGTCACTTATAACAAAGAATTTTTTGAAGATCTCTACGTTGTTAATAGAAGATACAATAGATCGACAATGGCAGTAAACGCATCGCTTGTGGCCAGGGTTGATCTGGCAAATGACAAACTATTTGTAACACGATAAGTAACTAAGTATGTCATTTAATGAACTCATATTTTTTAAGGAAACTGTGCAAGTTTATAAACGTTATGGTAACGAATTCAAGTACTTTCCTATTCGTGTTTCTTATAAAATGTGCTCTGTTCTTGAAGAGAATATATTGGGTCTTCGAACTAATGCTTGTGGCAAAATATCGTGCCCTATAAAAATGGTACGAGGTTATCAGTAGATAACTGTAAATTGTATGCATCGTTTTAGAATGTTCGCCAAAATATGTATAATTGGGTGCCGGATTTTACCCGTTTGCCTCCTTTATTACCGGATGGAGAATACATGATGGAAGTGAATACAACCTACCAAAAACAATTTTTATTTAATATGCAATTTTATTGCACAGTGTATCGCCAAATAAAGATACCTAACTTACCATAAAGCGAATTTTTGCTTTATTTATCCAATATACATTTGTTTACAGTACTTACTATTAATTTCTTGTAGACCCAATTTTTGTTACACATATTGGTTATTTAGCTCCCTAAACGTAATTATGGGTAAAAACAAACTTTATTATAAGTACAGTCACACAAGTGAAAATTGAATCTTTTTTTTTCACCCATTACTTTTGTTTACAGATAGTAATTACAACTGTCTCTTAAATTAAGACACTCAACTCAAAAGGAATTAGTGTTACAAAAACGAGCGTGGGTGGTTGGTGACTACCCCGAAAAACAATTTTCTTAAATGCTAAAGATATAACCGCTTGACGTTGCGTGTACTTAAGTTTTAAACGCATGCAAATATAAATTGGTTCCTTAAAACGATAACTTAGCTGTATATTGTTGTACGTAGTTCTGATAAGGAAGGTCCTTGCTAACGAACAGCCAGTTGACAGCTACACGAAAATCCGTATAATTTTGCTGGAAAAAAATAGAAACCCAAATCTAGGAGCAAAAAGTTGCCGCTGAAGGATGTTCGGCCGCGAATCTCCAATGTCGGCGACAGCACGATTGTAAACACGTTTGGTGTCACAGCAGGGTTTCTAACTGCTTGTTTCAGCGTCCTCAGGAATTATCCAGACAGTCAATTTTGAGTAGGATATGAGGTCCAGACACGTGCTAAATTAATAAAACTGCTATATCAACCAAAGTAATAGCAAAGAAAAGCACTTACGGCGTAAATTAGTCAAATTATATTTTCACACTAATTTATTGTGCAATTATTGAAACCACATTGCAATTTTATATGTAGTTTTTAGCTTCGTACAGCACGGCCAACCGCCCAAGAAGAAGAAGAGAAAGTTTTTAAGATGTCGGCCCGTCGCTTTGATTCACCAATAGGAAAATTTGTTTAATGCGCGGTAAATTTGATTTTTGTCGCATCGCGCAACTTAAAGATTTTGAACCGTAACAGATTCCCCCCTAGCAAGAGGATAAGCTTGGAGCAACCTAGTAGCGACAAAGCGAAATCTTGTACTTAAAAAATAAAACCAAAAGATTAGGGTCCGTAGTTTAGGATAGTCACCGACAAGGTCAGAATATCCAAGTCGCATTAAGCGGATGATGAGATTTCAAGCAAAACAAAGTACTGCTACTAGCCAACCAGAAAGTAAATAAATCACCGACACGTATCCGGATTAGATCAGCAAATCACAAAAAAAAATCAGCTTAGCAGCAAACTCCAGAGAAAAACGAAACTCATCTATAACTCCAGAAGAGAAAAAAAAATAATAGAAAAGAGATCGAGAGAAGAGAGAACAAAGCAAAGAAAAGAAAATCAGAAGCAAAGTACAGATCTGTCAATTGGAAATAGCCACGAGTGATTTAGGTATCTGAAGTCGCTAAAAAGTGAAATGATAATTCCCAGAGAAATGGTAAAGAAGCAGTAAGTAAGAGAATTATCAAAAAGTAGGGTACTAGAAGCAAAGTCGCTTATTAAACAGAACGTCAAAAAGGCAGAACTCTACTAGACCCAAGGTACAGTCAAACAACCAAAACACCAACACAGAAATAGAAAAAGTTTAGACAAAGTACAGGAAAGAAATTTAGAAGAAGGAAGAAAAGACTTTAGTAAAAACATATATCAAGATAAGATAACAAACTAGAACAGTACAAACAAAGGACCAACAGAAATAATAAAAAAAATAAAGAAATAACTGCTTGATGTCGCGTGTCCTTAAGTTTCGAACGCATGCATATATAAATTGTTCCTTAAACGATAACTTAGCTGTATATTGTTGTACGTAGTTTTGATAAAAAAGGATCTTGCTAACGAACAGCTAGTTGACAGCTACACGAAGATCCGTATGATTTTACTGGGAAAAATAGAAAACCCAAATCTAGGAGCAAAAAGTTGCCGCTGAAGGATGTTCGGCCGTGAATCTCTAATGTTGGCGACAGCACAATTGTAAACACGTTTGGTGTTACAACAGGGTTTCTAATTGCTTGTTTCAGCGTTCCCAGGAATTATCCAGACAGTCAATTTTGAGTAGGATATGAGGTCCAGACACGTGCTACATCATACGTTGTAATTAGCAATTAATAAAACCGCTAAATCAACCAAAGTAATAGCAAAGAAAACCACTTACGGCGTAAATTAGTCGAATTACATTTTCACACTAATTTATTGTGCAATTATTGAAGCCACATTGCAATATTATATGTAGTTTTTAGCTTCGTACAGCACGGCCAACCGCCCAAAAAGAAGAGAAAGTTTTTAAGATGTCGGCCAGTCGCTTCAAGTAGAACTCCCAAAACTCCGATTCACCAATAGCAAAATTAGTTTCGATGCGCGGTAAATTTGAATTTTTGAACCGTAATAAGTGTTTAAAGAAACGCTTATGTGTGCAATTTGATTGTATGGCAGTAATTGACCTTAAAATCTTCTCTTAAATTGTGGCACTTGAATTAAAGTTTAAAAACTTAACAAAGCTGGAATAGTAGTGATTATGTAACTAAATTATTAACTATATAATTAAAGATACGTTTAGGTGTGCATAACTATAATTGCCCTCTTAAAATCATATCTTAAATTGTAGTTCTTAAATTAAAGTTAAAAAGTTTCTAACTTTTAACAAAGCTGTGATAGTGATAACTAAGTAATTGAATAAAATATGGGAGAGAACGATAAAAAAATAAACAAAAGATATGGAAAGGAAAAATAATACTTAAAAATGGATGGAAGCAATAATCTTTACTAGTCGTAAAGTAAGAAATAGAAAAGAAATGAAAAGCTACAAGGCGATAAGTAGGAAAGGGACTTTTGGGTAACTAAAAAGTCTTACGCAGGTTGTACATAAAACCCAAAATTATTTTTAATATATACAAGTGATCTAAGAAAAGAGGTAAAAAAACCAACAAGGTGGAATAGTAATAAAAAGAATAAATGTTTGGACCTGTGGTTTGGAAAATACTAATACAATACAAAATAGAAGTTGCACCTTAGCTCAGCGGAAAGGAGTGGTCGCGAGACGATTTGCCTTCTAAAATTAAAAGGTCTAAGTAAATGGTTACAAAACCGTCAATTAAAATTAATAAATTGGTCAAAGTCAAATGGGCTCTATACAAGGTTAAGACGTAAAATAGCTTCCAGCCCATGTTCGCCATAAAGCTCGTCCAGGAGGATACTTTTCGGCTACTTTAAGAAAGTGATAACGCAAGTCTGGAAAAGTTATCACTAACCACACAAAAACAAAGTCAAACACAAATTTAAAAAGCACGTTACAACTTAACATTAACAAGATTTATTGCATTTACATCAACTGCTAAATAAATATGCTGAATATGTGTTTAACATTAGTAAACGGAAATCTAATGTCCACTTAATTAATGAAAATGGTATAAATCGATAATACTTTTAGTTCGTATTAAAACAAATATAAATACGCAAACACACTCCGACAGTTTAAAAATTTACAAGTCATTCTCAATATTGATATTTTCACATATTTATTGAAATAAAGTAAATAAATACCTGAAGAACTCGCCCCGGGTAACATCAGGGCGGCATCTACGAAGTCTGGAAGCGACAAAAGCGGTTTTAAAGATGATGCAACAATCGAAGACGTAAGTAAAGGTCAAATCACAATAATTCTTTCTGATAAAGGACAAAATTGGCATGTAGTTACGGTTTGAGTACTACCTTTGTAGTACGCGAAAAAGAGACACAAAAATTTAAATTGCTAAAAACGCCAAAAACCATTAATTTCAGTCTTAATAAACTTTATATTACGTCGCCGGGAAAAACACCTTTATATAATATTCAAAACAAAAATTTCCCAGTACATTACGTAAGTGAGTACTGGCAAAGATTAAAGCCAACTTTAACTTTAGAGACGGCGAAATTACGAAGTATGCTCAAAATAATACAATCATACAAAAAAAATTGTCTCAAAGTGGAGCGTAAGAACAGTCTGCAGCTGCATGATAATGAAAGTCACGTGTAAACGCGCACCTTTTATGTTCCTGACTACCGGGTATATTTGTAGTTGGAACGTAAAATGGTTTGCATTTAAGTCGTCTATTTACAATTACTTACAAATTTAGTGGTTATTTTACGTACATGGGATTTATTTACAACGTATTTTTAATGCAAAGGATACTTCGCCAATTGTGGTTAAAACAGCGGCAGCTTACACACGGCCAGTCGGAATACGGCGCCGGGCTAATACGGTTGGCGGTTGAGTTTCCACGTTTTTACACAGCAAAATTTTTAGCTAGACAAATACTTGGGTTGCGGATTTGGGCGGCTTTTATCTTGTGCTAGTGTCTTACCTGAAACAGGTAAGTTATTATTAATTATCAATGGCGGCCGTTTACACCAGCTTTTTCAGTTTATTTGTTAGAACTTCCGTCTACAAAGCTTGCTTGTTATAGCATACACCACGGAGTTTATTATTGCGGCTTACGGTTTGGCAAACGATGGATGTCCGTCTCAACGTGCCCAGGATGCCTGGTAATTGTGTTTATATGCAAAGTTCTGGGCTCGGTGTTGACGACGGTTTTACGGCGGTGATGATTTGCCTAAGTCAGCGTCTACCAGCACGTCCTCTACAAAGTGCCATCGAATAGATTAGCTACCCTCGAGGGGTCAGTGATACGAAGCGGTTAGTTCTAAATGGAACGGTTTTGGAAGAAAGCAGCTGCTACCGAAGAGATTAGCCACAGTGCTTAGGGTTTAGGGTAAGTAGATGCCAGCTACTCGGATTATTAACGGTGGTTGTTTGTAGGTGGTTTTCCGGAGATTAAGAGGGTTTGGTGCCATGCCCGTACCGAATTGAATCAGCATTTGCAGTTGTCTTTGAGTTACTAACTGCCATGCCCGTACCGAATTGAATCAAAATTTGCAGAGGTCTTTTAGTTAGCCGCGAATAGCTTAAGGCGGTTTTAGATTCGGGATTCGAGATTCAAAACTAATGCGGACAGAGTTCTCAAGGAATTGTTAGGTTGAGAAGTCAAATCGGATTAGGAATGGAAGTAGGAGTCAAATAAGAAGTGAATTTTTGGCATTGCGCTTGCGCTTATATAAAGAGCTTTATCTCAAGTAGAGCGGTGCGCACAACGTCTGCTTTTGACGATGCAAATTTTATACTGTGAGATAATTCTTTCTTGGCGGCAAATTTGAATTATAACATTGTCGGTTTCTTACACACGTACGCATAAAACAAAAAAAATATCATTCCCGTCTGACGGAAATTTAATGCAATTTTATTATACAACATATAGACGTACTAAGTAATTTAAAACAAAAATACCGACGAAGGTTACATGTTATTACATCTAAGAAAACAAGTTGTTCATCTTCTGTCTCAATTGTGAACTGGATACTAAGGTATTGACTATTCAGGTGTCGAAGAAACTGATTAAGCTTTTCTATACTGTGTTTCTAAACGACAAAGGTACCAAAAACATGTTATCGGTTTATAGTTCGCGGTTTCAATGGTTTTCTTTTCAAAATTCTCCATCATAAAATTGGTTAGCACTAAACTTAGTAAACCGCCCATTTTCACCTTATCCATTTGTTGTATCCATCTCCTTTTAGTGTTTCATTGCTTTCTTATATTTTATTATTTTTTCCTACTATATAACCTGGTATTTGTTTATCTAACCCATACATCATCACTCTTTCTGACTATCTTTTTAAAACATTTATTTTTGTTTTCCCAACTCATTTCAAAAACCGTTTTTATCCATTAACTTCCTTTTTAGTTCTTTTCCATTTACTACTATTCGACACTTTCCCCCAATACTTCATCTATATTTTTTCTTTGTTTTATCTTTTGTTTCTTACTGCAAATGAAACCTTTTACTCATATTCTTAGTTTTCCTTTCTAGTTTTCCCAATCTTTAATCCAAATTTTTTTTGCTTTTTATGTACATCTTTCCCCCCCCAACATTTTTTATTTTGCATGTTTTTCTTCCCCCTCCCTCTTTTTTCAATCTTCTAGTTATTAAATTTTTTTTTCTTTATCCTCCCATCTTCTTTTCTCCCTTTTATCTACATACCCAAGCACCATTTCCTAGGGCCCTACCACCTGCTTTCTTTCCTTTTCTAGTTGTTTTTATTATCTCTTGTATGTCTCTTTTTTTTTGACAAACCTCTATCTCATGAATATTTTGGTTTTTCTCAATTTTTTTATTTTTAAAATATTTGTTTTTTTTTTCTCTATATGTCTAGCTTTTTATCAATACTAGCCCCTCTGTCACTTTCATTTACACACACATCTTATATTTTAACATATCTTCCACTTGTTTCTTTACTTCATCTTTTTATTCATTGATTTCCAGCCCTTTTATCATCTAGGGTCTTTTGCTTTTGTCCTCTATTTTTTTCACTAGGTTAACTATTCTCTATTCTAACCTCTTAAATTTGTATTCCTATTCATCATTCACTTTGCTTAATTCTTTTTCGTATTTCGTCGTTTGCCTTCTCCTGTCCTGTTTTTATTGGTCTTATTTTATTTAACATCTCTTTACATAGATTACTAATTTCTTCTCTTATGTAACTAAGGGCAACTGCAAAATTAGCTTTTGGTGAGCACTTTTGTTTTTTTCTTTGTGAGCACTCTGTCTGTTAGGTTGACCAAAAGTTGATTATGGTCAAGGTTTGCAGTATGTGGTTCTTCTTTTGTCTGGATCTTCTTATATTTTTGAATGTGTTGAGTTTCTTTATGATCGAGCAAATATGACATAGATTCTGTTTGTTTGAGAAGATTTTATCAATATTTTTGCCTAAGGATTATTGTTACGATGTTGGTGTCTCGGCACCGCCACAAAAAGTTTAAGATGGCAAGTAACCGTGCTCTTTCCTTCTTTACTTTGTTCAGTCGTTAATATTCTTGTCCCACTGAAAATAATAGTAAGCGCTTTTGGATCACTAACATACTACTTAATAAAGCTTAAGGTTCAACCAGATTTGGAATCAAATTCTCAAAAACAACCAAACGACACCTTACGGAGATCCGCATTTTAAGCCCCGCCCTTACAGAATCAGTATAAATTCAAGCTCCAAACTAGAAATCATCATGAAAATTTTAGCCAAGAAGCGTTTAAGGCCCCTCGACCTTTTATGGAAAGTGCACAAATATGTCGTTAATAAAAAATTTAGGTTATGGTCGACGTTTCGCCCTACAAGAGGATCTTTATTTAGGCTGTTGATTAAATTAGAACTTCATATAAAAGGATGGTGGAAACTTAAACCAAAAATTCGTAACGTACTATTGATGTTTATAAGTATAAAATAGATGTTGAAATTATGTAACAAACAAATTTTTATGGTTTACTGAACACACTACATTGATATTAAATAGTCGTTAAACAACATATATTTATTAAAGTAAATTGTATCAGAACTTTTTATCTCGCTTGGTAATCTATTAATCAAACAACCGTCTATGTTCAAAAATATTATTTATAAAAATAACGTTATTTTTTTTATGTTTGACTCTAAACTTAGGAGACGAAGATCAAATTTTATTTTCAAAGGTAAGTTATACTTTGAGTATCACCTATAAAAAAATTTTAGAACTTCAGTTTTACCAACATGACTACGACGTGCGAGTTGGGAGCGTTACTTACAACAAAGTGTTCCTCGAGGATCTATCAATTGTTTATAGAAGACATAACAGATCCACAATGGCGCTGAACATATCAATTTTGGCACGTGTGGATCTGATAAAAAACAACTTACAGGTAATACGAATAAATCAAGATAGCTATGAGATAACTTTATTTTTTAAAGGAAACTGCCCAAGTTTATAGGCGATATGGTAACGAATACAAATACTTTCCACTTTGTATTTCTTATAAATGGTGGTCCATATTTGAAGAAAACATATTAGGTTTCGGTACTAACCCGTGGGGCCGTCTCAACCCCATCGCAATTGACACGATCATTTTTACATCCGCATATTACAATGATTGAAATGCGAAATTCAAACAACAATTACGATTAACGAAATGCTGACAATCGGGAAGCATTTCTAACGACCTTGCGTACAAAGCAAACAATCCTACTTTGTACATATAAAACAAAGTAGGTACGATAACAGACAGTTACAGTCACAGTTAGTTTAGTCTAGTTTAAGTACAGTTTGATTCGACACTTAACAGGCGTCGACCAGTTTGCGACGCTGACCGGTGGTCAGCACGAGCGCGTTGTTAATATCCAACCCGGCTAGCAATCTCTGGCCTGACATGTAATACCACGACTATGTTTCACGACCTACGCCACTTTCATTTACTTATGTAAATAGTACATCTTCATAACTGTAAGTGAACGTCAATAAACGCATCTAAACACAAAACTACAATTCCAGTTCTTTCTCTAGTTCAACCCGCCACAAAATAAATATCAGCTGACGGGAAGCTGAAACTTTAAAATTCCTGCCCTGTTCGCTGTATCAACAATGGTTTATTCAATCGCTGAGAGACTACAAATGGTTGCATTTTACTTTGGTAATGGTAGCAATACCAATAGAGGCTCCGTAAAAAACACAAAAAAAACTATTACATACATATTAAATACCAAAAGGTTAGCTTCTCTGTCCAGCATAAATAGAACAAGCATCTAAAGTATTTTGAAACAACATTGATTTCACTCTTAAAGAAGGGAACCTTTCCCTAAAATTTCAGTAGGAGCTACTAGCAAGATGGTCGAGTGGTACTTAATATCATTATTTATGTATTATTTTTATTAAAATTTAAGCTAATTTGAGGAACAACTTTCTTGGTTTTTTTATTTTATAGAAAATATAAAAATAACAAAATTGGTTGCAAGTTTGCGGCAAATTTGAGCCGTTTCCCGCCTCGTACGCTGACGAATGGTGATTGGAGTTGGTGCAGAATACTGGCGTTAATGTTGACGAGTCGAGAACTCGGGACGAACTGCCGTCAAGCGCGGAAATTCTTCGTATTTAACTATTTCCGGCCGTTAATCGCGGTAGAGGAGACTCCGCTCCCTCGGGATCTGGCGCCGCGGTAATAGTTTCCCCCTTACTCAAAAGCATTGACGGCCGGGTCTGTTGACGATTTGCTTTTCTGTGCCCGGCAAATTCGGAGCGAAAGCCTGATGACTTCAAAATCTCCGTTTACCCTCCAAATCCAGTAGGCATTCGTGCCCGCGTTGGCCACTACCTCGCATGGACCGATTCATTTCGGGTGAAAGTCTACTGCCGCCTAGACTCGTAAGCGTTCAAGCACCCTCTGGCCATCGGCGAATTGAGTGTTTGTCGGTCCAAAGTTTGCATATTTTGACCGATATCTGTGTTGATTTCGGTGTATGCGTTGGATCCGTTCTTCCCGCTGCTCGACCTGGTCTTTAGCTGCCGTAGGATGTAGTCGAATTTTTTATTTTCCAGGTCTCGGCAATTCGTACCCCAGTAGAGCTTGGCTGCGCGGGACGTCTCTTTAAGTGAATTTGCAAACCTTTTTTTATCTCTTAGTTTTGTCTCTCCACCGGGTTAATTTGGGGAAGGTAAACCGGGGTCGTCCAGTGCATACATCACCAGGCAGTAAAAACAACGTCCTAATCAACCGATGTAAACTGTGGCCCGTTACCCGAGATGATCGCCTCGGGAAAACCGTAACGTCCAAGCATTTCATTTTCCAATTTTTTCCGTATCACCGCGGTGGTGGCGCTTATTATTGGGTAGGATTTAACCCACACGCTGCACAAATTGGCGAACACCAGTAAATGTCGATATTTAGTGACGTTGGTAGGAGTGTATGGTCCCATGAGGTCGACAGAAATTACCTTCTAGGGTCGATTAGGTTCTTGAGGCCGTACCGTAGCGTCTTGCACTGGCCCTCGTTTTGATGTAGCGCACACCTAACACGACCCTGACATACGTACGCTTAACTTCTAACTTTGGCCAATAGTAGCGGCAACCAATGGATCTCGAGGTTTTCTCGGCGCTTGAATGTCCTGCCGTGATTGGCTTGTAGTAGGTTTGTAGTACTGCCTCTTGGGCGTCAACCGGAACCACTAAAAAGTTTCCGCGTTGGCTACGCTGGTAAAGGTGTCCATCTTGTACAGCGAATTCTTGTAGAAGCCGGTGTTGCCCTGGAGTTTGTGCTCCATTTTGTTGTTGTTTCTTTTCACGTACGCAATAAATTAGCGGCGTGCGAGTTTTGTTGTTGTTCTTCTTGGACATGAGTGATTAAGTCGGTTCCTTGTCGCCGATCTTTTCTTCAACAGTTGACGGCTTCTTAGCCCAAAAGAAGGTCTGGCGTGCTTTGTTACTGATGTGGGCACACCCATGTCCGTAGTTCATGACGGCCTCTTGGTCGGTGAGCCATCGCTGCCTAAGAATGATTGGTGTCACCAGAAAGTCGTCGGTGAGGTCCACGTGACCTAATTGATACGTCAGTGTAGTGCACCCACGTATGTCAAGGCTCTGAGTGAAGTCGGCGAGGCGTGCTTTGATCACGTGGGAGCGACCAAGGTCGGTTGCCAAGTCTGTTCGCAGGAAGTTATGCGAGGCCCCGGAGTCGAGGAGGGCGTAGTATGCGTGGCCGTCTACGTGTAGCAGGATCTTCGGCAAGGAGTCGTGGGTAGAGGTTGCTTTGATGGAGGTGGTTTGCAGGCTTACGGCTAAGTTGATGGCTTGGCCGCAGGTGCGTTTCCAAACTAGTACGGTATTTTGCGTCCAGGACCGGGCAGTCGCGATGGAAATGGCGTTCGAACAGTAGTGACAACGGGGCGGCGGAAACTCGTTGCGGTGGTATTAGAGTTGCGTTCGTTAGTTAAAACACGATTTTTACTTCAAGGTTGTAGAGGTGTTGCAGCAGATTCCATAAGGTCGTAGGGTCGTATTTTACCAGGAATGGTTGGAATCTTGGTTAAACCAACTCTATGATCAGCGGTAAGCAACCCTCGACGTCGATTTTAAGTTTTCATGCAATCTGGGCCTTTCGCTGCAGAAACGTGAAGTTCTTTTCAGTTTTCTGCTCCTTGGAGTACAGCTCAGCGGTTAATTTTGCCATCAAAGACACGTTGTAGAAACGGTTACATAGTTTCTTAAAATCTAAAGAAAGTGGTTCAAAAGCAGAGTAAGTTTTCTACCATAACGCTGCGGTTTCACTAAGTTGATCGCCGGCCAGTTGAGTTTGATTCTCGGGTTCTTAGGTATAACACGGCTCGCTTCGCTCGTTAAATTAAGGAAATCAAAACAGTCATTTCCTAACATTTGCGGAAAATTTAAACCGTTTTACTTTCCTTACACAAAAAAAGTTTCCATGCAACTCTTGCAACTTTTTAAAAAAAATTTTCGAGACATAAGCGCTTACGTCTCAAAATTTTCGCATTTGGAGGCGTCCGACGTTTCTCGTGCTCCGATAAAATTCACCGCGTTTGTCTTTTCGGTCTTTTATCAGATTTCCAAAAAAATTTTTGAAAATTGCTACACGTTTAGAGGAATAATTAGTTTGAAATTTATTCACAAAACTCCGGTAGCCCTTGAAGGCGTTCGATTTAAACTTTTTTTTTTTAATTCTCGCGGCAATAGTAAATTTTTCTAATCGGAAGCCGTAAAACGCAATTTTCCGTTTTTTGCGTTTTGACCGGCTTTTAAAACGTTTTTCCGTAGCAATTCAAAAAAAAACAGACGTCGTAGCGTGACCGGTTCTTTTAGACCACATACGGCGATTTTGGATTGGCGCTCGGACGTTGCGATGGGTATTGCCGGGTGTTTTCTCAAAATTTGACGTCGTCTGCAATGTGGAAGGAGCGGCGATATTGCGCGCAAGAGTGAGAAGGAAGTGTTGTGCAATATTATAAGTCGATTAACATAAAAATAGAATATTTTTGAAAAGTAATACTTAAATCCTCTTAAAATGTCATTTATTAATCAGAGTTTACCGTACACGGATATTAAATAGTCGTTAACCAACGTATATTTACCAGACGGTATCAATACTTTATCGTATAGCATATTTGCTGCTATAAATTTAATCAAAACATGTTGCTGAAGCAACTAACTTTATTTTTTCTCTGTCTCATACCAAACCTAGCAGACGAAGATCAAAATTTATTTTCAAAGGTAGGTTTTTTTTTGAGTACCATCCATACTAAAAAAAGTGTGGTTAAAGTTTTACCAGCACGACTACGATGTCAAAAACTTCAGAATTAGGGGCGTCACGTACAACAAAGAATTTCTTGAGGATCTTTCGATTGTTTATAGAAGACATAATAGAACGACTGTAGCCCTGAACATATCGGTTTTATCTCGAGTGGATCTGACAAAAAATAACCTAAATGTAACATGAGTATATCAAAGTGGTATTGAAAAAATTCTATTTTTAAGGAAATGGTGCAAGTTTACAGACGTTACGGTAACGAATTCAAGTACTTTCCGATTCGTCTTTTCGTATAAGTTGTGTTCTATTTTTGAAGAGAACGTATTAGGTTATGGTACCAATCGAGATGGATTAATATCGTGTCCACTAAAAAAGGTACGGCTTTCTTCGCATATATTTTAAAATAATGTTTTTTTAGAATGTTCGCCAAAGTATGTATAACTGGATGCCTGATTTTACTCGTCTACCACCTTTTGTGCCAGAAGGAGAGTACTTGCTGAAAATAAATGCTACTAATCAAAAACAGTATTTATACAATTTACATTATTTTGCTACTGTTTGTCGCAAAGTAGAAATGTCTAGTTAGATAAATAAAACGAAGTGTAACGATTGCGTTTGCTTTTGTCGTTTACTTTTACCTTAACGTTGTTGTTGCCTTGCCTTTGCTGTTTGCAATAGACCCGATTAGTGTGACGTCACGTACAAACCGCTAAATTCAAAATTTCGGTACTTTGCAAAATTAGACGAAAAAGTGAACCTTAAGTACAAGGACTCTAAGGGTTATATTCAAATAGATGAATATAAGTTGGTTGGTTTTCCAATATATACGCATAAATAAGAGAAATCGTTGTCATATTCACTAATTCTGAACCTTTTATCTTTCATCTAGTATCAATATTACATTTTCAAATACCATATTTTGATTATAAATTAAAACAATTTTTATACTACAAATACATGCGCAGAAATCAGCTGGCGGGGAACAGTAATTTTAGAAATACGCACCGGGTTAACCATAACCTAATTACTATGAAGTACTATTAAATTAAACTATAAATTACGTATTATAAAGAACAAACTAATGAAGTAAAACGAGTAAATAAGCTTATAAAGAAACAAGAGTAACGCCAGGAACACAAAGGAAAACAGCAATTACAAAGTATAAGGTTAACCCGGTGCGTATTTCTAACATTACTGTTCCCGCCAGCTGGTTTTTTTGCGCATGTATTTGTAGTATATAAGTTAATTTTAATTTATAATAAAATATGCTATTTGAAAATGTAATATTGATACTAGATGAAAGATAAAGGTTCAGAATTAGTGAATATGACAACGATTTCCCTTATTTATGTGTGTATATTGGAAAACCAACCACTTTTATTGATCTATTTTATTATCACCCTAAGTCCATGTACTTAAGGTTCACTTTTTGACCACAATTTTGCCAAGTACCGAATTTTGATTTTAGCGGTTTAATTTGACGTCACCACTGATCGGGTCTATTGTTACCGTTTGCTTTTGTCGATTGCAATTGTTTTTCTGAATATGGATTCAATATGATATTAAGCTGTTCTTCTTTTTTTTGAGGTCAAACATATGACATTAAATAAATTTAGTGTTCATATTTTGTTGTAAAAATTTAATTTACGCGGTATACGTATACGCGTCAAATGCCTCACGTAGAGATTTTCGAATCAGCATTTGCAGTTGTCTTTGAGTTAGTAACTGCCATGCCCGTACCGAATTGAATCAGAATTTGCATTCAGAACTAATGCGGACGGAGTTCTCAAGTTCTCAGGTTACCTTATGCAAGTTTTTGAGAGCCAAGAATTACTTAGCGAATCAGTCATTAAACCGTATTCCTTTTAATTAAAATTTAATTAATTATTTTGTGTATCCTACTATAAATTTGGATTCAAATCTAATTACTAAATGTGATAATATATTGTTAACGACAATCGTTGTATACAGGGTATATTTTAAAAATATTTTTGATTGTACAGGGTGCTCTAGAAACAAGTACCATATCAAAGTTGGGTTATTTTAAATAGATTACCCTGTATTTTTTTCTATTTTTGAATTGTACGATAAAAATAATGTATGTTTTTTAACATGTCCCTATACCTACTTACTTCCGTTTCTGGGATAAATCGATTTTACCTGATTTTGCAGACTCTCCAAAAATGCAATAACTTCAAGATGAATAAGAACAAGCAACTTTGGTTTACACCACCTTACTAAGAGCCTTCAACATCTTTTTTGCAATATTTACTATTATGTTATGATGTACAGGGTGTTTTTTAATACTACCGCATAAGACTAACGAATTAAAATTTACTATGTTTAACAACAGCAACTGTTATTTTGTACTTCAAAATCAAACATACTGTAAACATCGACAAACTCTAACTTGTTAATTAAGAATGTAATACAAATCGCTCTAATAGTAGTACGATAATTTTAAAACCATTATTTTTAGAATTTTTTTAACAAAGTTACTAATGTTTACAGTGTCATCGATTTTTAAGCTAAAAACTAATTAGGGTTGCTTTAGTTTGTGACAGGTGGGCGTGATTCGACTGACTCTTAGAGCCCGGCATTTCTGTTATTTTGTTCGAAAAAAAATTTTTTAAGGTTAATATTTAAAGCTGGATTGGCCTATACATTAAAAATGTTTGTAAGATAATGTTCATTTTACTGATAACTTACATGTAACTTAAATTCCAGTAAATTGCAAATTGTTAAACTCCCAAATTTTAAAATATCTTGAAAACTATCAGAGTTAGAGTTTTGTAACCCTAATACTAATTAAAATGCAACTAGTTCCTGAAAGCAATAGGCTACAGGGTGTTCCATTTAAGTTAAGCAAGTTATTTAAGTTTTAAGTCGTTAGCGTTATGCGGTAGTTTTTAAAACACTCTGTACATCATAACATAACAGTAAATATTGCAAAAGAAAGGTTTTTAGTAAGGTGATGTAAAACAAAATTGCTTGTTCTTATTTATGTTGAAATTATGGCATTTTTTGGAGGGTCTGCAAATCAGGTAAAATCGATTTATCTCAGAAATGCACACCTTTCAAAATGGCGTTGCTACGTTACAATTTTTGTTTTGTTTTTATTAATCCTCGCTATTACATTAAGCAAATTTAATGTACGTATTTTGTTGTTGAAACTAAACATTTAACTTTGATCCACTAGGTATATGCTTTCAACAGTTATTTATCTCTGTTCATAATGTAAGGTACTCCTTTATCCGCAAACGTAAATTTTATGTAACGCATATAATGTGTCTGCCGTTTGTATTTTAATTGTTCTTTATTGTAAAGGCCTAATAGTAATTTTGGTAAACATTTAAGTAATATTAATTATTTTGATTTTGGGTTCTTTTGGCCTTTTCCCTGTAAATTTTTTATTAATTTACCCGTATCCTCTTATTAGATTTTCTTAGTCAGCCGATGTGCATTGTGTTGTGAAGCCTTAGTCCACGTATTCCTAATGCAAGTCTTTAAAAATATAAAAATAAATAATCAAAGAGTCGTTTCTAACTGTCTATATTTTTCTTGAGTTTTAATAGTAAACGCAAATGCACCTACCTTTTAATTCGTTGTCATTGTAAAATTAAGCATTGTTAAATGTACCTATCTTTAAGAAATTAATGCTAAAAATATTTAATTATTTTGATTTACTGTTTAAAATTTATTTTACGATATTTCATACAAGAACCTTTTATTTCATTTTTATTATGTAATTAATTTTGTTTGTTTTGGAAATATTTCCTATATCGTTTGGCATTTTTTTTTCAAGATTTCATCAGTCAATAGAGAGAGGTTTATTCTATACTGTGCTTAAATATTAAGTTTCTACATTTTGTAGTTTCCAGTCCCAAAATTTTCAAAAGTCGGAAGTGGCTGTCAAAAGGCTTAAGCTCTTAATTTTCATCCAATATTTTCGGAACAGAAGTAGATATACGTTCAATATTTTATCATCCAATAGAGAAAGGTTTATTTTATACAGTGATTGAATATTAAGTTCCTAAGTCTAAAAGTTTTTAAAGTCGAAGATCATGAGTGGCTGTTAAAATACTTCTTGCTTTACATCCGATAACTTTAGAACAGCAGTAGATAAAAATTCAAAATTTTATTAGTCAATAGTCTATACAATGTTATAATATAATGTTTCTAAGTATAGTAGTTTCTAATCCAAAAATTATCAAAGTCGAAGAACGCATGAATGGCTGTCAAAATGCTTGAGCTCTTGTTTTACATCCGATAACTTTGAAACAGCAGTAGATAAAAATTCAAGATTTTATCAGTCAATAGAAAAAGGTTCATTCTATATAGTGTTTAAATATAAAGTTTCTAAGTTTTGTAGTTTCCAGTCCAAAAATTTTTAAAATCGAAAACTGCATGTGTGGCTGTAAAAAAGCTTAAGTTCTTGTTTTAAAATTTGAGATTTTATAAATCAATAGAGAAAGGTTCTTTCTATACATCCGATATCTTCGGAACCGGAGTATTACCACTATTTACCATAATGTATATAACAAATGTACTTAAAACAGTTATAAAGTATCTTTAAGCAATGCAAGGTTGTTTATCATCACAGAAATTGCATTAATTAACCATAAAATTATTTTTATTTCCAACTGATGAAAGAAGGTAATTTAGGGAATAGATGATTTAAATTTTATCTTCTAATTACTGCTGTTCTTAAAGGAGGTGTAAACAATAAATTCTTAGTTGTAATTGGTCTGATTTATTACAACAAACAGTTACTTTACATTAATGTTGTCAAGTTTACATTGAAGCAACTTTGTTAGCAGATTAGTAAGTAGATAACTTTCGGACGTGTTATTGATAGCACAAGACGACACATATATTTGTTGAGTTTGTAATAAAATAAATAAAATTGACCTTAATATTAAACATGAGACTCTATTAAGTTTTTTTATATTACTCCTCAGGATCTTGGCTTCATTAATAAAATGCGTGATTTGCAATTTAAAAAAAAATTTAATATAATAAAAAATAAAACGTACAATTTTTGTTAAATAAGTTTAAATGAATTTTAAATAACGCAACGTACACGTTTAACAGCAATGTAATTTAAAACTTATTTCCGCTTCAATATTTATTTTGTATACAAATTTAAAAATAATATACCTAATATACTAACCTTATTTACATTTTCTGATGACGTAATGGATGCAACCTTTTGCGACTTTGAACGATCACCTCTATAAACTGGGTTTCATTAAGTGTTCTTTTGTTGATAACCTTGATGCTTACTTTCTATACTTATTTTTTATTGGGGTGTTTCAATTATTAATTACTTAATTTATTATTGAATTAAATTTATGAATCCTCCAAAGTTAACGTAGTAGGTAACTATCTTTTTGAAAAAGGAGAGAGACAAAATAAAAAACCGCTACCCTAGATTTATATTGCCAATGTTTTGTTCGACCTATGCGGGCTTTTTTAAGGCATTTTAGAATTACGTCGTGATAGCCACATCTATCACGTCAAATTCACAACCAACAATCTATAAAATACATTAATCGCTTTGATTAATGGCAGTCACGACTTAAATACTTATTAATTGAATAAAATATATATTAATGAAACACATCTGTGCACACAAACTGAAGAAGAATATATGACTGTTAACCCCTAATTTCAAGAAGCGTTGAAAAAGCCCGCATAGGTCGGGAAAAACGTCAGCAAATTTTCTACATAAAGTAATCCTCGCAAGGATAATTATTTACAACTTTTATTTATTATTTGGTGCGGACTTTGGGGATGACACTGTATATAAAATGCAGAAATATCACACAACAATTATTGTCCAAAAAAGTTGTTGCGAATTTAATCAAAAAATTAACGTTATTTTTTTATGGTTTACATCAAATTTACCAGGTCAAAAACGTTAGAATTGGCTACGTTACTTACAACAATGAGAGGTTCATATAAAAGAAAATCAGATCGTTTGCTTTGTTTTTCAAACACAATAAATTTTAGTTAAAACGTTTTAAAAATAAATATTTGGAGAGATAATCCACAAACAAATCTTTAATATTATGGTTTTAATACTGTTACCTACGGAACTAAATCAGCTCCGTTTTTTGCTGTTTGATGTTTTATAAAAGTTTTTTAAAAATATTATATGACTTGTTGTTTTAGGAACAAAGACTGGTTTTAATACTAAAAAGTGTTTTAAGTTCAACTAAATTTACTCTAAAAAAAATGGCATTCAAGCAACCAAACTGTATTACAAAATTTAGTTCAATTATTCTTATTCAACTTCGTCGTTAAACTATGATTTACTTTGATTAAATGCGTTTTTGCTTTTCTAGGTTTAACTTGTGACCGTCAATTTACGTTATAGTTTGATTTAACCCGCTCGCTTTTGCTTGAAAATTTTCGCTTTTGCTGATTTATTTACTTTATTAAAGCCGTTTGTTTTCCAATTTGTTTGGGAATATTTAAGAGCCCTATTTATTGATTGATTCCGTTGATTTTTTTTATAATAAAATTAGCGCATTTAATATACAATTTCTTTCTTTGGTTTTATTACCTTTTACTTTAAAGATTTAGATGCAAAGTTTAGAACTAGCGGTGATGGGCTAGTATTATAGGGTTTGGTAAGGGTTGCAAAAAAAGAACTCCAACAGGAGGGCGTTAATTGGTTTATTTACACTATTTACAGATTACTACTATATACAACGATAATTAGGGCGGTTTGACGATCACCGAATTGCTCACTCGAGACTTTTTTTTGTACTCTTCTTAGACTGTGCTGTTCTCGTACTCAATCAGCGGTGTGGTTATAAAACGGTAGCCACCGCCGGAGGGCTCGACTAAAGAAAAGGTAGTTGTTGTGATGATAATGTGGCGCCGTCGCATCTAAACCACAGAGACGTCTTTGGAAAAAGCTGCTTTTACAGGAGCAGCTGCCACAATTTGCGCTGACTGTGGCAATGGGCTTTGGCACGGTACTTACATGTGTGTGAACGTAGACAAGTTAGCGGTGACTGGTTTTTTTGGGACGGACTGCTAGAGTGAGGCGTTAGCGGCGATAGCATTGACGGAAAGTTACTTGCAGCTCCGCGGACTTCTACGACTTTGACGGCGGTGGTCAGCGTGATGGTGTATAGGTGTAGTGTGGGTGTTGGGCGTTACTAGATGATTGGCCGCCATCCAGACCGGTTTGTTGCTAGGGTGGTGTTGACCCGTAGCCAGTCGAAGACCGTGCGCTGCTGCACGTTGCACACAGAAAAGACTCACGTTTAAAGCGCCATTTGTTGCTTTTTGGGTTAAAGGTCGCGGTGCGAAGCGGCGTAAACTGGCGGTGATGGGCTGGTATAATAGTGGTTGCAAAAAAAAACGGCGGAAGGTTTATTTACACTATTTACAAACTACTATATACCACGATAATTAGAGCGGTTTGAAGGTGGCGGTTCGGCAGCCACCGAACCGCTCACTCGCTACTTCTTCTTGAACTCTTTTTGGAATGTGTTAAACTGTCTTTGTACTTAATCTGCGGCGTAGTTATAAACCGTTGTTTAGCATTTAAGGACGCGACTAGGGATAGGGTAGTTACCGTCGACTGCGTGGTAACAGCTTCACAATTATGTGAGCAGTACGTGCGTTCCACTTAAAAGAAAATTCTTTTACTGTATTCATTTAGTCGTTTCCAAACTTTTCAAGTGTAAAGATGTGCGTACAGCACGTGGTTGTTGTCGGGAAATTTTTAATGTGTTCTTATTGAAATGTATTTAAGTGGGTCATTGACCTTAGTTTGCTTTTAGAATTTTTGTTTGATTTTTTATTCAAAAAATACTACGTAATTTTAAGATAAATTTTGTATACTATAGTAAATACAAATTTTTTACGGTACTACAAAAATGGTTGCTCAACCTACTGATGAAACACATATTTTTGGTAGTAAAAATTTTAATTAAGTGTGTATTGGGAAAGCAAACCAAATAATTTGACTTAATTTTATATAAACCTTTTACTTAGTAACAACATTCTAAAAACACAATTATGCAAAGCCAACTAAGGACAAGTTCGTACCTTTTGATCGGACATGATGTTTTTCCTCAGTTATTGGTACCAAATCCTAACATGTTTTCTACAATCATTGTACACCAATTATAATAAAAGCGAATCGGAAAGTACTTCAACTCGTTACCATATCATCTAAAAACTTGTAAATGTTCCTGAAAAAGTAAAAGACAATAAGAATAAAGGCTAACTTGATTTATTCATATTACATATAGATTGTTTTTTGTCAGATCTATTAGCGATAAAATTGATATATTCATCGCATTTGTATTTTTTATAAACCATCAAGAAAATCAGTTTAAAATACTTGAAGGTCAAGAATCTTAAAAGAATATTCTAGAAAAAAATCAATGTAATGATTATAGTTTGCAAGTTTCATTTAGATAGGTAAAAAACTTGAAGCTATTTTCATCTATTCTACGTATTAAAGAAAAATGTAATTATTCATTTGGTAAAATTATTACTAATGTACATTTTATTCAATTATTAACATTGAAAACAGGTTCAAAGTAATTTCTGTTATTCAAAAATTGTAGGATCTTTTTATGTGGTGATTTTTCCATGCAGATATGTTTAAAATTAATAATAATTATCTATTTAAATTTTATTTCTAATCCAAATTGTGGTTGTGGAATCGAACCAGAAACCGTTACACATATTGTAGAGGATTGTCAATTAACAAAGTTTAGAAGAGGTCCAATGAAGCGACTATTCGCCACATAGTGAAAAATAGGTCAGTGCTTACCTGCAAACGTTTATTCTAAACAACATTTCGCTTAATTTATCATTACACATCAAGTGTAATTTACGTTTCACAATAGGCGGATGGTTATAACAACTTTGAATTAATTCATCACTTTTTTTACAAAACACGACTGTCCTCGTTGCCAGTCCAACACAAAAAGAAAGAACGTAAAACGAGTGCAATTGGATTTAGATTTTGTCCTATTAAACTCGCAGTAAAAGTAGACAAGCCCGTAATAAGCAAAGTATCACGTATGCAGACAAAGTTTAACGTTAGAAAAGTAAAAGCTAGTAAACGTGAATTTTTATCGTAACAATGCGCCAACATTAAATTAATCTTGTTTATTTTTGCCATTTGTAATGCGTAAAGTAGAGTTAAACTGATGAAAAAAATAGTAGTTAATAAGTTTTTTTCGTAATATATTTTGCTTTGTAAAAATACTTTTTAGGTTTACCGAAACCGACAACGTACAAAACAGGTACCCGTACAAAGCAATGACACTTTTATGCTGACAAGAGTTTCTTCAAAAATATTTAAGTACAATAATTAATAATAAGAGGGTTAAAATGTTTAGAGGATTGTAAGATATTTTAACATTTTTTTATTGTTTTCTTTACTGGTCGATAATATAATAAAATAAATTTATTAATCTAGTTTTTCTTAAAACCTAATATGAAACTATAAAAGAACACTTTAGTGACAGTATACAACATATAGTATAAGAGTGTTAGGTGATTCTGCGTTTTCGCCCGAACATTTGACTAATAGAAATAAAGAACTAAACGTAAGAAATAGCCTCAGAACTAATGTTATCTGCGCTCACACAAATTAACTCAAAAGAAATCAGACAAAAACTAAATCTAACTTTGAGCGTTTTGCACACAAAATGTCGGATAGATGAATGTAAGCTCACCAATACACATCAACATGAGTTTTAAAGGTTTAGTTAATTTTGATAGGGGTCATATATTTAATTAAATAAAACATTGATTAAAATATTTGATCAGAAGTTGTTGTTGTAGAGGTATGGAGACGTTAAAACGAAGGTGGGAAGTCGTATTAAAATAATTTCTTTTAATAAACGCAAAAAACTGGAATGTTTAAAAATGCAACATTGCAAAACTGGATGAGGATTTTTAAGTTCTCAATAAACTTTGTGAGTTAAATTTTTCGGTATGAAGAGGTCTCCCCAACCTTGCGAAATAAAGAAAACACCTCTTAACTAACTTCAAACTCAAAATTTATTTACTTCCGGTACTCATACGTCCGTTATTCAAGCAAATAAAATCAGAGGGAGCCGATCATTGACTGACTTAAAACGGCAATAGGGGCATTTCCACTATCTCCAATGCACATACCGCTTCCAAAACTTTCTAAATGTTAAAATTTCAAACTACTTTAAAAAATTTACAATCGAAAATTTATTTTATTTCCAGGTGAAGTCAAAGAACTGACCGTTGCCAATTCTTATCAAAAAATAAAATTTTAATATACTCTACTTTATCAGACAACTATCATTTTATATTCTTTGCTTTTGAAACTTTTTGGTCTATCCAGCGATGGGAGCGATTTTGCTCATAACTGACATTGAGAAACTGATAGTGATTACGTCTAGAAACCCTCGTGACGCAACGTATTAGCTTAGCCCTCTAAAGCGAAAATGTCTGAAGTGTCTTTGGAACGGTTTTTAACCTCAGTTTCTACAAACAAGACATTTTATTTACAGTGTTTGGACTTATTGTAAACAATTGGTGTAAACAAGTTTCTTACTCTTTTCTTCTTATATATTTTCTGACCTTTGCCCTACACATTCTAAACCTTTTATCAGCGTTTTTCTATTAATACTTGCTTTTATTTTTTTGTTTTCTTCTCTGATTCTTGCCATTAACATTTTATCCGATGATGTACTTTAGTTTTTGTTCTGCTATTAACTATTCATACTTCGTGTTATATTTTCTTTCTATAATTTTGCTCTTTCTTTCTTGTGTCTGTGTCTCCAAAGCTCTCTGTACTACTTTTTTTCTATGTTTTATCTTCCATCTTTAGTATAGTTTATCTTTTGTGCCTTCTCCAATTCTATTGTCTACAACCAATACTTTTCTTGCATCTTCTCCAGTTTCTTTCATTCTCCCCATTCCCACACCTTCGCTCCATACATCAACACACTTTTTATTATTCTTTCAAATATTTATCTTTGTTTTCTTTATTTTTCTTATTCCTTCTCAAACTTTTTGACTGTTCTACATTTACTTTTAATTTTTTTCTAAATATCTATTCATCACCTTTATTAGTTTTTTCATCTCCTCGTCCTTCCAAAACCATCATATCATCTGCGTAGGCTAGAACCTACACTTTTTGTTTTCCCACCACTATTCCTGTCCTTTAATTTCTTTCTCAAGATCTGTTTTCTCATTATTTCATTAAAAAATTTTATATTGAGAAGGGTATATTTTGGCTTTTCTTTTTCTTTAAATTTTATTTATCGCTTCTTCCATTCTCCTTTTAAACCCATCTTTGATTATTTTCTTATTTTAAACTTTATCTCCTTTTTTTTTGTTTTTTGTCTACTTTCTTTAATAACAGTTTACAATATTGTCCGATTTCTTTCTTTATAGTTTCGCCTACTTATTTTTTTTCTTCGTTCTTTTAATAAATTTCTAAACTTGTCATTTGTTCCATATTTCCTATCTCTTCTAACTTTATTTTGTAATCTTTTTTCCTTTACTACATTCTTCTATAAACTTGATCCTAATCTTTTATATTTTTCAATTGGCGCCCAACGTGGGGCTTTAAATTGCACGAGTTGACTAAAACCGACTACGATTCAAGCGACCAATAGATCGTCGCCATAGCTAAAAGGATAGTGAAACATTATCTGACTTAACTGTGCCTCCCACAAAATCTTTCGCAATTCTGTTTCCCGGCACGACAGTCTACTATAATAAATTTGAAATTACATTTTTTTGTTTGACGCTAGCAAAACTGAGGTCAACCGGATTGACAAGATCTGACACCACCAGAGCAGTTAACTGCGCCGGCATCTATGTTTTTTGTTACATCTGATGCCCAGGAAGATTTTTTCGGTTTGGTACGGATGTTGCATCTACCCCTAAAACTCCCAACTTTTGAGGGACTTGTCCACGAGGACTAGAGGGTTTTCTTCACACGTGCACCTTTAAACTTGTCGGTCGGGACAAAAAAGATCAGTTTTACTTCATGGTACACTAACTTAATAGCAAATCTAGAAAACTGGCAAATAACAGAGAATGTATTCCGTAAAATACATCGATTAGTTTAAGGTAGCCTTTTTTCGAGGAAATTGAGGAACCAGTGGAGACATTCATCTAACTAGTCACCGCCTACACTAACCTAGCCGTGCTCAAAATAACACTTGTAGATCTTGGCCAAACGCCTGGGGTGGTTCTGTGTTTTCTAAGGCTAATTACTATTGAGATATTACTCAATAACTACACTAAATTAGAAGTAAGTTTAAAGACTAAGGCACCCCAATTAACAGCGTTGTCCCAGAGCAACAATATCATGCAAATTTTGTATCCTGCAACAACAACGACAGCAGGAAAATAATAAACGGGTTGCGGCAACTCTGTCGTGCTTGAACAATTCCTTGAGCAACAGTAAGTCATTTCGTCCATGCGGTCCGTACTGGAAGGTAGCCCAAATTAATTTTTAAAACCTTTTTGTATTCTAGAAAAGAAAGACGCTGTCGCCGGCGACGACAACAAGCAACCACTCCTATTTTTAAAGTACGGTTGGAGTGCATCGGCAACGGTATGACGGTCAAGATTGTGCCAGTCCGCAAAGCGCTATCTGCTGATAGCGTTAATGCTTGAAACACACGTTGTCGATAAAACCAAGTATAACTTGTACAGAAGCATACACGCAACGAATGGTTTTATCGACAACGTGTGTTTCAAGCATTAAAGCTATTGCTTAGATAGAGCTTTGCACTACACACACATGTCGTTACAGTTAACTGTTAGCATTTTTCTTAAAAATAGGATGTTAATGAGCAGCGAGCATTCGAGGAGTTGAAGAAACTCAACATTACTGATGTTGACATGGAAATTCGTCCTGTACCAAAAAGTAGACGGCGACATGCGGATCATTGCGTATACAAGTGCCCATTTCAATGCACGCAAGCAACACTATCATGTTACCGAACAGGAATGTCTAGCTGTAATCTGGGTTACTCATCGTTACATTTTTTTATAGATGAAAGGCGGTTTATTCTTTGAACTGACAATAAGTTAAATACAATAAAAAATTCCAAAGACAATTTAAGGCGTTGGACGCTAGAGTTACAAGTTCTTAGTCAAACCGTGCGTATAAATCCAATTAATATTCAGACGACAAAGAGATTATAAAATTTTAACACATCCCCTAAACCACCCTCGGAGAAAAAACTTTTGCAGGCTTTCCAGATAGAAACAGACTTTTCTTCTGTTTGTTGTTTTATTATTACGTAAAATTGAATACAATCCTATTTTTATGTTAAAACCTTGAAAAGATGCCTTTTTGTAAGTTATCAAATAAAACCATTGTAAAGTGATAAAATCTATAACATAATATATATTATTAGTTCTCTTTGTATTCAGATTTAAAATTACCTCAATTTGTTTACACAACGATTAATTGTTTGACAAAAGTATAAAATTTTATTACAACTAAAAAAAATAGTACCACTCTAGCAGTAACATGATATTTCAAAAATTTTGTTTTTCTTTGTGGATTGCACAAAATTTTGGAGATGACTTCTCATCGAAGGTTCGTATTGCGAATGGATTAGAATTAAAAAAAATTTTTTTTAAGTTTTTCAGCACGATTATAAAATCAAAAACGACAGACCGATGGGCAAAGGATTTAACAAGGAATATCTCAAAGATTTTGATGTATATCAGTACAAATATAACAGAAGCACAAATGCAGTAAACTTCACGATTTTATCAAAAATTGATTTAGTGAGAGATATATTGTTTGTGAGTAATTAGAATTTCAAAAATAAAAACCTTTTGGGTAATTAATGAATTTTTTACCAATTTTTTAAAATTTACGTATAAAGTACTTAATTAATAATTAAGAACTTTTTGTTTTCAGTGTTCCATTCAAGCCTACAAAAGATACGGAAACGAATATAAATATTTTCCTCTTACTTTAAACTATAAGTTGTGTGAAATTGTAGAAACTAACATAGGGGGCTTTGGAAGACATACTTGTGGTGCATTCGCATGTCCAATAAAAAAGGTACGATTTTAATACGATCACGGTTGTAAATTTTTTTATTATACCTGCATCATAATCGCTCATTAAAACACTCAAACGCGGGCATAAATTGACGTTTAAAGCCTTAGTGCCTTAAAATTGCTTTGATAACAATAAATTCAGAAATTTGGATAATGAAAACACAAACCAATTTATTATTTATTGCTAATTATATCACTATTATTTAAACTAGTAGATGATTCGTGATCCATTGCCTGATAGATAGATTTTTCAAATCAGTACAAATCTTCAAAAAGAAAAGATTTCAACTTCTAAAGGTTTAACTATAATTGAAACTTCGTTAAGTGATTGTTGATTATAATAATTAATTACTACCTATCATTTCATTAATATATATTGCGATAATAATAGTTATTTTTGAGCAATGAGAAAATTTAATTGTATTTTTAAATATATCTCAGGTGTCTTGGGTTCTTTCATTCAAAGTTAATAATAAAATCTGATTTTCACACAAATAAACAAAAATGTTTGCAAATAAAACTACAATATTATAGAAACAAACAATCAAATTTTAAATAAAAAAAAATATTTATACAATTTGGTTTAACTTAAATTAACCGACCTTTTTGTTCTACACTATGATGTCATTAATGCGATGTTGTTATGATTAATTTTGATGTTAACGGCAACAATCTTTGGTTGATCGATCGATCAATTTTAACTTTAGTTTTTTTTAATAAATAAAAACTTGCATGACTGTTTTAATGCAGATTTGCTGCATTTATCGGTTCGATGTCTGGATGTTAAATGTAATGCTCAAGACCCTGTCAAACTTTATTTCCCGAAACTTTTTGTCTTCGACTGCCTGTCGTAACTTGTATTCCCCTCTTTACCTCTCGTAGTCTTCAATGTCTTCCACTATCTTTTTAAAAATGTTTTGTCTTTTTCTTCGCTCAGTTTGAGCCATTCTAACATTCACCAATTATTTGTAACGTTAATTAATCATAAATAAGTCTTCCAGCGCAATCTGTCAACCCCTAACCAATTGTTTGTTTATTAATCACCGCCTGGTTAGTCGTTTAGAAAATTTTTCGTATTCTTTAAAATCCGCTTGTTCTAGAATTTGTGTAGATTAATCTGTGTTTGGCTTGTTCAACTTACAACCTACTTGCAGATGAATCGTTCTCGTTTTCGGCCATTTTATGATTCACGAGCAACAATTCTTAACTATCTCTACAACAACGTTTAATGGCACGAGTTGATTCGAAAAAAAGATTTCAATGTAATTTTTGTAATTTTTAGATTATCGTGCAGGTATAATGAAAAAATGTGTAAAAGATCCTTTAAAGCACTACTCTGTTTCGCTTCTTGCGTGGTTATACACTTGAATTATAATACACTATTATTTTTAGAATGTCCGACAATCTGTTTGTAATTGGCGTCCTGATTTTTCTCGTTTACCTCCGTATATACCAGATGGAGAATATTTACTTAACATTAATATCACTTACAATAATGTATGCATAGCCAATATTGAGTATATAGGAACCGTATTTCGACAAGTGAATATCAAGAACTGATAAAAAATGTAACAAGTATAAGCAGAAATATTATATACTGACTAGATGACTTAGTTTAGTTTCAACAAAATGGTTGAAGTAATACAAATATGCTTAATTCGTTAAAAGTATTTAAAATTAAAAAGAAGTTTAAATTACAACCCCTGTTATTTATCTAATTAAGGATATTTTAAAAATTCTAATTTTGGGGATTTTACGAATTTGAGTTGACGAAACTAAACATTTAATGTATACCTTGTAGAAAAGTTACTCAAATGTAAAGGAAACCAAGCAAATGGTATAGAGTAAATAAATGATCTTGGATAAATAAACCAATATATTCAACTAATTCTACATAGTAGTAAACATTATAAAACTAATTTGTATAAAACTATTGATGTGTGAATAAAACGTTTAAAAATGTTTTAATATTTTATTAAATTAAACATAGAGATATTCTACTTCTAATACCTTTCTAATCTATATTAGTTAAAGGTCTAGTTCAGCTTACATTCAAACACATAGTAAAAAAGATAATTCGATTTTAAATATAAATCAGAATATTTACGTTAGCTGTGGATACGATCCAGATATTTAAAGCGTGGCTATAGTTTTCATCATTAACCCCGTCATTGCGCAATACAGTGTAAAAGTCACTTTTACAAGTGACTAGAAGAATCTATATGATCATATGGAAACATTTCTTTTCCATTTAATAAATTAATGTTTTTATTTTGCATTGTCATTTAGTTATTACTTTTTGTTCATTTTGTAAATTTAATAATAATTTATCTAAGTTTTATATCATAAAACAAAAAAAATTTAAATGTCAGTTACTTGTTTTGTAAAAAAATATACATAATTGTTCTTTCAAATGATATAGTTAATTTTCTAATAATTAAATGAGTATCGTAGCACTTATATTATAACGTGATCTTGAAATTTTCAATTGCCACCTTAATGGGCTGCTTCTCTAAACCATCCAGAACGATGTTCATGATCATGCATTTTAACTTGTTTTTTAAAAAAACACACATAACAATATTACTAATATTAGAAAGATTACTTTTACTATTGTTGAGTTTTGTCATTGGCATAATCTTTTAAATAGGTTGCTCGTAACTCTTACAAAAAACAAATTGTTATAACAACAGACTCTCATAACAACTTTTGTTACAAGTTTGTCGTTATAATATAAAAGAAAATAAAATTATATACTGATAGATCGCTTTGAAACCTCCGATGCCGTAGAATATGTCGGAGTAATGTGACAAAGAATAAAGTGGAAGGTTTTTAAAGCAGCACTTACAGGATCTTAGCAATTATTCCCAAGTATAAGAAGAAACTTGTAGAAAAGTTACTACAGTTTAATTAGACGAGATTTGATAAAGTAAAGCTACACAATAGTAAGAGATACACTCAAAAGTGATCAGGCTTTAAAAATATTTAGTCCTAATTATGCTGACTGACTGCGCGTGTTATGCATGCATAAATTATTTAAATTAGTACTAAAAAGAAAACAAATTGTTTGGCGACTGTTGAATCTTTCAGTTTACAAAAAGTGAACCAAATGTTTAGGTTTTTTTAAAAAAATGTAATTCGCAATTTTAGTGACGTTTCGGGCATATACAAAAAAACGTGTTTTGTAGTTAACCGCGTTCAATCGTACAATTAATAGAGCATTTAGTGAAAACTAGACTTATCTTACGTATATCGGTGACAGCTTTACAGAAACGGTTAGATATCATTTCGACATATAACTGGACTAATGATTATTGTGATACCGGATAGTTTAGTATCTGAGGGACAACCCATGTTATCATTGACAAAGAAGACACCATGTCAGAGGTTCATACTGCATCTAATCAAGTTTTATCACTCTGTGGACAATTATTTACGTTGATGTTGGCGTACACAGAAAACACATAATTTGCAAAGAAAAAAAATTAAAAAATTCCAAAATGGCGATACATTCACATGCTGAGTACTGTTTCAACTTATGACGTTTACTAAATGTTGCTTAATTAAACAAATCCCCCAAAATATTTTATAAACACTCACAAAAACATACCTAACAACTAGCGTGTAACGGTTGCAGTTCACAATTAAACAAATACATAAAATTTAAGGTGACGGCTCTAGCGATGCAAAAAAGAAGGAACACAAAAATGTTGGACACAAGTAGCGTACTAAATACTTAGAGGGATCCCGAATTTATAGACGTTAGTACATCAGTGTCCGGCTACAGTCGGTGAGATGGGAAAGGTCCTTAGAAGAGCTAAAAGAAATAACTGCTGAATAACGTAGCGTCACCTGCTAGGTAACGAAGAGAAATAAAACCGATCAGCAGAAATTTAACTGGTTTTACTTAAAATCTAAGTTTGATGTTTTCCACAACGTTGCTCTAATGCCACTTTTGCCCGGAGCTACAATATCATGCAATACGACCAACAACTGGAGCAACACTAAGTCATTTTATTTTTATGGTTCTTACTGGAAGGGGGCTCTAAACTAATTTTTTGCGCCTATTCATTTTTAAAGAGTTAACACTGCCGTTGCCAGCAACAACGGCAAGCAACCGCTCCCACTCTTAAAATTCGGTTTAGTGCGGCGAACTGTGCCGTGAGTCGAGATTACCGTCAACGAACACAAATGTATGTCGTTGTTAGATTCCGGCGCGTCGGCCAGTTGTGTACGGTCTTGCGTGTTTTTCTTTTTATAGAGTCTCTGCGCCTAGAGACATGTTTAAAGTTTACGGTTGGTGTAAGGGCCCTCTTGATTTCAGGAGCTCAGAGACCCTAAGTAAAAATTGGATATGTAGTATATGAATGGGAGTTTCTCGTCCTACTAGACTTCACAATTTAGATATCCACTCCCGTCATGTACTACACTCCACTAGTGTAACCCTTGTGAAACCCATGACACCGGCGAAAGTAGATCATGACTTATCCATCAGTTTGCGATACTTTGGTGACATCTTGAGCGGCAGCACCCGTAACGTCTATTTTTCCATTTTGGTTGTAGAAACGTCTTAGCTACCATCTAACGATTGATAGCGCAGAAAGTTCTAGCTGACTATTTCAGAGAGTTTGTGTCAGTCTACATAGATGGCATCATCATTTACTCGTCAGACAGAGATTCCTTTTTACGACACCTTTAAGATATTGGTAGCACACGGTCTGGGGGTGCACCATAAGTGCCACTTTGGGAAAGAGGAGATTCAGTACCTTGGGCCAACCGACTAACCGCCACAAACTACGCTTCTTCCTGGCGCTGTGTAACTAAGTTAAGACTTTGCTAATAAATAAATAATAAAGGCATGGTATCCGCGTATCATACATTTCTTCAGTTAAACGAGTGTAAAACTACTTACAGTAATATCAACATACAACGTTTATCAAAGATCCCCGACTTACAAGCACATAATAAAATATTTAAAATAAGTAAATTCTCACACGAAAAATTTGATCCAACGGAACTATTTATCCCACTATCTCTATTGCATGTACCGTTCCCAAAACTTTCTAAATGTTGAAATTTTAAACTACATTAAAAAAATTTATAATCAAAAATTTATTTTACTTTCACATGAACTCAATGAACTCATCCTTGCTAATTCTCATAAGAAAAAAAAATTTTTAAATACTCTACTTTACGTGGTAGTAACTTTTACTCCATTTAGCGATGGCGCAATCTCGTTCATAATTAACCTTGAGAAACTACTAGTGATTAAGTTTGAAAACCCTTGTAACAATAATTATCTTACGCTGCCTATTATCTTAGCTCTCCAAAGGGGAAATGCCTTAAATGTCTTTGAAATGGTTTTTGACTCAGTTTCTACGAACAAGACATTTTATTTACAGTGTTTTATTTATTGTAAACACTAGGTGTAAAAACGTTTCTTACTCTTTTCTTCCTATATATTTTCCGACTCTTTCCTACACATTCTACACTTCTTATCAGCGTTTTTCCACCAGTACTTGTTTTTATTTTTTTTGATTTCTACTCTGAATCTTGAGAAAGATCAGACGTCTTTTGACCGAAACGTTGGCACGAACTAGTACATGGAGTTGTAATAGTCTATTCTAAAAAAGTTACTTCTATAAGAAGGTCCATCATATGGTGGAACAAGCATACTGAAAAGCAATTAAGACAGGAGATTTTATTTACTGGTTATTAATGTTAATAAAACTCTTAAAAAAAAGCGAAAAATGTAAAATGATTAAAGTAATACAAATACGCTTAATTCGTCGTCAGAACTACTTATTTAAAATTTTAAAAAATTTAAATTACAAACGCTGTTATTTATCTAATTAAAGATATTTTAAAAAAATTTTATTTTTGGAGGATTTTACGAATTGGAGTTACCGAAAACTAAATATTCTGATGTATGGAGTAAATAAAAATTTTGCATAAATGTTATCTAATTAATTTGTATAAAACTATTGATGTGTGAATAAAACGTTTACAAATATTTTAATATTTTATTAAATCAAACATAGGTATATTCTATTTCTAATACCTTTCTAATCTATATCAGTTAGAGGTCTAGTTCAGCTTACATTCAAACACATAGTATAACAATATAATTCGATTTTAAATATAAATCAGAATATTTTTGTTAGCTGTGTATATTAAATACGAATACGACGGTTTTTATCACTAACTCCGTCGTTGCGCAATATATCGTAAAAGTCACTTTTCACAAGTGACTAGAAGAATCTATACGATCATATGGAAAAATTCCTTTTAATTAATAAATTAAATTTTTTTTTATTTCAGCAATGTGATCTAGTTATTACTTTTTGTTCATTTTGTAGATGTTTTCTTTACTCGATTTTTCCACCATTTTGTTTTTGTTTTTTAATAAAAAAAAATTTTAATTATGTGCATTTCAAGAATTCTTAAAAAAGTTTAGAACGTTTTTTCTTTGTTCTTTCTATAATTTAGGATGTCTTAAAAACCCCATCCCATCCGAGAGTGCTACGGGCTGCACACACTGTTAGCCGTACGAGGTTGAGTTTGCGCTTGTATATAAAGTGTAGGTGGTAAAAAATTTTTAAAAATTAAGAAAAGCAAGGTTAAGTCGTCGTGAAAATTTCAGATGACGATTGTAAATCGGCGCAGCAGAATAAAAGGAGAATGTCTTAAAATGTATGAAAGAAAAGAAAAGAAAAGCAATCTGCATAAAAACGCTAAGGATTCAATTAAATTTAATGTAATTAATTATTTAATTACAGTTGGCTTAAAAAAAGTTGCAACGACGAGGATAAGAGATGGCGTTATAATCTTTATTTAAATTTTACTTAAAATAGCCGTTAACGTCAGTTTAAGACAAATGAATTTAAAATAATTAAACAGGTTATAATAAAGAGGTGACTACCCACGCCAAGGGTCTTCTAAAATTCACCGACGCGAAAGAAACGCAAATAAAAGCATGTTACGGTTTTATTTTCCAAATTTAAAACGGGTGTCGAAAGCCGTTTTAAAACCTTAGTCGCGAGTAATATGTTACGACGAAAGTCGTATTTGGTGCGCATTTTGCTAATTTTCTATTGGTGGAAAATAAAATTCGACAAACAGCGGAGATCTTCTCTTCCTTCTGTACGTACGGGTAATTTGGCGTACATCTTAAAGTTAAAATTTCCACAAAAATTATTAATGTGTGATTCAAGATTTCCAACTCAAATTGGTGGTTAAGTTTAAATCCGGCTAAATTCACCGTAAGTACACCTTTGCTTTTTTTTCCCGTTTGTATTAATTCTTATAGCCACGTATGCTTTTAGCACGTTGCGTGACCTTATGTTCTCGTTGTGTGTTATACTTGGGTAATTCTTGAGGGTGTTGGAGTGGCTGATTAAGAACCTTTCCTATTAATTAAAGACCAAGCCACGATTTCGTCTTAGTTAAGCTGCAGACAACCGGTGGATACCACGTCTGCAGGGGTTGGTTATGATTCATAATTTTATCAAGGGAGCCTATCGCCTTCCGTTCTTTTTCGCACACCGCCTCTAAGAGGAATCCTGAGGTTACCTAACTTACTAAACTACAGCTAAGTTTTATTATTTAAGTAACATAATGCGTATGAAGCTCAAGTACATATGACATAGAACGGTTTGATCTCTAGTATTTAAGTAAATTTTTATTTGTTGTACTCTCTACAATCAAACGGGTTTGGGCGTTTTACTTAGAGCGGTTGACGCAAAAACAAAAGGCTTTTTGGGTTTGCGGGAGGTACTTCACCCCTTTACTCCTAGTTTAAGTTTAGTTTAAATCGCCGTGTAAGTGATATATGTACGCAGAGCCTTCTTAGTAACCAATCCGCAATTAGAACGTTAACTTTAATTTGGGTGTAACTAAAGCTTACCTGAAATCCGGCACATTAATTGCGAGGAACCGTTACTGCTTGATGCTGTTGTAATTAGAAGGATTAACCTCTCAACTTTCACTTGTACTCAAGGAAGTGTTATGTGAAAATAAACCTATGCTGTTAGGAAGTGCCGATTAGAGTTCTGTCACGCACGATAACGGAGACCTTTTCCTTTTCTAATTTTTGCTTTTTTTCCCCATGCGAAAGCCAAAAAAAACCGCCAGAAAACTAGACCAAAAAAACCAAGTCGACCTCGGAGAGATTACGACTTACATTGCAAAACCAACGTCTGCATTTAAAAAATTTATTAACAGACAATGCTCTTGTTTGATATAGGAGCTACAAAAACCAATGTTTGCCCTGATGTTGTGCAAGGACGCAGCAAAAGATTCCAAACACAAATGATAGATTAATCCAAAGTTGTTATAACCATAACACGTAAATTACACCGGATATGTAATGAGAAAAAAACCAGCATGTTGTTTAATATAAACGTTTGCAAGTGAGCTTATTGACCTATATTTTACCACATAGGAATAGTTTGCTTTATTCTGTTTTTTAATTATTACATTTTTTTGTCCGTTCGTATTTTCTGGGATTACTTTGCTTGATGTCTGGTAAGATTTGATTACATCCAGAAATTGTGAGTTGTTTTTTGGAACCGTTACTGCTTTATGCTGTTGTAATTAGAAGGATTAACCTCTCAACCTTCACTTGTACTCAAGGAAGTGTTATGTGAAAATAAACCTATGCTGTTAGAAAGTGCCGATTAGAGTTCTGTCACACAAGATAACGGAGACCTTTTTCTTTTCTAATTTTTGCTCTATTTTTTCATGCAAAAGCCAAAAAAAACCAAGTCGACCTCGGAGAACAATGCTACAGAGATTACGACTTGCGTCGCAAAATCGACGTCTGCATTTAGAAAATTTATCAACAAACAACGCTCCTGATTGATATAGGAGCTACAAAAACCAATGATTCCAAACACAAGTTATGGATTAATCCGAAGATGTTATAACCATAACACGTAAATTACACCGGATATGTAATGAGAAAAAAACCAGCATGTTGTTTAATATAAACTTTTGCAAATGAGCTTACTAACCTATATTTTACCACATAGCGAATAGTTTGCATTTATTCGGTTTTTTTAATTATTACAGTTTTTGTCCGTTCGTATTTTCTAGGATTACTTTGGTTGATGTTTGCTGAGATTTGATTACGTCCAGAAACAATGGGTTGTTTTTTTAGAACCGTTACTGACTTATGCTTTTGTAATTAGAAGGATTAACCTCTCGACTTTTACTTGTACTCGAGGAAGTGATATGTGAAAAACCTATGCTGTTAAGAGGTGCCGATTAGAGTTCTGTCACGCAAGATAGCGGGGACTAGCGACGTTTATTTGTAATGTTTTTTAATATTGTGCTGCCGACCTAAATCGCCATCAGTGCTTTGCTTTGCTTTGCAAATATTTCAATTTTAGCGTGTGTATTCAAACAATCCAATTAACAGTACTAAACCATTTCTTAACTATAACTGGGAACTGTTGATGTCAAAAGTCTAAAAGAACGCCTTCGTGAACGATACACGTATGTAATCCTAGTTAAGTAACTTATCTTTAATGTCAAAGAACATTGTGTCGCTAGACCAATTACTCGTTGACGGTATCTTTTCCTGTTTGATCATATTACTATCAAAGTAATCTTGACTGCTTTAACGAAGTACATTTTAAGTCAAGGTGGCGCTTATAATTAATTTACTCATTGTTACATTTGAAACCACACGCTCTGTGTGCCTAGCTAGCGGGATAAGTTTGACACTCAATAGCAACGGCTATTAAGTTTTCTATTACCTGTTTGCTGTGTCGTTAATTAATTTATATTTATATGCAAAAATATCACTGAGAGAGCACGATACTCTGTATTGCTAATGATATATTTTTTTGTATGACGTATTATGTGTGTAATCAATTAAACAGCTCTTAAACCGAAGCAACTACGTTTTTAATTGCCCGCTACCCAAAGGTATCGTAACAACTGGCTTCCTAGATAAAAAATTACTGATTGGCAAATCACGAGTAAGGGTTAAAAACTTTGTGTCAGTAAAACATGTCGTGCCAAGACTTCCACAACAACAAACTAAAAAAAAATACCCCTTATCAAAAATGCACTAGATACCTTGTCAAGTTCAAAATGGTTTTTAACAAATTAGTTTAGGCTTTCGTGGCCTGTTTGTAATTTTTAATGTTTCTCGAACCCGAGCTTTTTTAAAGGTCTTTTTTTCTCCGATGTGAGATGTAGTCTGACAAGGTTTTCTTCGCAGGTAATATTTATACTGGTGTTACGGTTTATTTCTAAACAAACTAAAAAAAATATATAACAGTGTCAGAAGGCCTGCTGGCAGCTCTTTTAGTCAGAAGTGGTCGTGGGCTGATTGAGAATCGTTCAAAATAAAGGCTTCTACACTGCACTAATAATTTATAAGGCGCCACCTAGGATTACGTATAAGAATATAAAGAAAAGAAAAACCAAAATGGACTCCGTTGATAACAGTTGCTGGGCTGCTCACAAAGAACCAGATAACAGGCTTATCTTTGGGTAGTGTCCTTGACCAGAAGGCGGTCCCAAGGTAGGTTGAAATTTCAACGATGGTAATAATACCAGAACCACTTAGATATTTTATAATTTTTGGATTATTATCCTTGCCAGAATAACTAGAATTAAAGATCCATTGATTAATTAAAACGGAGTACGTCTTCGGTGACCAACAGAAAAAGCCAAAGAAAAAACCCACAAACAAAAAAAAGGTGCCTTTAAGTACACAGGAAAGTAAAAAAAGGTACTTACACAGGACCAGTAGTCGAAGACTTATTCCCTAATTGAATGGGATGATTTTACTTCAATTAATATTACAAATCACATGTCTAATTGTTTAATTTTTAGACAACATTTTCCATGTACACCTTTTTGCGACAGTCAGCAAATCGGAAATGAGGTATAACCTTTGCGAGCTAATGCAGATAAATTATCGAAACCGGCAATTTCAAATAATTAAAATCTTTAGAAGAACCCAAACATTCATATTCAAACGCATGGGTGCAAACACGGCTGTCCACACTGCAGGAAGAAACCGGTTCACAAATCAACCATTTGTGAAATAAGACCGTCACACTGGCTTAAAGATGCGGAGCTTAAATCGCGCCGGTAAGGTGTCGTTCCGGTGTTTTTGAGAAATTCGATTACAAATCTAGTTGAGTTTTTACCTTTTTGTTGAAACTTTCGGGATGTTTATAGATCTGTTATAGTAACCTTAACCGCTGCTAGTAAATTAGAACTTTTGACTGGTATCTTGTAATCCCCGTTGCTAGGGCTGATTTTTTGGTGTGTCCCAATAAAAATAAAAGATAATTATAATTAAAAAACCAAAAAAAAATGAGTAAAAGGGCGCCACGCAATCTATACACTCACGTCACGTTAAAATCTAAACTGTCTCTCACCAGCCCGTGATAAGAAATTGGCAACACAAGTCAACACTTTGTTTAAGACTCTAGATTTTTGGTTTTTTAGAATAAAATTAGCTGAAATTTTTGCATTTCATTCACAATGTTTTTCTTTGTTTTCAGGATTGTGGTAGCGGTGCGTGCAACGCGCGCATAAAATAAAATAGCTCGTAGTTGTTGTCGGAAATTTTCAATGAATTCTTATTGAACTGTATTTAAGTGGGTTGTTGACCTTAGTGTACGTTTGCGGTTATTTTTCGATTTTTATTCAATATATTATGTAACTTCTTGATAACTGAAAGCTTTGTTTGTGGTTCAGTGTTTTGCTTTTAATAGCTTTCGTAATGCTTGGTAGTAAAATACGGTTACCATGTAATCTTCAATTTGGATAAAAACCTAAAGAGAAAGTTGCAGAGAAAGATTATGTCAGCAAACTTCGAAAAAAGTTACATGATATACATGATACTGTCCGAAAGAACATCCAACATTTCTAAAGCTACAACAACAATAAGAATGAATGACGTCATTTATCGTATCCAAAATCCGCTTCGTAGATAAAAACATCAAAAAATAACCGTGCCTAAGCTTTGTTGAAACGTCAAAATTAGTTAACTTAAAAATGATCTTAATTTGATTTAATGAGATCGCGTTTGTTTAAAATATTGCTTTGGCAGTTTTAAGTTGTGACATTACATTTTAGTTTAATTTAATGTGCTTGCTTTTGCTTGAAAAATCTTAGCTTTTGCTGGTTTTATTTACCTTATTAATGCCAATTGCTTTACAATTAGCTTGGAAATATCTAGAAGACATACAAATTGATGGATACACTTGGTTTAAGACGCAAAATGTTTGCTTTTTGAAATAAAATTAGTATTAATTTTTGCATTTCATTCACAATTTTTCTTCGGTTCCAACATTGTGGTAGCGCCGCGTGAAGCGCGCATAAAAAAAATTATATTACGGTATTGATTTGTTCATCGTCAAGCTCTCAGAACGTAAAGTTATGCTTATAGCACGTAGTTGTTGTCGGAAAATTTTCAGTGTGATCTTATTTAAATGTATTTACGTGGGTTGTTAATTCTAGTTTGCTTTTGCGGTTATTGCTCAATTTTTACTCAAATTACTAAGTAACTTTAAGATAGCTGACATTTGTATCTGTAGTTTAGTGCTTTGCTTGTAATAGCTTGATAAAAAAAATACGGTTGCCATGCAATTTCAATTTGGATGAAAATCTAAAGAGAAAGTAGCAGAGGAAGATTGTGTCAGCAAAAACGGTAAAAGGTTAGAGGATATACATGGTATTGTCCGAAAGAACTTCCAACATTTCAGAAACTACAACGACAATAAGAAAATTATAGTCAGATTTAATAATGTCATCTACCATATCCAAAATCCGCTTAGTAGACAAAAACATTAAAAATAGCTATGCCTAAGTTTTATCGAAACGTCAAAATCAGTCAACTTAAAATCATTCCATCCATTGTAACTGTCGTCGATAATCTATGATTTATTTTGATTTAATGAGATAGCGTTTGTTTAAAATATTGCTTTGGCAGGTTTAAGTTGTGATTTTACGTTTTAGTTTGATTTAACGTGCTTGCTTTCGCTTGAAAATCTTTGCTTTTGATAGTGTATTTACATTATTAATGCCGATTGCTTTGCAATTAACTTAGGAATGTCTAGGAGACATACATATTAATTTTATTAAATAAAATTAGCACAAATTCTTGCATTTCATTCACAATTTTTTTTGGGTTACAGGATTGTGGTAACAGTGCGTGCAGCGCGCATAAAAAAATTTTCTTACGGTAATGATCGTTCGTTGTCAAGGTTGTGCTTATAGTACGTAGTTGAAGTGTATTTAAGTGGGTCGTTGGACTTAGTTTATCGCTTTATCGATAATATCAATTTAATTTATTAACAACAATTGAGAACTTTATTGAAATTGAATAAAAAGCATTAAAAATTTAGCAGACGTACTGATGTGATTATTCCGTGCTTAAATTTGTAACGAAGAGTGCTATTAAATCAAATATTTTTTTTTGTGTTTGCGCAAAAATTTAATTATGCAGGACAATTCGGACTTTAAATTTATGCAATTCATGTTGCGACATACGAGGTCAATTTTATGCTATTGGTTAAATAAAATTAAGGTAACGAATGTTAGAGTTTTGTAAATTAGGGAATCACGTGGTCGATAAGAATTAATTGTAGACTTTTGTGATAATGATTATTACTGTAGGTTACTTATTTTCTATTATTTTTATTTTATTATGTAAATATTACTAAATGCAATGTAAGTTTGCTTGTAGTAAACGGAATCTGAAAGTTTCTCGCCATGTCATCTCCGTTTGGGCCCTCTTGACTTTGACAAATTTACTGAATTACGTTTTGATTCAAAATGTTTGAATGTCTAGTTTTGCATGTAACACTATCTACATACACAGTTAGATTATCTCTGTTTTTTTATTGCTAATTTTGCCTTTAATTTGTGCCAAGCTCATGATGAGAAGTTGAAGTTGGTTTTGAAGTTGAATCGTGCGAAAAACTATCCTGTCCTACAAAAAAGGTAAGTGGTTGCCACAACCTACTCACATTGAAACAATTCTTTTGTCTGTAGAATGTTCGACAAACGATGTGCAATTGGATACCGGATTTTTCTCATTTGCCTCCTTTTACTCCCGATGGAGAATACAAGATAAATTATAAAACAACATACCAAAATCAATTGTATACGAGTTTCTTACTATATATTGCAAAATAAAAATGCCTAATAGTGGCAACTAAATGTGTTGTTAAAATAACATTTAAAATACATTTCTAGTAAAATTATCCATGAGTTTTCTCACTACTGAGGAATCCCAAAAAGACGTGACAGCTGTCTAGTAGTACTTTGTATTTATTTGCCATTGATCAATTTCTTACAGCTAGCGATTTTTGACTAGCGCTTAGTTGGCATTAATGATCGAAAAATCAATTTTTGCATCGACTATGTAAACTATGTAATGACCATACGTTTAGTGACGTAGTCACGAAGTTATCCTTGCTATGTATCTCACCATAAATTCGCACTTCTAATCCCCGCTAAAACTCCATATAGAATTTGGGTATAAATTTGCCTGTTTTCATTAGTTTACGACACTTACAGATTTTTCTGCTTTTTTTTTTAAACCATGAACTACTTACTCCAACTTGTTTAAATATCACCGACCGCCGCCTGAACTTGATTTTCTCTTGATATCCTGTTTAAATACTATTGACCACCGCCTGAACTTTATTTGAAACCGACACCTGATTAAACTACTATAACGTTACTTCTAACAGCATAAGTACTCGTCAGCAATTAAATTTATCGCGGATGAAAGTGCCGACTTCTGTTGTGTTACGACAACGACATCTCTGGGTCTAGTAATTGAATTTAGTGCGTTTGGACTTCAAAAGCGTAACTGTTTAACTATCTCGCTCTGTCTGACTTTAACCGATTTGCATTCGGCCGTTGTATAGACGCCTAGTTTTATTTTATAGTCTAGTATCTTGTCATAATCCTGACCATAATATACCTAGTTCGGTAGGCATTAAATACTTCCCTAGGCGTCCGTCACCGTAATAATATAACCTCCAAAATAGAAACGCTTGCAAACCAGTAGGGCGCATTTAAAGTGTTGTAAACGCGTACCTTTTATGGTCCAGACTATTAGGTTGAATTGTAGTTGAAGTGTAACTTTGAGTGAAAAATAATTCCCACGTTCTAAGTTAGAACCTTTTTTGACGGAACTCGCTGGTTACAGAATAAACAACGAAAGTTATAATCTTAAAGTGCACCGGATAACCGGTGGTTGTACCCGCACGGTAATGCCTGGTGGGCGAGCAATTTATTTACAAGAAGTTCTACCTTTGGTTTTGGCAGTGGTTTTGTGGCGGTTGTACTTCACAGAAGCCAAATTCTATAGGCACGCCTACTACTAAGTGCTACCAAATAAATCAGCCACACTTGAGGGGTTTGGTGATAAAAAGCGACTAGTTCTAAATATAACGGTTTTGTATAAAGCACACTGTTTAGGGTTCGGCGGTAAGTAGGTGCTGGCTATGCGGATTAATAACAGCGGTTTTGTTAGGTGGTTCTTAAGCGATTAGTACGGTTTGCCAAAACCCGTGCCGAATTCAATCAGCATTTGAGGTGGTCTTTGAGAAAGCGGTTAATAGCAATAACTGAACCTATGGTTAGACAAAACAAATCGAATCACTGTGTCTTTCCAATAGTTCCGTTATAGAAATAGTTCGGAGGGGTTTCAGGTTAGGGTCGGAGGAGTCTGAACAAGTCAGTAATATGTAATTAATTCTTCTATCGCCGGCAAAAGAGTGGGCAATGGCTGTACGGGGGTAATGTTAAGTGGGGCGGTGCGCACAACGTCTCTATTGACAATGTAAATTTTATGCCGTGAGATAATTGTTATCTTGGCGACAAATTTGTGTTATATAATTGTCGGTTTCTTACAGTGTTGTACGAATATTCGTGAAAATTTAATCCGCAAAAACCAGGTGCACCCACAGGGCAATGTATTATAACCAATCCGAGTATCCTCCAGGCAATAAAGATTGCTAGTAAGAATAATCTACTATTTATTTTTACAGAATCACCAGCGGTTTCTCCAGTTTCGCGCTTGTACTTAAGGCGTGATTGATAGCCCGGCTGTGTCCCGCCGCAAAACGCCAGGCCTACCTCGGGTTACAGAAGAACTACTTCGCTGCAGTCATAGGATATAATTATTGAGTTATTTGTATTTTTAATTAACCAACTCGGATAAATAATTATTTTGTTAATTACATTTATTTGTTCAAAGTTATTATACGTCCTAAAATTCGTCTATCTTTACATCTTAGCTGTGGTTACCCGAGGCAAAATAAATGTTGTAAATCTTGCACTTGCGAGGCCTTAAAAAATTAACGCTGTTGTCTGCAGCTGCAGATTATTTATTTGTTTCACCTTCAAACAAAATTTCTGTTTTATCATAATATTCTTCAAGGCGTGTTTTGTGAATTCGTTGCCTGGAAATTTTTTAGTTGTCATTAAGCCAATCGACTTTATCGGCAACGTGTTACAAGCATTAAAGCTATCGCTTAGATAGGGCTTTGCACTTTAACACCCACATGCCGTTACAGTTAACTGTTGGCATTTTTCTTAGGATATATAGTGTTTAGTAGTAAGATATTAAAGGTTTGTTGTATGTTAAGAAGCTATATCGATTTTTTGTGCGTACGTGAGGGAACTAAGTAAAAGTAGGGTAGAGATGCTCTAGGGCAGTAGAGAATGATGGACGTGTAGTTTTTATGTTCGCGCTTAAAACAATTAATACATAACGTTTTTCGTTAATTATTAAAAGAAGTGTTATAGTTATAAAACTAATTAACCCAGGTATTGAAAATGGTTTTAAAACCAAAGCAAAGCAGCAGTAGTAAAGGGAGAAGCCGTTGAAGGTCGCACGTACACATTGAACATAAATAGACAAGGTTAGTTTAAGTTAAGATATTTTGGTCTATGTAATAAAATTAAATAAAATTGTAACAAATTATTTGTTGCGTAAAGTAGTATTATGTTTGTGTTTGTAAGAATTATACGTTTGATTATTTTTTCTGTAATTAAAATTTTGTTAAATCATAAAACATGTTATTATTAGTAAGAATCCAAACCTATGGGATATTGTAAATTAAATAATATCAATTAAAAGAATAACAACAATAATTAGAGTCTCATGTTCACATTCATTATAAAATTATTTTATTCTACATCAAAATGTAATCACCGCAATATGTTATCCAAATTTTGTTTATTTATATACAGGGTCTCAGATCCACATTTGAAAAAAATTGTAAAGGTTTGAATAAAGTCGAAGAACGTTGTTTTTATTTAATAAATGCCCTAAATACTGAAGAGTTATTGTCATTATCATTAACTTAAGTACTACAAGCATACCCCAAATTAATCTATCAAAACAAAGTCTGTATGGGTTAATTCGACCGTGAAGTATTCACCAACAAGAATTTGTTAAATCAAAATGTTTTTGAAAATAGTAGCAATTTTTTTTGTTATGCCTTGATTCCAGTTTTTCCGACAATTTAAATAATTACATTTCGAAGGTATTGATTCTATTGACGAGTATAAAATAAAATATTTTAGTATATTCAGCACGATTACGACTTAAAAGATCTTAACATACTAAAACCAATTCTTATACTCGTTTGATGTTTTTCTTACTGTATATCGCAAAGTAAAAATGCCTAATACTGGCAACTAAATGTATTGTTAAAGAATGAAATAAATCTCTAGCAAAATTACACTGATGAGTCCCAAAAGGACGTAACAGCTGTTGAGCAGTTCTTAGTATTTGTTTGCATTGTACAATTTCTTGCAAACTTAGTTGGCATTAATGATTAAAGAATCGATTTTTGTGAACACCTAAAGAATTTTTCTTCTTCCGCCATGTGTTAATACAGGGCGGCGCAGAGAAACGGGAAATTGTGAAGTTGTTGTTGGTATACTTGAAAGTCTCGTAGGAGTGGGAGATAGTAGTCATGACGCCCAGTAGTAACGGACATTTAGTTGAGATAGAGCAGTGCACCAAGCGTGGGGTCAACAACTACAAAAATGGCGACAGTGCAACAGCTGCACAACGAGTGTTCCTACACCAATATGATATTTCTCTCCTCGGTCAAGTTTCTTCTTTACATGCAATGTCAACATGGGTTCTGAATTTTGGTTCGGCTTTAAAGAAGAAACCTCCTGAGCGTGTAGTGACTGTTCGAACTCCAGAAAACATTGATGCAGTACGGCTCATCATTGCAACTTTAACGTCGGAGGAAAGAGGAAAAGAGGAAAAAATTGATAAAAAGAAGATGCGGATGGAAACAACAATTGAAGAAGCAATCGAGATAGAAAGAGGCGTAGTGTTAATAAAAATAAGAAGCATGGAGCATAAAATAGAAATAATGAAAATAAATAAGATATTGAAATGTATTGACATTTACATAAACGACGACATAACAAAGAAAGAAGAACACTCAAATAAAGATAATAAAAAAATCAAAAAATAGAAAAGGAGGGTAAAGTAAAACCCAACAGGATGTTGGTAGAAGGAAAATAATGGAGGTGGTTTAAGACGGAGCAAAGATAGGGAAATAAATAACAAAAACTAGAAAAAAAAATAAAGAAGGTTTAAATAATTTGATGCGTATTAAGTTTGACACCATTACATTTATTTGTTTATGCCGATTGTTGTTGTAACGGTTTTTTCTTGATTCAACCAGAAGTTAAATTATTTGATTATTGGTATAACGAAAGCCCACTTTAATAGTTTGTTGGAATAATTTTTAGCTGATTATTAGAATAAAACCACAAATAGTTAGGCAATTTATGTTACATTCGAGCATTTCAACACAAAAATCAGTTGTCAATTCAATGTGCTATCTTTGTTTCTGTTTCTATCTCTTTTACCTGTCTATGTTACCACTCATCCGTTTTAGAATACGAACATACTAGTATTCATCGTAATCATCGAGAGCCAGATAAGTTAAAATTGTGCATGTTCTAAGTTATTAATTTATTTTAAACGCGATTATATCTATATTATGACATGAATTTACCTACATAATTCTTGCGCTTTATATTTGACTGATGTGATTTAAACTTAGTAACAAGTGTTTGCGTCTTTTAGTTTTCTGTTAGATTTATCGTCAATTACCGGTACGTTTACATTTAACACCAGTAAAGCCATTTTTAATTGTGTGAGTCTTTTAAGATTCAATTATCTGTTTTGTCCGTTGGTTACTAAATTATTCGGCAACTACACTCACCTAGTAGCGTATCACACAGAAACCTATGCGTTTTGCTAGGTGCTTGTTACTTCTTTTGCAGTATGATAGCTTTTGACTTGATTACTATTGAATACACCCACGATCCCCCTTCGACTGGTAGAGCTACGGATAGGTTTCGTTATGGATATTTTAATTATTATTTTGATAATAACACCAACAGTAAGTGTTTATTATAACTTACCTGGGCCCATAACCTATTATTTAAAGCCACTCCAATAATAATGTTATTGGGTCATTTTTCCGAGTCAGTTTTACATTTTTTAGCTTAGTTTAGATATTTCTGTTTAGTAAATAAATAATAGACTTGTTGCAAGTAAATAGATACTATTATTGGATTAATTGACTTTATGCTAACAAACGTAAACTCAATTAAGCATTTTTACTTGACGATACACTGTTAAAAAAAACTATAGTTAAATAAAAATTGGTTTTTGTACGTCGAATTGTGTTTTATTATATATTCTCCATCAGGAAGATAAGGAGGCATACAAAAGAAATCTGGAATCCAATTGCACCACGTTTGTCGCACGTTCTAAAAAATATAAACTTAATCACAGTTGGTTCCGTTAAACACTCACCTTTTTTATTGGGCACAATAGTTTTCCGTACTTATTAACGCCAAAATCTAGTATGTTCTGTTCGAAAACATGACACTGATCAAAGAAAAAACAATTTAAATTCGTTACCATATCGTTTGTAAACTTGCATTAAAGACTAAAAACCTTCGTAGTTCTATTGAATTTTCTGTATACGAATGACAAATTTTGAACAAGCTCTTTGTTGAAATTGATGAGACCAACTATAAAGTCTTTGACAACGTAGTCGTGCTGACGGAACTGAAAGAAATTGTGTATGAGGGTTGATGGAATCAAGAAATACTTTCGAAAACAGACGTTGCCCTTTATCTGCAAAATTTAATCTAAATCACAACAAAATTAGTGTAATTTTTGGGAAAATCATTTTTTCTCGGATAATTTTCGATGATGAATGCTTAAGTTTTAAACGTCGCGGTCGATTAACCACAAAGATTTAATTTAATGTCGATTGGTTCATACCTATTGATTATCATTTGTAGTTTTCTGCATGTCTAATCTAATGATAATGGTAACGTTGGTCATAACAGAAATTTGATTATCTGGTTTGAAGATAACAGAAACGGTTATTATGAAACCGACCAACAGGAGATCAACACGTTTTACTTAAGCCTAATACACTAGATCAAACATTTGTAACACAACAATTAATCATAAAAAGAAAACAAACAATTTAAAAAAATCCTATAGTAATAGATGAATGAGAAAGAAAAATACTGTCGGATGCCGTCCCGTAAATTAGCAGTAGTATCGCTTAATAATAAATAATTTATACAAATAATGCACTTGATTTACAAGTAAGTTTTATCCACACTAAACGTAGTGTTAATGTTCCAATTGAGGATTGTCTGATAGGAATACTTGGTGTACATATATCACTTACACACGGCGATTTATCTGGTAGAACATGCAACGACACTGACTTAAACTAATATTGAATGGGGTAAGTACCTCCCGCAAACCCAAAAGTGAAGCGCACAAGCCCATGTTGAGCTGATTATAAACTTTTGGTTGTTGAATGTACCCCCGCATAAAGTTTTACTTAAAAGCTCAAAGCCGTTTCATGTAGTATGTACATGAGCTTCACACGCATTAACAATAAATAAGTTACTTAAATAATAAAACATTTGATGAACAAAGTCCCACGAGTAAGAGTTCTTTGCTAACAACGAGATCGGCAGTTCGTTAAGGTAACCCTAGGATTCTTCTTAAGGAAGGTGTTCGAAGAGAAATTGGAAGGTTTTAGGCTCCTTCGTTTAAGTTGTGAAGCATAACCAATCTTTATCTGCTAAGCATGGTAACCACCGGGTGCCTGCAGCACCCCAGAAATTATCCAGATACAACACACCGTAAAATCGTAAGATCAAGAAACGTGCTAAAAAAGAATTCCACGTAGCAGTTAAAATTGGTACAAAGGGAAAGAGAAAAGAACCGGTACTTACGGTGGGTTCAGCCGAATATAACTTAACCAATTGTTATGGGAAGTCTTGTAACACATTTAAATTATTTGTGTAAATTTCAATTTATGATGAACGCTGAAACACCACCCGTACAGTACGAACGTAGAAAAGAAAATGTCCGCTTTCGTCTAGAAAATCTAAATTGATTTTTATTTTCAACAAATATAAAATTCGCAAAATGCACACCAACTACGACTTTCGTCGCAACGTATTAATCGCGACATACCTGTAACATATTGCTCTTGACCCACGTTTTCTGTTTATAAAATAAAACCGTAACATCTTTAAACAACTGACAAAGATAGAAGAAAAAACTAACCTCAAACGTTTTGAATTTGTTACTGTAGCATTTATATGCTTGTATAAATAATCTCATCCAATTCAATCATTAACGAACGTATTGAAAACATTGATTAATTTGTCAGTAAGTTAAATAGTTCCTCTTTTTTTTAATTTTAAAACAAAATAATTTCTTCTTCAGTTCTTCACACTACAATTGTGATACATTTAACAACCTAGCCTTAATGACTTCTTTGGTGCCACCTTTTTAAAACGAAATTATTTTGTTGTAATATTAAAGATGGGAGGAACTATTTAACACATGATGACATCTCTGTCCCAAACTGTACGACATCAAAGAACTTGGCATAACAAGATCTTCCCATTGTCAACATAGCTTCGGAGACGTTGGATTTTCTTTCGGATAGTATCATTAATTTTATTTAAACCTTTTTACAGTTTTTTGACATAATCTGCCTCTGCAACTTCCTCCTGAGGATTACATCCAATTTGAAGATTGCTCTGTAACCGTATTTTACTACCAACCATTACGTAGGCAAACGTTTGACCTTGACTAAATATTTAGCTATTACCCGATTTTTTTGATTGACCATGTTGTTTGATTAAGAGTCAAGAGGCGTCGATATAGTCTTTTTGGTCCCTAAGAGTTTGTATACGTTTTAGAATAAACTGAGCATAATTTTAAGGAAACCAATCCAACTACTTATTGGGTTCTTTGGTGAGATCCTGAACTACGTTAATTTATTTCTTTAATTTGGAACGATGCAAACAGTTCATCGGACAAGTGTCTGCAATGCGGTGGCTTATTTCAGCACGGTATTCCGTCTTGAAACCGGCCAATCCTCTGGCAACTTTTCTTCCGGGTTTCAAAACTTTAAGGTCAATTTCAAAACAGCTCGTTTCGTTCTCAAGGCGAATTTTTGTTTACATAGGTACTTGTAGAAATGTTTAATGAATTTAACGAACGCTAGGAGTCCTTTTCTAGATACCCAGCATTCAGTTCACTATGAAAACAAAAGATAATCAACAACTCTCAATTTTGGATGTGCTGGCGAAAAGCGAGGGAACAAACAAAAACCTGCATGTCTTATCAAACCATCACCCATCTATCTTGTACATATGAGACTAACGGGTAACATAAGAAGAATTCTAAAAAGGCACAATATTAAAACTATCTTCAAACTAACCAAGAAAATTCATCAGACTATCAGGTCGTAGCGGGTAGATCTACTCATCTATGATCCTGATAGATGACAGATGTGCTTCAAGGATGCGCCCCTGCCTACGCAAGCCTTGGTTTATCTTCCAATATTACCATACGGGGGAAACCACTGTCCCATTCCCAATATCCTATCCTGACTTATTTCCTACTACCACCCCTTGACGGAAGTAAACCCCAACAAATCCTAGAGGAAAGCAATGGGACAGAAAATTCTACGGATCGTCTTATGGTAAAAGATGTTCCCTCAGTCGGATCTCTGGGGAGAAATGCAGTGAGTGTGCCCAATAAAATTAACACACAAATATCACCAAAAAATATATCTCTTTGCAGAAGTGTGTCTATAGCAACATGAAACGTAAAGTGTCTTATTACTTATCATGGCAAACTAGACATAATTAAGCGAAAAACGGCTAATATCGATATAGTAGGCTTATGTGAAACACACTGAGCCGGTCAAAGACATTTTACATCCAGGAATGGTAGTACCATATATTTTTCAGGCCATCCAACAGACTCAATACTAGGAGTAGCAATAATTATTCCAAGGCAAATATAAGAATGTCAACTCCAGACTAATGACCAAGAGAATTAGTGCTAAACCATGCAATCTAAATACAGTACAAGTCTACGCCCCAACATCAACTAGCTCTAAAGAAGAAATCGAAAGATCTATACGTCAAATACCCAATAAAGAAATAACACTTATTCAAGCTAACTTTAATGCAAAAATCGGACAAATCTAAGAAGACGTTATAGACTGAGTATTCAAAATGAATCTGGTTAAAAACTGGTAGATTTCTGCTTGAAAAATAACATGACTACACTAACAGCCTATTCCCTCACCATCCAAGACGTCGATACACGTGGACATCTCCAAACGGTCAATATAAAAATCAAATAGATTATATATTAGTGCATGGTAGATGAAGATCAAGCATTAATATGCAAGTTGAGCAAGAATTAGAAGTAAATCTGGATTCACTCCCAAGCAGAAACACAAATCTGACCAACGCGGACAAAATGTGGCAAAGCTTTAAAACAACTTTGACAAACTCTAAAGAACGGGTATTACAGCAATTCAATGCACAAACAAATGTAAAAACAAACAATGGATGATTGACAAAACTTGGAACACAGTACAAAGAAGAAAGAATTTTAGAAAAAAAGGTTTAAATACCGAAGAACAGAACTAAGTATAAAGAATTAAACAGAGAAATATAAAGGAGATAAGAACCAACATTCACAGAATATTTTTCTCGATATAGAAGAATTCTCCAAGAATAATGAATCACGTAAATTTTTCAAATGTATTAAAAGATCACAAGAAAATTCACACCCAAAACGTGGTCGATAGAGAACGAGAATAGAACAGTGGTAACTGAAATAGGAAACGTCATCCAAGTTTGGCGACAACACTGTATAAATCTATTCAAAGAAGCAGAACCTGAACAGCCCGAAACTTCGATCTCAATCAAGGACATAGAACAGGAGCCCGACATCAAAGAAGTAAAGTAGAACATGCGATTCGACATCTAAAAAACAATAGGAGTCCACCTCCCCGCGAAAGGTATTGATCTATTGTGAAAAATTTGTAACAGGGTCTGGCAGACAGGACAGTGGCCAACCGACTGGTGCAAGGTGCACAAAAAAAGGATCCAGTAAAAAATGCAATAATTATAGAACTGTAGCATTGATTTCTCATCCAAGCAAGGTCATGCTCAAGATTTTGTTACAGAGACTTAGAAACTTTTTACAATGGCAAATACCACAAGGACAAGCGGATTTTGGGAAGGGAAAGGGTATGAGAGACCAGATTAAGAATGTGCGGCAAATCATTGAAAAAACAAGAGAATATGCAAAACTACATACTTATGTTTCCTGGATTACAGCAAAACTCCTAATTGTGTCAACTGAAGGCGACAATGGGACTCTAAGACATCTGATTCACCTACTAAACAAATTATACAACAAAAACATAACACTAATAAAGGTGGATAGAAGAACCTCTGAACCTTTTAACGTGGATCGTGGTGTACGATAGGGTTGTATTCTGTTACCCTTTTGTTTAACGTATATAGAGAATATATCATAAATTTTTATTTTATTTATCGTATGGCGATCTACAAATTCACTCTTAATAAAGGCAGAGTATGTACATACACATGCATAAAACCAACACTTTTACAGATTGACTAACAATTCAAAAATCAAAAGAATTAAAAAACAAATATACTACACGAATACATTTGATATATAGGCCATGGATCATAAGTCGATATCCAGGGAGGTCAGCCAATTCACAGCAGCAGGAGTGGCATTCAGAATCTCGCTCCATTCTCCACCAAATTTTCTTATTGGGCACTCGTTGGCTATGTGAGCTACAGTTTGATCTAGCGCTCCGCAGTCGCATTCCTAGAAGTCCTAGAGTCCCCACTTGTACAGCATGGACTTGCATCTGGCATGGCCAGTCCTGATGCAGTTCAGGCTACACCAAGCTTTCCTAGCCATTTGCATTCCTGGGAGAGGGACGGTAGGATCCTCATGGTCATTATGGCTAAAATCTTGATTAGATGTCCATTTGGTTTTCCAAGCTTCTCTGATGTGAAATGGCTCATGGTCGGTTAGTACCTTATCTTGCCAAATGAGTTTCCGGAATTTAAGACGACGGCCCGGAGCATTATCCAATATCGTGTGGATTGGCAGTGTTTAGGATCGTGTAGTTTGTCCCATTCGCGAGCAGCAGCTTGTTGTCTCCTCAAGTCCGGTGGGGCTAAATTCGTCAGTGCGTAAAGCCAAGGGTACCGGAGTGGACTTTAGGGTTCCTCATATAATTCTCATGGTATCGTTGAGGTGCACGTCGACTTTGTTTGTGTGAGAACTTTTGTACCACACCGGTGCACAGTATTCTGCCGTTGAGAAAACAAGTGATTGAGCTGCCGTTCGTAGTGTTTCTGCTTTTGCTCCCCAAGTAGTCCCAGCCAGTTTTCTAACTATGTTGTTCCTGGTTTTTAGTTTCTGCCCAGTTAACTCCAGATGTCTTTTATATGTTAGGGACCGGTCTAGTGTAACGCCAAGATATTTGGGGTGGCTGTTGTGTTTTACTCTTTTACCACAGAATGTGACATTCAGCTCTTTATTTGCTAGGCAGTTATTAAGATGAAATGCACACCCCTCGGTTTTGCTTGGGTTTGGGCATAGTCGCCACTGTTTGTAGTATCTCCCGAGGTTTTCTAAGTCCGTCGTTAGAGTTTCGTCACCATCCTCAAGGAACCTGTGTTGAGTGGCTATAGCGGTGTCATCAGCATAGCAGAACTTCCAGAGTTGGTTGCCGGCATGTCACTGGTGTAAAGATTAAAAGTATAGGGGCTAGTACTGATCCCTGGGGCAGTCCATTTCTGATGGTGTATGACTTGCTAGTTGATTGTCCAAGAGTGACTTTGAAGTATCGGTTTCTTAACATGTTTTCCATTAACTTAGTTAACTTGGAGCAGGGTATTGTTTTCTTCAATTTTAGTATTAGTTCATCCAGCCATACGGTGTCGTAAGCAGCCGTCAGATCAACAAATGCTACCGACGTTTTTAGACCCCTTTGGTATCCTGATTCGATGTATGACATTAGGGCTAGTACTTGCTCACAGCAACTTCGGTTGGATCTGAAACCAGCCTGGTCTGGCCGAATAATATCGTCTATGGTTTGATATATTCTATTGTATATTAGTCTCTCCAGTAATTTATAACAGACACTGAGCAGTGCGATTAGGCGATAGCTAGTTGGGTCGTCGCTTGGTTTCCTGGTTTCAGAATAGCAAGGGTCTGGACTATTCTGAACTGTGCCGGATTTGTCCCGTATTTAGTATATATGTGAGGCAATTTCTAAGCCATTCTCTCGCAGGTTGTCCTAAGTGCCTTACAAACTCTGGAAATATGCCATCCGGGCCAGCTGCCTTTCGTAATTTGAGTGTTCGTATGGCCTTGTTCAGTTCAGCGTTAGTGAAAGAGGAAGAGAAAAGAGGGTTGTCTTCAAGGCCTCTGTCAGTTATTTTAAGTTCTTCCTTTATCGCTTCTTCAAACTCTTTATGGATCGGTACGTTTTCTGAACGTTGTTTAATATACAGCGCTACTTGGGAAGGGGTCACTTTAGGTTCTTTAGTAAGTATAGGCGTTCAAGTCGACTTAGAAGAGACCATCCCCTTCGACTGGAGGCTGTAAAATCCATATTTTCTGTCGTACTTTCCCATCGCTCCCTTATATATACCATAAAGAAAGCCTTGGACGGCTGGGAAGGAGAAGTTATCATAGGTGGCAGATGGACAGATAATCTCCGCTACGCTGATGACAACACACTCATCGCCAAAGATGAGCAGGAAATGTCGAGTCTTATTGAGCGAGTTTGGAGTTTGGTCTACAACTGAATCGTCAGAAAACAAAACTTATGCTAATAGATCGCGCGCAAAACGCGGAGGAAATTAAAACTAGGGGAATGTAGAAGAAATAACTTATCTAGGTGCCCACATCAGCAGAAATGACGGATCAAGTTAAGAAATTAGAAAAAAGGCTATGACCAAACTTAACAAAATTTGGAAAGATCGGCATATAACAATCACAATAAACTGCTAATTAGTAAACACCCTCCTTTTTTCAATTGCGTTATATGCAGCAGAATCATGAACTTTAAAAGCCACAGACATAACCAAGTTAGATGCATTTGAGATGTGGGTTTGGAGAAGACTACTGAGGATTCCCTGGACAGCCCGCAAAACCAACGCATCCATACTCGAAGAACTTAACATCCAAGCCAGATTGTCAACTAAAATCAAACAACTGATTCTAAAGTATTTTGGACATGTCAGCAAGAGGAAAGATGATAACCTCAAAAAACTTACGATTCAAGGAAAGTTAGAGGGAACGCTCTCCAAAACGATAGCTGGACCAGATGAAGCAGTTTACAGAAAAATCCATCCAAAACAACATTAGAAGTATGGCAGATAGAGAAGAATGGAAAGAAACTGCTAAAAACACAACATGAAACAAAGATACAATTACGACGCTTCAAACATGAAGCTAACGACTAGAGAGAGAGAGAGAGATCAGATCAATAAACGAAGAAAGAGATATGGTTTGAGCAGCCGGAGTTTACTGTATACCTTGTTTTTTTGGCAAAGTTCACCTAAGAACCACCAAGGGATTGGTGAAAACTAGAATTAAAAACATCAAGAAAATTATACTCTGGAACACACAGAAAAGCCAGCGGTAGAAAACAATAGGGATGACAAGGTACTATTCAAAATCTCTAAGTTAGATCTTTCAACAGTAAACTCTGAACCTTGCCGGAGAGTTTTAACAAAGACTGTTTAGTGGTTTATAAAAGCAGTTTACCTCATGGGCACAATTTTGCAATGTCCATCTCCAGTATTTTCTTTATATTTTCTCTACTTTTTTTTCATCTCTTTACTTCTGTTATATAAACCATGACACTCTTACTTAATTTCTCACAAATTTACCTTTTTTTCTGTGTTGTTTCCAAACACTTTCTTTCCCATTCTCCATACTCTTTTCATCGCTAACTTTTTATGTGTCAATTTTTTGTTATCATACCTCAACTTGTTACCTAAATATTTCCATTTATCTGCGCTTCATAATAGTCTTTCTCCTTCCATTCTACCTTTTTTGTTCTTTCTCCTTATCTTGTTTATTTTGCGTACAGATTCTTTTTTCTCAATATTTTGTCACTACCCCTTTCATTTCTTAATCATTTTTCGATTTCACCACTATGTCATCCTATTTTTTTTGTTGATTTTCTATTTCTTCGATCTGTAAGTCGCAAAAGATTTGAACTTAAAGAGAGTTCTTGCCTCAAACCTAATTTTGTCAAAAAAAGCTTTCCCTAATTTTACCTCTTCTTTTTTTTTATTTTAGTTTTCTCTTTTACCTCTTCTATTATTACATTGTTTTTTGCGTTTTCTCTGAAGTTTAATTAAAAGTTTTTTTTGTATTAAAATATTAAAAGTTACAGATTGTATATAATTTTTGTTCTCACTCGGTATATCAGTTACATTATCTTCTCCTCCACTGCTTTAAACAATTTTTCCTTTATTAAAACGTCTTTTCGCAATGTTTTCTTTTAAAAGGTTTTTTTATTTTTATTTTTCTTATTGCCGAATCTATTTCTTCTTTTCTTGTATACCTTTGTTTACGTGTTTTGTTTTTTTTGTTTCATTTTTCTTCAATTTTAACACTTTATGCACTCTCTATCATTTTCATGACTTAGTCTCTTTTATCTTTTCATCAATTCTTTGTTTTTAAATACGTGCAACTATCTTTTAAACTCTTATTTATTATGTTCACATATTTCTAAAAACTTTATTAATTTTGGTTTATTAAAATCATCTCAGTCCGCTGACATAACTTTGTTGGAACTGCTCCAATCTTCTTGAGAACATTGCTCAGCATTCACCAGAATCCATAGAGTGATTTCTTTAACAGACACACCATATCACTAGACGTAAGCTATCTCAACAATATTTTAACATTGGTTTGCTCTTTTGGAAACTGTTTTCAAAACTTCCAAGAGGTATTTTGGTGCCTCTACGTAGGTCTCTATCTTCAAGATTTCCTGTAAATGTACAACTAACATCGTATTGTTTTAACCGCATTTTGCGTCACCACTGTCTTAATGAAACTTATTCCAGCAACTAGACTAACGTATCCGCATTCTGAAGAAACCTTTGAGCCCCCAAACGTACTTTTCTGTTTTTACAAATTTATTTTGATTTAACTTTATTGAAGAATAATTCTGCTATTTAATTTACATTTTAAAGGTTTAAATTTTTCTTCACATATTGCAGTAATCGAAAGGTCGTGTCAATGTATAAAACTGTAACCATGTAGGTTAAGTTAAGATGGTGCTTCAAACAATGAATGTGTTAAAATTGTCATTAACATTTTAAAAACACGATTTTATACTAATATAAATTACAAAGTAATTAGTAAACGAAGAATTAATAGAAATGAAGAGTATGGAAAGTAAGCACCAAGATTATTACAAACAAAGAGCATTGTATGAAAAACCGAGGTCATAGTGGTCATCGTTCAATGTCGCACAAGATTGCACCCACTACGTGTATTAAGAATATGTTCAGAAACAGAAAAGTTGTAACGGAGTTATATTTAAGTTGCTTTTAACGTGCACATTGTGTTAATTAAAATTCATTAAAATTTAATCATTATTTTTATTTAAAAGTTTCAAACTACGTATTTTATTTAAAAAACCGAGATCTTGAGATAAAATTATAAATAAAAAATTAATAGTTTCATGTATAGAAGTCAATTGAATTTTGTTTGATATCCTCTTTTGGCAGTTTGTAGACGACAACGCAGTTATTGTCTGGGCGTGTCGCTGATTTTTGGTAAGTTGTTATTTAGAGGGATTTCTGCTGATGTTACAGGTCACTAGCTTCTACTACAACTAAATTCTTGTAACATTTACTTTTATCAAAAACTTACATAAATTTAACGTTCCAGCAAGTCTCAACCTTGCATTAGACACCTCGGCGTATCCTACAAGCACTCCTTTGATTTGGGTTCAGACTCTCCTTTGCTGGAATTTGTGTCGAGGCAGTCAGTTTTGCAAATACTTCGCAGTTTTTATAGCTTTTGCTCAAATATCGGGTAACAGGTTGATCTGAAACACAGAACAACGAACCGTTTTGAGTATTGTGCAATTCCTACGCTTAGCCTTTGTCTGGTGTATTTCACACTCTCTCATCAAGATTAACGTATTCACGTCCGTTGTCACTCGGAAGATGCTTTGTCTTTTCACCAATTTTGGTTTCAAACTTAGAATTAATTTTATTCCTGTTACAAGCTGCTCTTCTAATGCTGCTGTTATATCGCCAACGTTTAGGTGGGCGAATTTTTGATTCCAAACCTTGAAAGAGAGCTTTGGGTACCGCAATACTATTTCAGGGGATGTTGCTGCTTTTAAATTTGGGTCATCTTTGAAAAAATTTCTTAACGTGATGCTTTTCCTTTTTGTTAATTCAGATACTAATACGTTGATTGTAACTCAGTTGACCCATGAACTTTGTTACACTCACTCGCGTAATACTCATTGAAAATTTAAGCCTTTTTATAAGAGGGGCAAGGCAAACACACACTCTTTGATTTTGGTCAGAATTACACAGTAAAGTGTGTGTTTGATTGCCTTTTTCATTTAGTTTATTATAACTTGCCTGGGCCCATAACCATAACCTCTTCAAATGCTTAGTTTAGCTCTTTCTGTTTAGTAAATAGATAAATTGAAACTAAATTTATTGGCTTGAATGATTATTCACTAACAGTACTTAGTCAAGCATTTTATTTTTACTTTACGATACACTGTTAAAAAACTATTATAGTTGAATAAGAATTGATTTTAGTGCCTGTATAGTTATCGGATCCATATAATAGAGATCTTTCATTCCCAGCAAGACACTGAGGGAGTCGGTGTCTACTGTTCCGTGTCCATGAATAAGTGGTATTATTTACAAATAAAACACAACCCTCACTCACTCCAGTTTAAAAACCGTTTGTGTAAATAAAAATTGCTCACCGATATTTGTATCAGAGTTTATTAAAGGTCTAGTCGATGATGTAATGTACCTATTATATATAGATCGGGCACAGGGATGAAGGTATCTCGATTGAGTCCCTTCTTAACTTATTTAGGAATATGTACATCTAGTGAGGTTATGCGTTCTTAGAAGCTTACCCTTAGGGAACTAACGACGAATTAGTCGCTAGCAGCAATTTTACACCGCACAAGAGAAATAATCAAGATAGGTCAGGTTTATCAAACAAAAAACGCAGTTCTATTCATTTAGAACTTAAGATAAGAAACAATTATGATTATCACAGTAGTAATATCACACAAAAATTTAAGTAATCCACAAGTTACATAAAATTAATGTAGTACGCTCCTGTTTGATTTGCGTAGTTCAAACGCACATACAACGGTACGCCCCTGATTTAAATGCTCGTATGAAATCAATAAGTTTAAATGTTAATTGTAAAACAAAGTGATTCAAATATACAGGGACAACGATTTCGGACTGGATCCAGACGCAAGACCATATACCGGTAATAAAGCTAATAAACGGGGGGCTATTGACGCATACCCGAACAAAATACCCTTACACGACTCGTACAGAAAGTTTGCTGAAGACATACAACAACACGATTCTATAAGCGTACAGTACAATGCAAGTAAGTTCGTTTATTAAGCGTACAGCGCAATGTTCGTAAGTGTGCCAATGGCACGTTTGTATTGACCGCTTGCGTTTCAAGTCTCTTACAGAGATGTGACACTCCCAGGGTAATAGAATAATGTTCAGACCTTGGCGATGACAATCCCCAGGATTGTCCAGTTAATTAAGCGTCAATGACAAAGTTCCAGGTTGATTGTATCTTGCTGAGCATTTATAGCAGTGATCCAGATCGGCCGTTTTGTCAAGTAGCAGTTGCCATTACGGTATCCTTCACATCGCAGCAACGTCCAAAGGCGAAGATTTAAATTGAATACAATAGAACAGCAACCAAAACGAAGACAATGAGAAGGCAAAGCAGAGGAAAAAGCATGGATTTTAGTAATCTTTGTAGTCTTTACCGCTGAAGTCACTTAGTAGAGTTTTGGACTGCCTTAACCCTAGTAGTCTGACCCAGTGTTTTAAAGTTTCTTTCCGTTCCTCAGCTTAAAGTTCTTTACGCGTGTGCTTTCCAATACCACAAAAAGCTCTGACCTTACAAACGGCTTTACTTTTAATTTTCTGGCAAGGGCATTTGCTTGCTTGTTACCAAAAATTTCATTATATCCCAAAACCTAGGCTAAAATCTACTCAGTTTTTTTACAAGTTCTTACTATCTTTGAGCTGATGACACAGCTGCTTAGCTCTGAATGGGCTTATAATGAGTGAAATCACCGTAGCAGTACTTCTAACCGTTTTTTATCTTTTTGTAAACCAGCAGATCTGGCTTTCTAGTGCTAAGAAAAAATTTTCCCTGCTGTCCAGTGTTTTTTGTTGCCTAGTGGCGTCTAAAAGTAGGCTTTGGTAAGTTTCTGCTTATATTGTCTTCTATTGATTAAAGTCCTGTCTTGGTGATTGAACATTATTTTCTAAACTACTCTACTCGCACCAGTTGGAGCTCCCTGTTACTGACAAGATAAGAAGGGGTTGGTCCCAAAAGATGCTCTATACCTGCTGTGGGGCAAATGCGCATTGCTTCTATAATGAATGTACTCTAACTAGTCTCTTTCTGGTGATAATCTACAAAAATTTCCGCCACCAGACAATAGGACAAATCATCATACAATATTTCGGGATTGTAACTCCATTTATTTCCTGCAACGTGCCTAGGATGCCTGGTGGTAATACTGGTACGGTGTTGCCTAGCGAGCAAGCAGTGTATGTCTGAGAAGTTTTGTGTTTGGTGTTGGCGACGGTTTTGTGACGGTAAACTTTATCTAAGTCGGAGTCTGCTAGCACGCCCACTGCGAAGTGCTAACGAATAGATTAGCAACTTTCGAGGGGTCAGTAATACAAAGCGGCTAGTTCTAAATGGAACGGTTTCGGCGGGAAAGCAGTTGCTACCGAATAGATCAACTACAGTGCTTAGGGTTTAAGGTAAGTAGGTGCTGGCTAGACGGATTATTAACGGTAGTTGTTTTAGGGAGTTTTCCGAAGATCAAGAGGGTTTTGTGCTACGCCCGTACTGAATTAAATCACCATTTGCAGTGGTCTTTGAGTTAGTAACTGCCATGCCCGTACCGAATCAAATCAGCATTTGCAGTGGTCTTTGAGTTAGTAACTACCACGCCCGTACCAAATTTAATTAGCATTTGCAGTGGTCTTTTGGTTAGCGGAAGATAGCTTTAGGCGGTTTTAGATTCAGGGTTTGGGATTTGGAATTAATGCGAACGGAGTTCTCAAGGAATTGTTAAGTTGAGAAGTCAAATCGAAGAGTGTCTTCTTGGCACTGCGATGGCGCTTATATAGGGGCTTTATCTCTTGAGCGGAAGAGTAGGCAGCGGTTGCATGGGGTAATTTTAAGTGGGGCGGTGAGCATGACGTTTGTGTTTTACGATGCATATTTTATGCCGTGAGATAATTCTTCCTCGGCGGCAAATTAAAATTATAACATTGTCGGTTTTTACACTCTTCTATTCTCTTTAAATCTGCTTAGCTCTATTGAATGACTTTTGGTTTCTACCCCGAGCGTACTCTTAGTTTAAAACTCCATCATGTAGTGTTTCTGCTGACCGATAACACGCTTACGACGAAAGTTCCTGGATAGGCCTCTATGATTGCGCTTATTGATCTTCTCAACAGCCGGTTCTAAACACTGGTCGCTGAGAAGTTCTGTGTTTGGTGTTGGCGACGGTTTTGTGACGGTAAACTTTATCTAAGTCGGAGTCTCGCTAGCACGCCCACTACGAAGTGCTATCGAATAGATTAGCAACTCGAGGGGTCAGTAATACAAAGCGGCTAGTTCTAATGGAACGGTTTCGGCGGAAAGCAGTTGCTACCGAATAGATCAACTACAGTGCTTAGGGTTTAAGGTAAGTAGGTGCTGGCTAGACGGATTATTAACAGTGGTTGTTTTAGGGGTTCTCCAAAGATCAAGAGGGTTTTGTGCTACGCCCGTACCGAATTGAATCAGCATTTGCAGTGGTCTTTGAGTTAGTAACTCGCTACGCCCGTACCGAATTAAATCACCATTTGCAGTGATCTTTGAGTTAGTAAACTGCCACGCCTGTACGGAATTGAATCAGCATTTGCAGTGGTCTTTGAGTTAGTAACTGCCACGCCCGTACTAAATTTAATTAGCATTTGCAGGTCTTTCGTTAGCGGAAGATAGCTTTAGGCGGTTTTAGATTCAGGGTTTGGGATTTGGAATTAATGCGAACGGAGTTCTCAAGCGAATTGTTAAGTTGAGAAGTCAAACCGAAGAGTGTCTTCTTGGCACTGCGATTGCGCTTATATAGGGGCTTTATCTCGAGCAGAAGAGGGGCAGCGGTTGCATGGGGTAATTTTAAGTGGGGCGGTGAGCATGACGTTTATGTTTTACGATGCATATTTTATGCCATGAGATAATTCTTCCTCGGCGGCAAATTAAAATTATAACATTGTCGGTTTCTTACACTCTTCTATTCTCTAAATCGCTTAGCTCTATTGAATGACTTTTTGGTTTCTACCCCGAGCGTACTCAGTTTAAAACTCCATCATGTAGTGTTTCTGCCGACCGATAACACGCTTACGACGAAAGTTCCCTGATAGGCCTCTATGATTGCGCCATTGATCTTCTCAACAGCCGGTTCTAAACACTGGTCGCTGAGAAGTTCTGTGTTTGGTGTTGGCGACGGTTTTGTGACGGTAAACTTTATCTAAGTCGGAGTCTGCTAGCACGCCCACTACGAAGTGCTATCGAATAGATTAGCAACTCTCGAGGGGTCAGTAATACAAAGCGGCTAGTTCTAAATGGAACGGTTTCGGCGGGAAAGCAGTTGCTACCGAATAGATCAACTACAGTGCTTAGGGTTTAAGGTAAGTAGGTGCTGGCTAGACGGATTATTAACAGTGGTTGTTTTAGGGGGTTCTCCAAAGATCAAGAGGGTTTTGTGCTACGCCCGTACCGAATTGAATCAGCATTTGCAGTGGTCTTTGAGTTAGTAACTGCTACGCCCGTACCGAATTAAATCACCATTTGCAGTGATCTTTGAGTTAGTAACTGCCACGCCTGTACGGAATTGAATCAGCATTTGCAGTGGTCTTTGAGTTAGTAACTGCCACGCCCGTACTAAATTTAATTAGCATTTGCAGTGGTCTTTTCGTTAGCGGAAGATAGCTTTAGGCGGTTTTAGATTCAGGGTTTGGGATTTGGAATTAATGCGAACGGAGTTCTCAAGGAATTGTTAAGTTGAGAAGTCAAATCGAAGAGTGTCTTCTTGGCACTGCGATTGCGCTTATATAGGGGGCTTTATCTCGAGCGGAAGAGTGGGCAGCGGTTGCATGGGGGTAATTTTAAGTGGGGCGGTGAGCATGACGTTTGTGTTTTACGATGCATATTTTATGCCATGAGATAATTCTTCCTCGGCGGCAAATTAAAATTATAACATTGTCGGTTTCTTACACTCTTCTATTCTCTAAATCGCTTAGCTCTATTGAATGACTTTTTGGTTTCTACCCTCGAGCGTACTCAGTTTGTAAAACTCCATCATGTAGTGTTTCAAGCTGACCGATAGCACGCTTACGACGAAAGTTCCCTGATAGGCCTCTGGCGATTGCGCCATTGATCTTCTCAACAGCCGGTTCTAAACACTGGTTTCGCTGCTTGAGTTGGTATTAATGCTGCCCTATTTTAGGTTGTAGACGTTTCCGTTACAGTCAAAGACGGCGCGGTTCCTCTTAGCTGTAGAGTTGGCCAATGCCATTACCACCTAGCTTGAAAAATAATTAGCGTTTTTCTAAGCACGAAGATTTTTGTGTCTGGTATAATGCACAACCTTACCGTCCTTGCTAAACAAATCTTTCATCTGCTCCAGATGTTGGTTACAACGGCCGATGCTGACTTGATAGATATTCATCTAAACTTCCTTGCGACTTATCACGCTTATTTAAAATCCCACAAGAAGGGTGAAGATTTTTCCTCTCTAACCCCTAGCTCGTCTACTACTCTAATGACTAGCACAGCAATAAGGCCATGTTCCATGTCTGCTTGATTAGGCGCCTCGGTGTCCGTAACTGCCTTACTGTTGGATCCGTGTTTCTCTCTAAATCCCCAGTTGAAAGTGTGGGGAGGTGAGCCTTTCTTTCAATTGGTTGAGCTAGGAGTGAAAGTGTTTCCAAGTCGGGATCTTCTCAACCCGGTTGAGAGTTGTCACCCTGCTGCCGATCTCTTGTAAGTGCTGAACTTTGCTCAGCTTTGCATTTTGGTGACCAGCCAACTGAAGAATTTTCTCCGCAGTGAGTTTCGCACTTTTCCACTTTTACCACCAACTTTGCTTCCTTCCATATCATCTCAGAGACGTACTTGGGTAACTGCACTGTATCGATGTTGTTACAGTCTACAAACAACATGCTTGGTTTAAAGTAGACACCTTTAAACCACACCAAACAGTTGTCGTATGTTTCTATCTATGATGACGTTATCAACCTTAGATACATTATCTGACTTGAGAATTATTAGCCGTCTCGGATTCTCCAGTTTAGGGAGTGTGTTGTGTAATCTTCTTAATCCTTTTGCGGTTCTGAGGTAGTAGAAGTAAATATTTCTAATGATAACAAATACAAACACGAGAAAATAAGTAATTACATCTAATAATATCACTGGTAAGTATTACAGGTAAATATCACAGATAAGTTCACAGATAAGTATCGCAAATAAGTATCACAGATAAGCATCACATATTACTTTCACAGATAAGTTTCACAGATAAGTATTACAAATAAGTATCACAGATAAGTATCACAAATAAATATCACAAATAAGTATCACAGATAAACATCACATATAAGTATCACAGATAAGTATGACAGTTTAGTATCACTGATATGTAGCCGATAAAAGTATCACAAGTAAGTATTACAGATAAATATCGCAAATAAGTATCACAAATAGATACCACTTATTACTCACACAAATAAATGTCACAGAGAAGTTTCACATGTAAGTATCACAGATAAGTATCACAAATAAATACCTTTTTTTTAATGTTTGTTTATTATCACACTCTACCATATGTATCTCCATTAGTAAACATTCTATTCCTTCATTTCCTTATCTTTAGATTTTGTTCTGTTTCTTCTTTCCTCTTTGTTTTTACATACTTTTTTAACGATTCTTACTGCGCTTCACTTCTTTATCATTGTTTGCTAAAACCTCAAAAATTATGTGCGGACGTCAGCACTCAATTACTACCTTTTCTTTTTGCTGTCCTTTTGATTCATCCTTTGAGAAAAACAAAACTAAAACAATTTCTTTTTTACTAAGAACCTTGCTTCGCGGTGTTTAATCCAGTTTTGTGGGCGCCACCTCAATTTCAAAACAAAGATTGTTGATTGATAGATTTTTTTTGTGTTTTAATGTGCGTAGTACTTGGTTATGTTGATGATGATGACTTTTCTGTATTTTCATTATGGTACTTAGTTATTAAATCAAGTTGTAATGAAAGTAATGCATTTAGAAAATCATACATTTCTGTGTAAGTTTATTAACTTAATTCAGTTACAGATTCTAAACTTTAGAAGATGGATGTCACCAAACATATATACTATGAAGCCCAAAATTTTTCTGATATTTTTAGTTTTAACTGAGAAGCTTAGGTATTTTTACTTCGTGATATACAGTGCCAAAAATAGTACAATTAAATAAAAATTGATTTTGGTACATGGTAGTGTGTTTCACCATATACTGCCCTTCCGGTATCAAAGGCGGCAAACGAGAATAATCTGGTATCCAGTTACATAACGTTTGACGAACGTTCTAGAAAAGCAAAACATCTCACTCATAGTTAATACTGTCAAAAGCTTACCTTTTTTATTGGACACGAGAATTGTCCGCACGTTTGAACACCTAAACCAATAATGTTAGTATCGATTATCTCACAAACACTGAAGGAATAACTCAGTCCAAATGTTTTAAATTCGTTACCATAGCGTTTGTAGACTTCCACGAAAGACTAAAAAAAACCTCTGCTAATTTAGTTAATAAACCAGTTTAGTACTATTACGTCATTTGGATGTTTTCCGAGATTCACACGACTCAAAATGGTCAAATTTCCAATTTTTGTAGATCTATTGTATCTGCTATAAACAAATGACATGTCTTGAATAAATTCTTTGTTGAAATCAACGCTGCCAATTCTGTAATCTTTTACTTTATAGTCGTCCTGATAAAACTGCAAAAAATATTTTTATTACCGTCGACGATACCTAGAATTACCTTCGACAGAATATCTTGTCCTCGTTCAGCAAAGCTCGATTTGAAGCACAACAAAAGCATCGCTATTTGCTTTAAAGTCATTTTTACTGAACGAATTCTGGATGATGAATGCTGGAATTTTGAAAGTCATGGTCCATTTAACGATAAATTGATTGATGTTTATCATTTTTTGTAATTCAACGCACATAGTGCTTAATTTAATGACGATGGATGATTGTGTTGTTTAAGTGGCAGTTTTGTAATATAAAATTAAATTGGTGACCTTCTCATTCTTAACATAACAGAATCATTCATTGAAATTTTTTGGGTTTTTTAAATTTTTTTTGTATTAAAGTAACTTTGTCGACAGATGTGTAAGTTAAATAAGGCGGCCGTTAAATTGTTATGGCAAAATTAAAAATTTTGAATTGCTTGCTGTAAGTTCGCAAGAGATTCTACAACAGCAAACAAACACAGAAAATCACTGGACAGGTGTTTCGTCTTTTTTGGGGTCTTCAGGAGTGAGAGAACTCTAGTGTCAGTTCACTATTGTATTTCGGACGTGTTGCCATAGAATGAATCGACATTAGATGTCGCAACGCTTATAACGATTAGCGACGCGCCAAGTCAACAAGCCATCTTAACACCAAAGCGTGGTTGTCTAAGAATTCTCTTTCTCATAACAAAATTTCCAGATCAAGGAAGCAAGAACCATGCGTGACAGTTTTTAATCAATTGTAAGGTGACGAGTTTCTTTATTATTTACAAGCTGTAGTAAGTACAACATTATTATGCACCCTGTCGAATGCCGTAAATGAAAGAAATTTTCTTTATTTATGCAAACGCTAATTTTCATATAATTTTTAAAATTTTTACGGAAGGGACTAATCCAAGAATAACTAAAAACAAAACAAACCTATAAGTTGCGTCCCATTCTTTACTTGTAAACTTTGTGATCGCGAGGGCTCCCAACAATATGTTTTCAGACAAGTTTGCGCCAATATTTTAGTATTTGTTTAATTCACTTTTACGGTTTAGTAGTTATAATTAGGAAAGTCAACGTAACTTGTTTGGAATTAACTTTGTATTCGAATAATTAGGTACTTACTATCGCAACGTAAATTGTTTCTTTGTTTTGGGGAAAACCGCAATAATTAAATAGTCAATTTATCTGTGATATGATTCACTTAATTGTCTTATTATTACTTATGTGTTATGTATTTTTGTCTGTGACACAAGTGGTAAAACATATGCTATATCGTTAAATTATATGTTTCCTGCTTTATCAGTTAGTTTTTTTGTGTTTTAAATCTCTACTACTAAGGACTAAATATAACAGTAGAGTGGCGCCCATTCGTTTTGAAGCATCATTTCTACTACCACATCACTACAAAACGCTTATGACCCCTCACCGACAGTAGCTATCGGGTGGTGCTTTGAAGCAACTGCAAATTTGTTTTAAAATTAGTTTTCGACTGTAACACATAAGGTATCAGTCAGTCTATCAAGCCTTTTTCCGTTACCTCTGGAAGAGGAAGAGAGGGAAAAGTAACAACCTTGAAAACATAACAAGATTTAACTATCTCGCATGATAACATCCTCTAGGTCTAGGGTAACAAGATGCAAAATAATCAACGACTTCAGAAGTAGGTAATTGAGAACGCAATGGTTATAAAGACAGTCATAATAGGTAAAAACAAACCTAATAAAAAATTACCTGGTTCTCCAGGTTGGGGTTAGAACGCTGGGCCTCAGTTTCTGTAAAAAAAAAATCAATACTAAAAACGTAAAGAATTACCTCGGAAACAGATGAAAATATAAGAAAATGAGACAAACATGCCAACTCTTACCCACCTGAGTATTCATATGTTGCACTACTTTAGTTTTTTGCTATTCTCTGTTCCAAACCTCCTTTTTCCTCTACCCATCTCTTTTCTATAACTTTTCACTTTCACTTTCTTCCTTTTTCCTTCAGTCTTCTAGCTTCTTTCTATAACTTCTCCTGTATCTCTTCTTCTTTTTTTGTCAAATAATTATCAATATAAATTTCTGTACCTCTCAGTATTATTCTTTCTTTTATTATTTTCATTTTTTTCCCAGCTTCCCAATTGCGTATGTGTTTGTTATTTCTACTTCTCCTATTTCTTTTCTTAACATTTTCTTCACTTCGTCTCTATTTGGTTGTTTTATCTTAATTGGTCTTTTTATGACGATGTTGTTTCTTCTTCTTTCTGTTTCTTGCCTTTCTATCCTCTCATTCTTTTATCTATCCCATCTTTCTCTTTTATACAATTTTGCCTTTCTGTCGCCCATCCTTTTCTTTTTTTCCTCTATTTCCTCCTTCATCCTTCTAATTTTATCTTTACATTGTTTAAATCACTCTATCATATTCCTTCTCATTTCCCAATCTTTCTCGTATCTCTTTCTTTTCGCTCAATTTTTTCCCTATTTAAAAAGAAAATGCTGCATGTATTATGGCCACGGGTATGTGACTGTACGTCTCTTATTTTTACTTTAAATTTTTAAAACAAAAGTTATTAAAAAATGAAATAGTAAAATAATAAATTTTAACTTTTCCCGAAAACAAATGTTTCCCGAAAACAAATGTTTCCCGAAAACAAATGCTTCCCAAAAACAATTCCCGAAAACAAATGTTTTCCGAAAACAATTCTTGAAAACAAATGTAATATAGAAATTAGTTTGACCAAAAACGAAATTTCGTGATCTAAACTTCTGGTCCAATCAAGTACCTTATTGCTGGCTATTTGGAGCTTCCTGGCAGATCTTTCCTCATTTTGATTCACCGCCACAATGGCAGTGTCATCGGCGAATGTAGCTATGACTGCTTCTTCTAACAATGGTAAGTCGCTGGTATACAGCAGGTATAGGATGGGCCCCAATACGCTGCCTTGTGGCACACCCGCTTTTATTTCTTTTAACTCAGAGTATTCATCCTCTTATTTGATTCTAAATAATCTATCTGATATATACGATGTTAATATGTCGGCATATTGTTTTGGTAATAGTTTATTTAGCTTATTGATCAGTTCTTCGTGCCATACCTTATCGAAGGCTTGAGCCACACCTAAGAAAATTCCTGAACAAACTTGTTTTTCCTCTAACGCACGTTCAATGACGTCTGTTATTCTGTGTACTTGATCTATTGTCGAGTGTTTTTGCACTGGTAGTCTAAAATTAGGTTATTGTTCTCTATTATTGGTCGCAGTCTCTTGAGCAGTAATTTCTCGAAGAGCTTTGAGATTATGGGCAGGAGAGAGATCGGTCTATATGATTTGACATCATTACGTTTCTTTCCTGGCTTTAATATCATGATCAGTTCTGCAACTTTCCAGCATGCAGGGACATGTTTTAATCTACGTTTTCTAAGCAGGTGTTTCAAGATTTCTCTAGTTATGAGATCGTATCCTGGAGCTTTCTTTGGGTTTAGATTAGTTATTATCATCTCATCTGCTACTTCTTTCGGAGTAATCGGTGTGATTTTTTCTGTTTTTGATTTTCATTATTAGTGATGTCTTGCCTTGGGTTGGGAGTAAATATTTCAGCTAAGTGCTCTGTGAACAACTCTGCTTTTTGCTTGTTGTTTCTGGCCCATGGTGCTTTGTTGTATGCTGATAGTTCTTGTAGATAGGTACTTATAGATTCTTCTTTAAGTTTTTGAATTCTTGTCTAAGTTGCTGGGTCTTGTTGTTGAGGATGGTTTTATCGGCGGGGTTAATCGATTGTTGCCATCTTCTTTTCGCTCTTCGCTTCTCCTTGACCAGGTCCCTGATCTCAGCTGGATAATTCACACGTTTGGTTACATATGTGATTCCTTTGGTTTTGTTATGTGCTGTTGTTTGGATAAGGTTGGTAAATTTTTCAGCTTTTTCTTCTAGTTGATCAGTGGTTCTCAAATTGATGTTGTTTTGAAGGTTAAAAAATTTAAAAGCATTTCCAATTAGTGGTTTTGTTTGTGAAGGTGACACTAACTGTCCTTTTTACTATCTTTTCACTTAGTGTTAGTATAATTGCTGAATGATCAGAATTCATATCAAAGCTTTCTTCCACTTCTGTGAAGTTCGTGGATACTTTTCTGGTGATAAAGAAGTCTAATAAGTCAGTAATTTTATTGGTGTCAGTTGGCTTTCCCTTCCCTTTAATTGCGTTCCTTAATTATCTTCCTTTGGTTGTGGTTAGTCTGAAACCCCAATCAACATGTATGGAGTTGAAGTCCCCACCAATGATGAATCTTTCTCCTAAGCTTCTTAAAAGGGTAAGGTAGTCGTATTCTTTTAGGTTATGCCTTGGCGGGCAGTAGATTGCACCAATTTTTAGTATATCCTCTCCTTGCAGATGACATTCTACATAATGGTTGAGTGACTCTTTTATTAGGATTGCACTACCAGCCTTGGCTTGATTATCCGGATGAATGGTGTGATATGTTTTGTATCCTTTTATTTTGAGGTATGATTGATTTGTCATATATGGCTCTGATATGAGACAGACTTCTATGTATTGGAAATTTAGAAAGACTTCTAGTTTTTGATCTTCATTTAGAATACCATTGGCATTCCAGGCAGCAATTTGTAGATCTTTTTGATCTATAATTTTATTTTGTCTTCGGTATAGCACCAGTGCTTCTGTCGAGTCTTGCATTAACTCTGTCTAATGTTTTCATGATATTCTGCATAATCTGCTTCATAGATGGTTCATTAGTTGATGTATCTGGAGCTATTGGTTTTTGTTGAGTGGCTTGAGCATAAGGCACAGACTGTGTTGGGAACAATTTGTCTTAACTGGGGATTTGGTTTTTCACTTTTAGTGGAATTTTTTCTTCTTTTTTGTAGCTCTTTTGTTATTGTGCACCCTCTGTAATTAGCAGGGTGTGCTTCAGAGCAATTCACACACTTGGCAGGGTTGCTTCTTTCCTTGGTGCATTTTGTAGTTAGATGTTCTTCTGCAGAATCTTCTTTAGCATCTTTTGCATTGCGGAATAAGCTTATTATTCCTAAGTGCTTCTATTTTAATCTTCATGTGGTTAATGTACTGGATGTCATAGATTTTCTTTTGTTCTCTTAAAGGTCAGCATGTACAATGGTAAGGGATATGTTTGACCTTATTGTTGAATACTTTGTTAAAGGGTGTACATTTCTGAGCATTACTTTAATGTGCCTAGTGCCTAATCTGGTTGTTACTCATCATATTGGTTTTGTAGTCAAAGTTTTCTGAATTTAGGTTATCTTTGACTATTTTATAATCTTTCATATTGCTTAAAATCACAGGTGGTGGTTTAATGACTTTAGGTGTTTTTTCTGGTTGCTTTTTAGGGCGATTCAGTGGCTTTACGCTTTTTTAAGTTTTTGTTTTTAGTTTTTTTGGATCCAGCTAAGAGCCAATCCATATCTCTAGCTACAAGAATTTCTTCCTCTTCCGACCTGCTCTTTAAGCTGATTAAGCTGTAACTTCAAAACCAACGCCTACACTATTAATAAAATTAACAGAAAAGTCAACTGAATCGCGAAAGGAAACAAGAAATATATTTATAAACGATATACTTGACCCTTAAGAATAAAAACTGATTTAGTGAATCATTTTTAAAGGACGATACACAGTGAAAATATATCGTAATTGAATAACATTTGACTTTCATATGTCGTATCATATTTCACCATATATTCACCATCAGGAATAAAAAGGCGGCATACGAGAATAGTCTGGAACCCAATTGCACAACGATTGCCTCACGTTCTAGGAAAAAAGAACTGAATCAGAGTAGGCTCTTATAAATATACACACCTTTATTATTGGACACGATATTTTTCCACAAGTCTCAACGCCAAGGCCTACAATGTTTTCATCGTATACTTGACAATGATAAAAGAAAAAATTAACCCCAAACGGTTTGAATTCGTTGCCATAGCGTCTGTAGGCTTGTATGAATGACTAAAGATCTCAGTTAATTAAAGTCAATTTATTAGGTAATCTTACAAACGTGTTGGTGTTAGTCAGATCAACTCGAGTCAAAATGGTCAAGTTCCCAGTTTTCATAGTTTTATTATATTTACTGTAAACAAACGCCAAATCTTGAAGAAGCTCTTTGTTGTAATTCAATTTATCAATCCTGAAATCTTTGACGTCGTAATCGTGCTGAACGAACTAAAACAAAATCATGCACAAGCGTTGGATGACACTTAGAAATACCTTCGACAATAAATTTGGCTCATCCTTAGCAAAATCTAATCCGAAGCACAACAATGTCATAACGATTTTTTTGAAAAACATTTTTACCGAGGATGTGTTCACTGATGAATGCTAAAATCGTCACGCTCAGTTTAACTACCCCAAAAGATTTTAGTTTTTGATAATTTAATTGTAGGTGAACACATGTTATACTTATTTTAATGATGATGATGATGATGATGGTGTTTGACTGAAAGTAGTTGACCATAAAGTTAGTAATCAAGCTGGTGTTCTTTGGCAATTAGTTTTGTTGCTAAGATTAATTCATTCTTCCTAAACATCTGAATCCATCCATCGGATTTTGATGCACACCCTGGGAAGGTTATTGCAATATGCTTATTTTATTTTAACCACATTTATTTATTTATCGTATGGCGATCTACAAATTCACTCTTAATAAAGGCAGAGTATGCACATACACATGCATAAAACCAACACTTTTACAGATTGACTAACAATTCAAAAATTAAAAGAATTAAAAAACAAATATACTACACGAATACATTTGAGATATAGGCCATGGATCATAAGTCGATATCCAGGAGGTCAGCCAATTCACAGCAGCAGGAGTGGCATTCAGAATCTCGCTCCATTCTCCACCAAATTTTCTTATTGGGCACTCGTTGGCTATGTGAGCTACAGTTTGATCTGGCGCTCCGCAGTCGCATTCCTGGGAGTCCGAGAGTCCCCACTTGTACAGCATGGACTTGCATCTGGCATGGCCAGTCCTGATGCGGTTCAGGCTACACCAAGCTTTCCTAGCCATTTGCATTCCTGGGAGAGGGACGGTAGGATCCTCATGGTCATTATGGCTAAAATCGTGATTAGATGTCCATTTGGTTTTCCAAGCTTCTCTGATGTGAAATGGCTCATGGTCGGTTAGTACCTTATCTTGCCAAATGGGTTTCCGGGATTTAAGACGACGGCCCGGAGCATTATCCAATATCGTGTGGATTGGCAGAATTCTAGGATGTTTAGGATCGTGTAGTTTGTCCCATTCGCGAGCAGCAGCTTGTTGTCTCCTCAGGTCCGGTGGGGCTAAATTCGTCAGTGCCTGAAGCCAGGGTACCGGAGTGGACTTTAGGGTTTCTGATATAATTCTCATGGTATCGTTGAGGTGCACGTCGACTTTGTTTGTATGAGAACTTTTGTACCACACCGGTGCACAGTATTCTGCCGTTGAGAAAACAAGTGATTGAGCTGCCGTTCGTAGTGTTTCTGCTTTTGCTCCCAAGTAGTCCCAGCCAGTTTTCTAACTATGTTGTTCCTGGTTTTTAGTTTCTGCCCAGTTAACTCCAGATGTCTTTTATATGTTAGGGACCGGTCTAGTGTAACGCCAAGATATTTGGGGTGGCTGTTGTGTTTTACTCTTTTACCACAGAATGTGACATTCAGCTCTTTATTTGCAAGGCGGTTATTAAGATGAAATGCACACACCTCGGTTTTGCTTGGGTTTGGGCATAGTCGCCACTGTTTGTAGTATCTCCCGAGGTTTTCTAAGTCCGTCGTTAGAGTTTCCTCACCATCCTCAAGGAGCCTGTGTTGAGTGGCTATAGCGGTGTCATCAGCATAGCAGAACTTCCGAGAGTTGGTTGCCGGCATGTCACTGGTGTAAAGATTAAAGAGTATAAGGGCTAGTACTGATCCCTGGGGCAGTCCATTTCTGATGGTGTATGACTTGCTAGTTGATTGTCCAAGAGTGACTTTGAAGTATCGGTTTCTTAACATGTTTCCCATTAGCTTAGTTAACTTGGAGCAGGGTATTGTTTTCTTCAATTTTAGTATTAGTCCATCCAGCCATACGGTGTCGTAAGCAGCCGTCAGATCAACAAATGCTACCGACGTTTTTAGACCCCTTTGGTATCCTGATTCGATGTATGACGTTAGGGCTAGTACTTGCTCACAGCAACTTCGGTTGGATCTGAAACCAGCCTGGTCTGGCGGAATAATATCGTCTATGGTTTGATATATTCTATTGTATATTAGTCTCTCTAGTAATTTATAACAGACACTGAGCAGTGCGATTGGGCGATAGCTAGTTGGGTTGTCGCTTGGTTTCCCTGGTTTCAGAATAGCAAGGGTCTGGGCTATTCTGAACTGTGCAGGAATTTGTCCCGTATTTAGTATATCTGTGAGGCAATTTCTAAGTCATTCCCTCGCAGGTTGTCCTAGGTGCCTTACAAACTCTGGGAATATGCCATCCGGGCCAGCTGCCTTCCGTAATTTGAGTGTTCTTATGGCTTTGTTCAGTTCAACGTTAGTGAAAGAGGAAGAGAAAAGAGGGTTGTCTTCAAGGCCTCTGTCAGTTATTTTAAGTTCTTCCTTTATCGCTTCTTCAAACTCTTTACGGATCGGTACGTTTTCTGAACGTTGTTTAATATGCAGCGCTACTTGGGAAGGGGTCACTTTAGGTTCGACTTCTCTAGAATATGATGTCTAATCCGCCTTGCGAAAGTTCAATCTTGGTTTTGGTGTAGATTTTATTAAAGGTACCTGAATTCCGATATTGATAATTACTGGCCGGTGTTGACTGCGTGGGAAGCTTTGCAAGACCTTTCTTGTATGAGGTAGAGGGACTTGCAATGGGTCAGTTGTAACAAAGCACAGATCGGGGTTTGTGTCGCTCTGCCATAGTGCTGAGTGAAAGGTTTTCAGATCCTTAGCATCATAGACCAGATGGAGATCCAATTCATCCATCCAATTTGATAGGCTCTCTCCGTTCTTGTCATTAGTTGGGTATCTTCAGCTGACATGGTGGCAGTTGAAGTCTCCTAAGTATACTCCTGGATGTTTTAAGGTTGGAAGTGGAGGATTTGGCTATCTAACATTGGGAGGTTTGTATACAGCTGATATTGTCGTTCCTGAGGTCTCGACAGTTATAATTTCACTATTATTCTGCTGGATGGTTGTAATGATCTTATATTTGTCAATATTTTGTCGGAGGTACATTATAGATCCATGGATATCTGAGTTAATACTTGCAACTACCTTATATCCTGGCACCTTCGCTCTGACTTGGAGCTGGGTGTCGTTTGCCAGGTGTGTTTTCTGCAGTGATATGATGTCAATGTTGTTATCCATAGCTATTCTGCTCAAATGCTCGCATTTGTATTTTGTATAAGTTGCGACGTGTAGACAACCTCCAAGATGGTGCACACCGGGCAACGCCCTGCTAGAGCAGAACGGCAGAAAGTCTACACATATGGCGGCTGAACTAGACCGCGCGTCTCTCACGGCAATTTAAATCTACAAAACCAAAAATTGTAACCACAAGGAACATATTCTTAGTTGGGCATTTTTATTTTGCGATATACAGTGTAATAATAAGTAAAGTTACATAAGTATTGGTTTTCGTACGTCGTATGACTTTTTGCCAAGTATTCTCCATCAGGAAGAAGAGGTGGCATTAGAGTAGGGTCGGGAATCCAATTGCACAACGTTTGTGGTGTATTCTATACGGAAAAAAGGCATTTCAATCAGTATAGACGATGCAAACACTCACTTTTTTTATTGGACACGAAATCATTCCGCACTTCAGAGCACTGGTGCCCATTAACTTCTCAAACATTTGGCAAAAACCCATAGAAAAGAAACACCAAAATGTTTATATTCGTTACCAAAGCGTTTGTGTAATTGGACGATATTCTTAAAATCAAAATTGATTTTGTCCTTAATGTAATCTACTTACCTTTGAATTTTGCCTCGTTAGATCAACTCGAGTTAACACTGCAACGTTTGCTGATTTTGTGGTTCTGTTGAATTTACCGTAAACTACCGATATATTTCGAATAAATTCTTTGTTAAAATTCACAGTACCAAGTCTCATGTCTTTCAGATCATAATCGTGCTGAAGAAACTAAAACAATATTTTTATTAACGTCACTAGAAGACGTGGTGTACCTTCGATATTATATCATCTGCAAAATTTAGCCCAAAATATAACAAAAGTATTTGCACTTGTTTAATAAACATGTTTACTTAATAAATGTTTGATGTTTAATGCTGTCAATATTAAAAAGTTTGATGTTTTATCTATCCTTTTGTGTTTGCGTTGTGTGTGTAAGTGGTACTTAAGTTAATGATGATGATGGTGACTATTTGATATTTTGGATGTGGTGCCCTAAAAAAAGAGCGATAACGTTTTTTGACCTTGCAAATGAGGTCACAAGTAATAATATAAATTACTAGACAAAAGTCATCAATTACAGTAGACATGACAAAGACCAACTACTAGCAGGTAGCAGGTAACTGATGAAAGAAAACGGGAATTTTTATCTTTAATTACACGAAGACCTACCACCGTATAGTGAGCATCCTCCAAACAAACGTTCAAGATCTTCTCGAAACCATCCTTGATTTTCCTGTTAAAAGTGGACAGAAGATTTTTAAAACTAGTCATTGAAAAGGTATGGAGGAGGTTGGAAACAGTTACTTATGTTACGGTTCAAATTACCCGAACTCAAACGTAGATCGCAAACCTTCTAAGTAACGGTTGTCGTGAGTTGCACGTTACAACGAAAATCGAATTTGCTGGGCACGCTACGTATTATTCTATTGGTCGATCGATTATTTCACAAAATTTATCAAGACGACGAGCGGACATTTTAAGATTTTTTTTTATTGACCGTTTTCGGCGTGCTTTGTGAAACTAAAGGTTTACACTAAAGTATTAATGTAGCGTCAATAATTCCAAGTTAAATTGGTGTGTAAATACAGGGTGTTCCACCGGGAACGCCATCGATAGATTATAGAAAAACTGTACATGGGAAAAATTTGAAAATTTAGTAGTATACTAACATCGACGGGGGCAGTTCCGTTAAAATATTTGTTATACCGGTTATACCGGAAGTAGGTGTCAAGTTGCTTATTTTAAATAGAACACCCTACATATTATTCCATTTTTGGATTTTGCATAAAATTGTAGACACATTTTGTGTATAATGTCCTATACCTAAGTCTAACTGTTTTGGACTTATTTTAAATTTTATGTCAAAAATGACGTTTTCGGGCCTAAACAAAATTATAAAATGTTCCTATATTAATGCTTTTATTATTTAATTGAAATAGGTTTTCTTGTAGCAGGGGACCTGTCGATATTTTGATAATAAATTAATACAGGTCGATAAAAAAAAAAGGATTAAAATTAAATTCAAAAACACGTCAAAAGTCATTTTTTTTAATGCAAGCACCATGTTTTTATCTTATTTAGCATCAAAAATAAGGTTGACTTTGTACAAGGTTGTATATTCAAAAATTCATGGTTTTCAAAATATTGGCAATTTAACATTTTTTTTTGTTGCACAAATGCTATTGATTTCTTTTAATATAAATGGTTATTCCTAGTTGGCCATGATGGAGTTAGAAAACAATCATCTGTCAAGGATATGTCAAACTCTGTGTATCAAACTAAGAAATGCCAATAGTTAACTGTACCGACTGTGAGTGTTAAAGTGCATATCGTTACCAAAGCGATAACTTTAAATGCTTGAAACACACGTGTGTCCATAAAGCCAAGTAATTGCTTGTACAGTATTACACACGCAACGAAAAAACACCTGGCTTTATCGACACACGTGTGTTTCAAGCATTTAAAGTTATCGCTTTGGTAACGATATGCACTTTAACACTCACAGTCGGTACAGTTAACTGTAACACATGTTCTTAATATAACTTTATCACATTGTCCATAAATAATAAATAAATTTAAGTAATCTTTGTTTGTATAATTTAAGCGTCCCGGCATGACTATTGAAAAATTTTAACAGTTTGACATATCCTTGACAGAGGATTGTTTTCTAACGCCATCATGGCCAACTAGGAATAACCATTTATATTAAAAGAAATACAATAGCATTTGTGCAACAATAAAAAAGTTAAAATAAAATAAAATAAAGCTATAAAAACATGGTGCTTGCATTTTAAAAAAATGACTTTTGACGTGTTTTTGAATTTAATTTTAATCCTTTTTTTTTATCGCCCTGTATTAATTTATTATTAAAATATCGACATAGCCCACTAAAATAGGTCCCCTGCTACAAGGAAACCTATTTCAATTAAATAATAAAGGCATTAGTATAGGAAAATTTTATAATTTTCTTTAGGCCTGAAAACGTCATTTTTGACATAAAATTTAAAATAAGTCCAAAACAGTTAGACTTAGGTATAGGACATTATACACAAAATGTGTCTAGAATTTTAAGTAAAATTCAAAATAAAATAATATATAGAGTATTCTATTTAAAATAAGCAAGTTGACACATACTTCCGGTATAACCGGAAGTGTCACCATCTTGAAAATATTTTAACGAAACTGCCCTCGTCGATGTTAATATACTACCAAATTTTCAAATTTTTCCCATTTACAGTTTTTCTATAATCTATTGATGGCGTTCCCGGTGTAACACCCTGTATAAATCCGCCAGCATTCGCAGTAAGTTGCTTCTTTTTCTATTTTTTTTGTTGTTTTGTAATTGTGTTAGTTTCTAATTACAACGTATGCTTTAGCACGTGACTTGACTTCATACCCTACTTTGTTATAAAACGTGACGACTTACCACGGTTTCGCCTACATCGAAGCTGCCAACGGCCGATGAACTCAACCGGGTGAGAGTCGTTCACGCTGCGTGCCTGCTACTTCGGGGGTGCTTATCTGTTTTCCGAGCTTTGTCGTCTAGTTCTCCTAAGGAAAATTCTGTAGCTACCAATCTTCTAATAGCTGTCAACTGCTGTCGTTAGCAAGAACCTTCCTTATCGGATCTACATGCCTCAGTACACAACTAAGTTTATTGTTTAAGAAACCTATTCACTTTGCATGCGTATGAAGCTCACGTACATGTGACATTAAACAGTTTAAATCCCTAGTATATAAGCACATTTTTATTCGGGGTAGACTCCATCCACCGACGTTTGGTTTTGTTTCCACTAGCTCCATAAGAGCTTGGGCGCTTTAGATAAAGTGGATGAAGCTAAAACACAAGGCCTTTTGGGTTGGCGGGAGCTACTTATCGTGCTAGTCCAAGTTTAAGTTTAGTTTTAAGTCACCGTGTGTAAGTGACGTGTGTACGTCGAGTTTCCTTAATCACCAATCTTCAATTAGTACGCTAACTTTAATTTTGGGTGTAACAAACAAAAGCTTAACTGAATTTAAACATATTTGATTGAAAGCTTTAATTAATTTGTTGTTGCTAACGCCCGTAAGTTTTTTGCGACAGAATCTCTTAGTATTTTAAGTTGTATTTGCTATATTTACATGTCTATTTGTTTCTCTGATTTGTGTTCGTTTTAGGGTATTAGATCTTAAGTAAAACTTATTGAATTCCTGTTGGTCGGTTTTATTTCTTTCTATTATCTAGCAGGTGGCGCCTCGTTAGGCAGCAGTTTATTTCGGTGCCGAACACACTCCTCTCGGCTGTGGACAATGCTCTCGGCTCCAGTAGTTACGATTCTGTATTACAAGTTACCAGGAATCTGTATGCAGACGCTGGTCAAAAGGCTCCTGACTCCTGCAGTACGAGTGGAGCCCCGGGCAGCCGGGGTTGATACGGTAATTTGAATGTCATTGGTTCTGTAGCTGGAACCTTGTGCTGGCTGCGACTTAGAAGACGTGGCATACATGATCTATCATAGATAGATTCGTGGGAAACCGACCCTTTACTCTTCTAGTAGAGTGGTAGTCGGCTATCACGTTTCCTTGAGCTTGATGAAGGAGCCCTTGACTTCTGTAGTATGAGTAGAACCCCCGGAGATGCCGGAGCCCATCCAGCTGCAACGATGCTCTCGGCCACAGTAGCCAAGCACTGGGTCAGTGATTATAATTGTTAAACCACACTTAAGGCCCTTAGGTGGAAGGTTTGCAAGTGTCCGTTTATTTGCATCTCCTTATCATACTGTACAGATTTATACTGATCTTCTGGGGCACCATACATAACACTTACATCACAATACAATATTTAAAATGTACCATACGAATTAATAAATAAATAAATAAATTATACATATATAATAACTACATTATTATATTACCGGGTTGTTGATGGCAACCCCTAGAATGGATGGCCTAATACACACATCCACCCAGAGCGTGGCTTCTGCCTCACAACATTAAAACGGAGTACATTCCGGTAGTACTTGAGTATTAGCGTGTTGTCCCAGCAGCACCGTTACCGAATTCAGCTGGGAGTGAATCAGATAGACCCCGCAAGCGTGCGTTTTATTGGTTCGGATTTGGGTGTGTCTCAAACTTGCTGGTTCCAAAACTGGGCTTGGCATTGCCAGTTTGGCAGTTAGTTAGGGATGCTATGCTTAGTTGCAAATTAGTAGAGTATAAGAACAAAGGCATTTGGTCGCTAGCGTGCCGTTATACAATCGACATTCCCAGAGGGAACAGGGCTATGCGCTACGCTAGAAACACTGGCAGCAGACAGAGGAAGACTTCGAGTACGTAGGGCTAAAAGTTTCTCGTCTCTGTTCTGGCTGTTTAATGCTTCTTGGAACATCCTGTTCTAAAGTTACCGACCTAGGCGCTATGGTCCTTTTGTGTGTCGAGCATTTTTAAAATAGAGTTTATTAGAAGGTGGCGACCCCTCGAGGTCAAGCATAATTAGACCAAAACAATTAAGGTGTGGTTGCAGATTTCATGTCCGGGTTTCTAGACGCAGTTCTGTCGCCCTTCCGGCACCTACACGTCGGTGACTACAGACAACTGCGGATAGAGCTGGGTAATCTGGCCGTGGTGTACCCAGAGGATGACCGTTAAACCTTGGTTTGCATGCAAGTTGGAGGTTTTTTGATAGCCTGATCCTGGGAAAGCCTGGGGTTCCTTGACGGCTCACTTACCTTTAGTCTATTACAACGGTTCTCCCATGGGACCCATCACATAGCTGATCGGTTGTCCACTATACGCGTGAGGCTCTGTTTTAGATAGGCGTTGTGCCTCATTAAGCTGTATTGGGCCCGGTACTCCATAGTTCCAGGAAGTAGCCCTCTGTAGCTGTAGCATCGCTGTTCTTAAATTTTCAACTAACAAAGCGGTAATTGTATTAGCGCTAGGGAGGTGGCTTCTTGTCGGCTGGCTGGGTACAAGTCGGACTTATTTTCAGATAGGGCTAATGTACTGTCTAGTCCAAGACTTGTCTGAACTACGGGCTGTCGACAACCAAGCCGGGGTCAGCATCCTAGCTGCTAACCCCTGTGGATCAAGGTTGGATTTGTAGTTGCTGTGGTATGGCGCCTTAGAGAGTGTTACGGTTGTACGTGAAAGCCTGGTCAGGATGCTCTGCAGCGCTGGAGCTCGCCCCGGGCGACAGTCAACACGTGGGACCGCTTGCGGTCTAGGTGCATAAGCGCAGAAAGCGCAAAAAGCACTATAATTTCAAACCTCTAATACCACTAACAGCAGGGAAACCAAGGACCTGCCCAAAAACAAAAACAGACTGTCGGAAAGTCAAAGAAAGAAGCTGAATAGAAGCAAAAAAAAAATAAAGTACGTGGACCAAACCCATACCGAGACACGACCAAAAAACTGAGAAGAACAAGGGGAAGGAGAAGGATAAAGCAACTGGTACATCAAACAAACTCATCAACGCCGAATTCTCAGAAAAGAACACTAAAGAAAAACATAAAACCGCAGAGTCAGACTGTGTCCTTCAGCAGTGCTTTAAAGAACACCAATATGGCGGTGATTGACAGACGCCATGCTCATGTCCAACTAAATGAAGCTCAAACCTGATCCAGAAGAAGCTGAGGGCTGTAAAAGTATTAAGAGTATTATAATTGTAAAAGGATTGGCATTTTTTTAATAGTGTTTTTACATTGGTCAACACAACTTCAGACTCGTCACCAAGGGTGCCATCGCTCAAGTATTATCCTGCACGGAACGACAAAGCTCAGGAGTTTTCTGGTTAAAGTTGAAGGCATTCTTGAAATAGATTTTAAGAAGGATCCACTATTGGCCGCAAACCGCTATCCTTCTTTGATAGAGCACAAAGAGACCGACAGAGACAGTCAGACAGATAAGAATAGATTTTGTTGTCAAGACAAGTAAGGGACTAAAAGCTCTACCTAAAGCAAAAAAAAAGTTAAATTGTTAGGATGCAGCGGTCTTTGGCCGTCAATATCACTCACAGAACTTCCTGAAAAGGTTGAGATAACTTTTCGGATATCGTCCTCTATTACCAAAATTGAATCAGCAATTGGCGGGTCTAGACATAATAATTGGTTGGTTAAGAAAGAAAGTCGTTTTGCAACAGTATTCACTGAACCTCTGGATATTTGCTATTCAGTTCGGCGGAAGATCTTTCATTTTTAAATTTGTCAGGGTGTAGCGATTTATTATGCTTAACCATTCCTCTTCTAGTAAATGGATTATGGCAGTAGAAGTAGAAATCAACCGATTTCGCCGTAAGTGTTTTCTTTGCTATTTCTTTGGTTCGTTTAGTGGTTGTGTTCATTTCTAATTACAACGTATGCTTTAACACGTGTCTTTAACTCATACTCTACTCATGTTTGGATAATTTCTGAGAGCGCTGGAACGAGCAATTGGGAATCCTTCGCAATACAAAACGTGCCGAATACCACGGGGTCGCCTACCTCGGAGCTGCGCGGTCGATTATACTCCAACGGTTTCCAAAATTTCTTTTCCTCGAGTTTCTTGAATACTTCTGTTACTGTTGTTGAAGGGTGTACATTTCTGAGCATTACTTTAATGTGCCTAGTGCCTAATCTGGTTGTTACTCATCATATTGGTCATCTTTGAATATTTTATAATCTTTTATATTGCTTAAAATCACAGGAGGTGGTTTAATGACCTTAGGTGTTTTTCTGGTTGCTTTTAAGAATTTCCTCTAATTTTTCTGACGATTTAGTGGCTTTACGCTTTTTTAAGATTTTGTTTTTAGTTTTTTTTGATCCAGCTAAGAGCCAATCCGTTTCTCTAGCTACAAGAATTTCTTCCTCTTCCGTATTTGTAGGACTGTACGATTTTTTTTCTGCTGTTACTTCTTTTACATTTGACTGCAAAAGTTTTTCGTTTTGTGCCTGTAGAATATTGACCTGCTCTTTAAGTTGATTAAGCTGTAGCTTTAAAACCAACGCCTACACTATTAATAAACTTAACACAGAAAAGTCAACTGAATCGCGAAAGGAAACAAGAAATATATTTATAAACAATATACTTTACTCTTAAGAATAAAAAAACTGATTCAGTGAATCATTTTTAAAGGACGATACACAGTGAAAAATATATCGTAATTGAATAACATTTGACTTTCATATGTCGTATCATATTTCACCATATATTCACCATCGGGAATAAGGCGGCATACGAGAATAGTCTGGAACCCAATTGCACAACGATTGCCTCACGTTCTAGAAAAAACGAACTGAATCAGAGTAGGCTCTTATAAATACACACCTTTATTATTGGACACGATATTTTTCCACAAGTCTCAACACCAAGGCCTACAATGTTTTCATCGTAAACCTGACAATGATAAAAAGAAAAATTAACCCCAAACGGTTTGAATTCGTTGCCATAGCGTCTGTAGGCTTGCATGAATGACTAAAGATCTCAGTTAATTAGAGTCAATTTATTAGGTAATCTTACAAACGTGTTGGTGTTAGTCAGATCAACTCGAGTCAAAATGGTCAAGTTCCCAGTTTTCATAGTTCTATTATATTTACTGTAAACAAACGCCAAATCTTGAAGAAGCTCTTTGTTGTAATTCAATTTATCAATCCTGAAATCTTTGACGTCGTAATCGTGCTGAACGAACTAAAACAAATCATGCACAAGCGTTGGATGACACTTAGAAATACCTTCGACAATAAATTTGGCTCATCCTTAGCAAAATCTAATCCGAAGCACAACAACGTCATAACGATTTTTGAAAAACATTTTTACCGAGGAAGTGTTCACTGATGAATGCTAAAATTTTAGACGTCACGCTCAGTTTAACTACCCAAAAGATTTTAGTTTTGATAATTTAATTGTAGGTTATACTTACTTTAATGATGATGATGATGATGGCGTTTGACTGAAAGTAGTTGACCATAAAGTTAGTAATCAAACTGGTGTTCTTTTGGGAATTAAGATTAATTTATTCTTCCTAAACATCTGAATCCATCCATCGGATTTTGATGCACACCTTGGGAAGATTATTGCAATATTTTATTTTAACCACAAAGAACATATTCTTAGTTGGGCATTTTTATTTTGCGATATACAGTGTAATAATAAGTAAAGTTACATAAGTATTGGTTTTCGTACGTCATATGACTTTTGCCAAGTATTCTCCATCAGGAAGAAGAGGTGGCATTAGAGTAGGTCGGGAATCAATTGCACAACGTTTGTGGTGTATTCTATACGGAAAAAGGCATTTCAATGAGTATAGACGATGGAAACACTCACTTTTTTTATTGGACACGAGATCATTCCGCACTTCAGAGCACTTGTGCCCATTAACTTCTCAAACATTTGGCAAAGACCCATAGAAAAGAAACACCAAAATGTTTATATTCGTTACCAAAGCGTTTGTGTAATTGGACGATATTCTTAAAATCAAAATTGATTTTGTCCTTAATGTAATCTACTTACCTTTGAATTTTGCCTCGTTAGATCAACTCGAGTTAACACTGTAACGTTTGCTGATTTTGTGGTTCTGTTGAATTTACCGTAAACTACCGATATATTTCGAATAAATTCTTTGTTAAAATTCACAGTACCAAATCTCATGTCTTTCAGATCATAATCGTGCTGAAGAAACTAAAACAATATTTTTTATTAACGTCACTAGAAGACGTGGTGTACTTTCGATATTATATCATCTGCAAAATTTAGTCCAAAATATAACAAAAGTATTTGCACTTGTTTAATAAACATGTTTACTTAATGAATGTTTGATGTTTAATGCTGTCAATATTAAAAAAGTTTGATGTTTATCAATCCTTTGTGTTTGCGTTGTGTGTGTAAGTGGTACTTAAGTTAATGATGATGATGGTGACTGTTTGATATTTTGGATGTGGTGCCCTAAAAAAGAGCGATAACGTTTTTTTGACCTTGCAAATGAGGTCACAAGTAATAATATAAATTACTAGACAAAAGTCATCAATTACAGTAGACATGACAAAGACCAACTACTAGCAGGTAGCAGGTAACTGATGAAAGAAAACGGGGAATTTTATCTTTAATTACACGAAGACCTACCACCGTATAGTGAGCATCCTCCAAACAAACGTTCAAGATCTTCTCGAAACCATCCTTGATTTTCCTGTTAAAGGTGGACAGAAGATTTTTAAAACTAGTCATTGAAAAGGTATGGAGAAGGTTGGGAACAGTTACTTATGTTACGGTTCAAAATACCCTAACTCAAACGTAGGTCGCAAACCTTCTAAGTAACGGTTGTCGTGAGTTGCACGTTACGACGAAAATCGAATTTGCCGCGCACGCTACGGTTTATCACAGTGGTCGATCGATTATTTCACAAAATTTATCAAGACGACGAGCAGACATTTTAAGATTTTTTTTTATTGATCGTTTTCGGCGAGCTTCGTGAAACTAAAAGTTTACACGTAAAGTATTAATGTAATTCCAAGTTAAATTGGTGTGTAAATACAGGGTGTCCCACCGGGAACGCCATCGATAGATTATAGAAAAACTGTACATGAGAAAAATTTGAAAATTTGGTAGTATACTAACATCGACGGGGGCAGTTCCATTAAAATATTTTCAAGACTGTGACACTTCCGGTTATACCGAAAGTATGTGTCAAGTTGCTTATTTTAAATAAAACACCCTATATATTATTCCATTTTTTAATTTTGCATAAAATTGTAGACACATTTTGTGTATAATGTCCTATACCTAAGTCTAACTGTTTTGGACTTATTTTAAATTTTATGTCAAAAATGACGTTTTCAGGCCTAAACAAAATTATAAAATTTTCCTATACTAATGTTTTTATTATTTAATTGGAATAGGTTTCCTTCTAGCAGGGGACCTATTTTAGTGGACTATGTCGCTATTTTAATAATAAATTAATACAGGGCGATAAAAAAAGGATTAAAATTAAATTCAAAAACACGTCAAAAGTCATTTTTTAAAATGCAAGCACCATGTGTTTATAATTTTGTCTTATTTAGCATCAAAAATAAGGTTGACTTTGTACAAGGTTGTCTATTCAAAAATTCATGGTTTTGAAATATTGGCAATTTAACATTTTTTTTGTTGCACAAATGCTATTGATTTTTTAATATGAATGGTTATTCCTAGTTGGCCATGATGGCGTTAGAAAACAATCATCTGTCAAGGATATGTCAAACTGTGTGTATCAAACTAAGAAATGCCAACAGTTAACTGTACCGACTGTGAGTGTTAAAGTGCATATCGTTATCAAAGCGATAACTTGAAATGCTTGAAACACACGTGTGTCGATAAAGCCAAGTAATTACTTGTACAGTATTACACACGCAACGAAAGAACACCTGGCTTTATTGACACACGTGTGTTTCAAGCATTTCAAGTTATCGCTTTGGTAACGATATGCACTTTAACACTTACAGTCGGTACAGTTAACTTAACACTATGTTCTTAATATAACTTTATCACATTGTCCATAAATAATAAATAAATTTAAGTAATCTTTGTTTGTATAATTTAAGCGTCCCGGCATAACTATTGAAAAATTTTAACAGTTTGACATATCCTTGACAGATGATTGTTTTCTAACGCCATCATGGCTAACTAGGAATAACCATTCATATTAAAAGAAATACAATAACATTTGTGCAACAAAAAAAAGTTAAAATAAAATAAAATAAAGCTATAAAAACATGGTGCTTGCATTTAAAAAAAAATTTTTGACGTGTTTTGAATTTAATTTTAATCCTTTTTTTGATCGCCCTGTATTAATTTATTATCAAAATATCGACATAGCCCACTAAAATAGGTCTCCTGCTACAAGGAAACCTATTTCAATTAAATAATAAAGGCATTAGTATAGGAAAATTTTATAATTTTGTTTAGGCCTAAAACGTCATTTTTGACATAAAATTTAAAATAAGTCCAAAACAGTTAGACTTAGGTATAGGACGTTATACACAAAATGTGTCTAGAATTTTGGGCAAAATTCAAAATAGAATAATATATAGGGTGTTCTATTTAAAATAAACAAGTTGTCACATACTTCCGGTATAACCGGAAGTGTCACCATCTTAAAAATATTTTAGCGGAGCTGCCCCTGTCGATGTTAGTATACTACCAAATTTTCAAATTTTTCCCATTTACAGTTTTTCTATAATTTATTGATGGCGTTCCCGGTGGGACACCCTGTATAAATCCGCCAGCATTCGCAGTAAGTTGCTTCTTTTTCTATTTCTTTTGTTGTTTTGTGATTGTGTTAATTTCTAATTACAACGTATGCTTTAGCACGTGACTTGACTTCATACTCTACTTTGCTATAAAAACGTGACGACTACCACGGTTTCGCCTACATCGAAACTGCCAACGGCCGATGAACTCAACCAGGTGAGAGTCGTTCACGCTGCGTGCCTGCTACTTCGGGGGTGCATATCTATTTTCCGAGCTTTGTCGTCTAGTTCTCCTAAAGAAAATCCTGTAGCTACCAATCTTCTAATAGCTGTCAACTGCTGTCGTTAGCAAGAACCTTCCTTATCGGAACTACATGCCTCAGTACACACCTAAGTTTATTGTTTAAAAAACCTATTCACTTTGCATGCGTATGAAGCTCACGTACATGTGACATTAAACGGTTTGAATCCCTAGTATATAAGCAAATTTTTATTCGGGGTAGACTCCATCCACCGACGTTCGGTTTTGTTTCTACTAACTCCATAAGTGCTTGGGCGCTTTAGATAAAGTAGATGAAGCTAAAACACAAGGCCTTTTGGGTTGGCGGGAGCTACTTACCGTGCTAGTCCAAGTTTAAGTTTAGTTTTAAGTCACCGTGTGTAAGTGACGTGTGTACGTCGAGTTTCCTTAATCACGAATCTTCAATTAGTACGCTAACTTTAATTTTGGGTGTAACAAGCAAAAGCTTAACTAAATTTAGACATATTTGATTGCAAGCTTTAATTAATTTGTTGTTGCTTACGCCCGTTAGTTTTTTGCGACAGAATCTCTTACTTCTCACATATTCTCCTAGTATTTTAAGTTGTATTTGCTATATTTACATGTCTATTGGTTTCTCTGATTTGTGTTCGTTTTAGCGTATTAGACCTTAAGTAAAACCTATTGAATTCCTGTTGGTCGGTTTTATTTCTTTCTATTACCCAGCAGGTGGCGCCTCGTTAGGCAGCAGTTTATTTCGGTGCCGAACACACTTCTCTCGGCTGTGGACAATGCTCTCGGCCCCAGTAGTTACGATTCTGTATTACAAGTTAGCAGGAATCTGTATGCAGACGCTGGTCAAAAGGCTCCTGACTCCTACAGTACGAGTAGAGCCCCCTGGCGGCCGGGGCTGATACGGTGATTTGAATGTCATTGGTTCTGTAGCTGGAACCTTGTGCTGGCTGCGACGACCTAAGTACTGCGAACTTAGAAGATGTGGCATACATGATCTATCATAGATAGATCCCTGGGAAACCGACCCTTGACCCTTCTAGTGGAGTGGTAGCACCCGGATCTGCCGAACCCCACTCAATTGCACGGTAACGCAGTAGTCGGGTATTACGTTTGCTTGAACCTGAAGAACGAGCCCTTGACTCCTGTAGTATGAGTACAACCCCCGAAGATGCCGGAGCCCATCCAGCTGCAACGATGCTCTCGGCCACAGTAGCCAAGTACTGGGTCAGTGATTATAATTGTTAAACCACACTTAAGGCTCTTAGGTGGAAGGTTTGCAAGTGTCCGTTTATTTGCATCTCCTTATCATACTGTACAGATTTATACTGATCTTCTGGGGCACCATACATAACACTTACATCACAATACAGTATTTAAAATGTACCATACGAATTAATAAATAAATAAATAAAGTATACATATATAATAACTACATCATTATATTACCCGGTTGTTGATGGCAACCCCTAGGATGGATGGCCTAATACACACATCCACCCAGAGCATGGCTTCTGCCTCGCAACATTAAAACGGAGTACATGCTGGTAGTACTTAAGTATTAGCATGTTGTCCCAGCAGCACCGTTACCGAATTCAGCTGGGAGTGGATCAGGGAGACCCCGCAAGCGTGCGTTTTATTGGTTCGAATTTGGGTGTGCCTCAAACTCGCTGGTTCCAAAACTGGGCTTGGCATTGCCAGATTAGCAGTTAGTTAGGGATGCTAAACTTAGTTGCAAATTAGTAGAGTATAAGAACGAAGGCATTTGGTCGCTAGCGTGCCGTTATACAATCGATATTAACAGAGGGAACAGGGCTATGCGCTACGCTAGAAACACTGGCAGCAGACAGAGGAAGACTTCGAGTACGTAGGGCTAAAAGTTTCTCGTCTCTGTTCTGGCTGTTTAATGCTCCTTGGAACATCCTGTTCTAAAGTTACCGACCTAGGCGCTATGGTCATCTTGTGTGTCGAGCATTTTTAAAATAGAGTTTATTAGAAGGTGGCGACCCCTCGAGGTCAAGCATAATTAGACCAAAACAATTAAGGTGTGGTTGCAGATTTCATGTCCGGGTTTCTAGACGCAGTTCTGTCGCCCTTCCGGCACCTACACGTCGGTGACTACAGACAACTGCGGATAGAGCTGGGTAGTCTGGCCGTGGTGTACCCAGAGGATGACCGTTAAACCTTGGTTTGCATGCAAGTCGGAGGTTTTTGATAGCCTGATCCTGGGAAAGCCTGGGGTTCCTTGACGGCTCACTTACCTTTAGTCTATTACAACGGTTCTCCCATGGGACCCATCACATAGCTGATCGGTTGTCCACTATACGCGTGAGGCTCTGTTTTAGATAGGCGTTGTGCCTCATTAAGCTTGTATTGGGCCCGGTACTCCATAATTCCAGGAAGTAGCCCTCTGTAGCTGTAGCATCGCTGTTCTTAAATTTTCAACTAACAAAGCGGTAATTGTATTAGCGCTAGGGGAGGTGGCTTCTTGTCGGCTGGCTGGGTACAAGTCGGACTTATTTCCAGATAGGGCTAATGTACTGTCTAGTCCAAGACTTGTCTGAACTACGGGCTGTCGACAACCAAGCCGGGGTCAGCATCCTAGCTGCTAACCCCTGTGGATCAAGGTTGGATTGGTAGTTGCTGTGGTATGGCGCCTTAGAGAGTGTTACGGTTGTACGTGAAAGCCTGGTCAGGATGCTCTGCAGCGCTGGAGCTCGCCCCCGGGCGACAGTCAACACGTGGGACCGCTTGCGGTCTAGGTGCATAAGCGCAAGAAAGCGCAAAAGCACTATAATTTCAAACCTCTAATACCACTAACAGCAGGGGAAACCAAGGACCTGCCCAAAAACAAAAACAGACTGTCGGAAAGTCAAAGAAAGAAGCTGAATAGAGAAGCAAAAAAAAAATAAAGTACGTGGACCAAACCCATACCGAGACACGACCAAAAACTGAGAAGAACAAGGGGAAGGAGAAGGATAAAGCAACTGGTACATCAAACAAACTCATCAACGCCGAATTCTCAGAAAAGAACACTAAAGAAAAACATAAAACCGCAGAGTCAGACTGTGTCCTTCAGCAGTGCTTTAAAGAACACCAATATGGCGGTGATTGACAGACGCCATGCTCATGTCCAACTAAATGAAGCTCAAACCTGATCCAGAAGAAGCTGAGGGCTGTAAAAGTATTAAGAGTATTATAATTGTAAAAGGATTGGCATTTTTTTAATAGTGTTTTTTACATTGGTCAACACAACTTCAGACTCGTCACCAAGGGTGCCATCGCTCAAGTATTATCCTGCACGGAACGACAAAGCTCAGGAGTTTTCTGGTTAAAGTTGAAGGCATTCTTGAAATAGATTTTAAGAAGGATCCACTATTGGCCGCAAACCGCTATCCTTCTTTGATAGAGCACAAAGAGACCGACAGAGACAGTCAGACAGATAAGAATAGATTTTGTTGTCAAGACAAGTAAGGGACTAAAGAAGCTCTACCTAAAGCAAAAAAAGTTAAATTGTTAGGATGCAGCGGTCTTTGGCCGTCAATATCACTCACAGAACTTCCTGAAAAGGTTGAGATAACTTTTCGGATATCGTCCTCTATTACCAAAATTGAATCAGCAATTGGCGGGTCTAGACATAATAATTGGTTGGTTAAGAAAGAAAGTCGTTTTGCAACAGTATTCACTGAACCTCTGGATATTTGCTATTCAGTTCGGCGGAAGATCTTTCATTTTTAAATTTGTCAGGGTGTAGCGATTTATTATGCTTAACCATTCCTCTTCTAGTAAATGGATTATGGCAGTAGAAGTAGAAATCCAACCGATTTCGCCGTAAGTGTTTTCTTTTTGCTATTTCTTTGGTTCGTTTAGTGGTTGTGTTCATTTCTAATTACAACGTATGCTTTAACACGTGTCTTTAACTCATACTCTACTCATGTTTGGATAATTTCTGAGAGCGCGCTGGAACGAGCAATTGGGAATCCTTCGCAATACAAAACGTGCCGAATACCACGGGGTCGCCTACCTCGGAGCTGCGCGGTCGATTATACTCCAACGGTTTCCAAAATTTCTTTTCCTCGAGTTTCTTGAATACTTCTGTTACTGTTGTTGAAGGGTGTACATTTCTGAGCATTACTTTAATGTGCCTAGTGCCTAATCTGGTTGTTACTCATCATATTGGTCATCTTTGAATATTTTATAATCTTTTATATTGCTTAAAATCACAGGAGGTGATTCTGACGATTTAGTGGCTTTACGCTTTTTTAAGATTTTGTTTTTAGTTTTTTTTGATCCAGCTAAGAGCCAATCCGTTTCTCTAGCTACAAGAATTTCTTCCTCTTCCGTATTTGTAGGACTGTACGATTTTTTCTGCTGTTACTTCTTTTACATTTGACTGCAAAAGTTTTTCGTTTTGTGCCTGTAGAATATTGACCTGCTCTTTAAGTTGATTAAGCTGTAGCTTTAAAACCAACGCCTACACTATTAATAAACTTAACACAGAAAAGTCAACTGAATCGCGAAAGGAAACAAGAAATATATTTATAAACAATATACTTTACTCTTAAGAATAAAAAACTGATTCAGTGAATAATTTTTAAAGGACGATACACAGTGAAAAATATATCGTAATTGAATAACATTTGACTTTCATATGTCGTATCATATTTCACCATATATTCACCATCGGGAATAAAAGGCGGCATACGAGAATAGTCTGGAACCCAATTGCACAACGATTGCCTCACGTTCTAGAAAAAACGAACTGAATCAGAGTAGGCTCTTATAAATACACACCTTTATTATTGGACACGATATTTTTCCACAAGTCTCAACACCAAGGCCTACAATGTTTTCATCGTAAACCTGACAATGATAAAAAGAAAAATTAACCCCAAACGGTTTGAATTCGTTGCCATAGCGTCTGTAGGCTTGCATGAATGACTAAAGATCTCAGTTAATTAAAGTCAATTTATTAGGTAATCTTACAAACGTGTTGGTGTTAGTCAGATCAACTCGAGTCAAAATGGTCAAGTTCCCAGTTTTCATAGTTCTATTATATTTACTGTAAACAAACGCCAAATCTTGAAGAAGCTCTTTGTTGTAATTCAATTTATCAATCCTGAAATCTTTGACGTCGTAATCGTGCTGAACGAACTAAAACAAAATCATGCACAAGCGTTGGATGACGCTTAGAAATACCTTCGACAATAAATTTGGCTCATCCTTAGCAAAATCTAATCCGAAGCACAACAACGTCATAACGATTTTTTTGAAAAACATTTTTACCGAGGAAGTGTTCACTGATGAATGCTAAAATTTTAGACGTCACGCTCAGTTTAACTACCCAAAAGATTTTAGTTTTTGATAATTTAATTGTAGGTTATACTTACTTTAATGATGATGATGATGATGGCGTTTGACTGAAAGTAGTTGACCATAAAGTTAGTAATCAAACTGGTGTTCTTTTGGGAATTAAGATTAATTTATTCTTCCTAAACATCTGAATCCATCCATCGGATTTTTGATGCACACCTTGGGAAGATTATTGCAATATGTTTATTTTATTTTAACCACAAAGAACATATTCTTAGTTGGGCATTTTTATTTTGCGATATACAGTGTAATAATAAGTAAAGTTACATAAGTATTGGTTTCGTACGTCATATGACTTTTTGCCAAGTATTCTCCATCAGGAAGAAGAGGTGGCATTAGAGTAGGGTCGGGAATCCAATTGCACAACGTTTGTGGTGTATTCTATACGGAAAAAAGGCATTTCAATGAGTATAGACGATGGAAACACTCACTTTTTTTATTGGACACGAGATCATTCCGCACTTCAGAGCACTTGTGCCCATTAACTTCTCAAACATTTGGCAAAGACCCATAGAAAAAGAAACACCAAAATGTTTATATTCGTTACCAAAGCGTTTGTGTAATTGGACGATATTCTTAAAATCAAAATTGATTTTGTCCTTAATGTAATCTACTTACCTTTGAATTTTGCCTCGTTAGATCAACTCGAGTTAACACTGTAACGTTTGCTGATTTTGTGGTTCTGTTGAATTTACCGTAAACTACCGATATATTTCGAATAAATTCTTTGTTAAAATTCACAGTACCAAATCTCATGTCTTTCAGATCATAATCGTGCTGAAGAAACTAAAACAATATTTTTATTAACGTCACTAGAAGACGTGGTGTACTTTCGATATTATATCATCTGCAAAATTTAGTCCAAAATATAACAAAAGTATTTGCACTTGTTTAATAAACATGTTTACTTAATGAATGTTTGATGTTTAATGCTGTCAATATTAAAAAAGTTTGATGTTTTATCAATCCTTTTGTGTTTGCGTTGTGTGTGTAAGTGGTACTTAAGTTAATGATGATGATGGTGACTGTTTGATATTTTGGATGTGGTGCCCTAAAAAAAGAGCGATAACGTTTTTTGACCTTGCAAATGAGGTCACAAGTAATAATATAAATTACTAGACAAAAGTCATCAATTACAGTAGACATGACAAAGACCAACTACTAGCAGGTAGCAGGTAACTGATGAAAGAAAACGGGGAATTTTATCTTTAATTACACGAAGACCTACCACCGTATAGTGAGCATCCTCCAAACAAACGTTCAAGATCTTCTCGAAACCATCCTTGATTTTCCTGTTAAAGGTGGACAGAAGATTTTTTAAAACTAGTCATTGAAAAGGTATGGAGGAGGTTGGAAACAGTTACTTATGTTACGGTTCAAATTACCCGAACTCAAACGTAGATCGCAAACCTTCTAAGTAACGGTTGTCGTGAGTTGCACGTTACGACGAAAATCGAATTTGCCGCGCACGCTACGGTTTATCATATTGGTCGATCGATTATTTCACAAAATTTATCAAGACGACGAGCGGACATTTTAAGATTTTTTTTATTGACCGTTTTCGGCGAGCTTCGTGAAGCTAAAAGTTTACACGTAAAGTATTAATGTAATTCCAAGTTAAATTCCCACCGGGAACGCCATCGATAGATTATAGAAAAACTGTACATGAGAAAAATTTGAAAATTTGGTAGTATACTAACATCGACGGGGGCAGTTCCGTTAAAACATTTTCAAGATGGTGTCACTTCCGGTTATACCGGAAGTAGGTGTCAAGTTGCTTATTTTAAATAGAACACCCTATATATTATTCCATTTTTTGATTTTGCATAAAATTGTAGACACATTTTGTGTATGATGTCCTATACCTAAGTCTAACAGTTTTGGACTTATTTTAAATTTTATGTCAAAAAATGACGTTTTCGGGCCTAAACAAAATTATAAAATTTTCCTATACTAATGTTTTTATTATTTAATTGGAATAGGTTTCCTTCTAGCAGGGGACCTATTTTAGTGGACTATGTCGCTATTTTAATAATAAATTAATACAGGGCGATAAAAAAAGGATTAAAATTAAATTCAAAACACGTCAAAAGTCATTTTTTTAAAATGCAAGCACCATGTGTTTATAATTTTATCTTATTTAGCATCAAAAATAAGGATGACTTAGTACAAGGTTGTCTATTCAAAAATTCATGGTTTTTGAAATATTGGCAATTTAACATTTTTGTTGCACAAATGCTATTGATTTCTTTTAATATGAATGGTTATTCTAGTTGGCCATGATGGCGTTAGAAAACAATCATCTGTCAAGGATATCAAACTAAGAAATGCCAACAGTTAACTGTACCGACTGTGAGTGTTAAAGTGCATATCGTTACCAAAGCGATAACTTTAAATGCTTGAAACACACGTGTGTCCATAAAGCCAAGTAATTGCTTGTACAGTATTACACACGCAACGAAAAAACACCTGGCTTTATCGACACAAGCATTCAAAGTTATCGCTTTGATAACGATATGCACTTTAACACTCACAGTCGGTACAGTTAACTATAACACATGTTCTTAATATAAGTTTATCACATTGTCCATAAATAATAAATAAATTTAAGTAATCTTTGTTTGTATAATTTAAGCGTCCCGGCATGATTATTGAAAATGTTTAACAGTTTGACATATCCTTGACAGATAATTGTTTTCTAACGCCATCATGGCTAACTAGGAATAACCATTCATATTAAAAGAAATACAATAGCATTTGTGCAACAAAAAAAAAGTTAAAATAAAATAAAATAAAGCTATAAAAACATGGTGCTTGCATTTAAAAAAATGACTTTTGACGTGCTTTTGAATTTAATTTTAATCCTTTTTTTTGATCGCCCTGTATTAATTTATTATCAAAATATCGACATAGCCCACTAAAATAGGTCCCCTGCTACAAGGAAACCTATTTCAATTAAATAATAAAGGCATTAGTATAGGAAATTTTTATAATTTTGTTTAGGCCTGAAAACGTCATTTTTGACATAAAATTTAAAATAAGTCCAAAACAGTTAGACTTAGGTATAGGACATTATACACAAAATTTGTCTAGAATTTTGGGCAAAATTCAAAAATAGAATTATATATAGGGTGTTCTATTTAAAATAAGCAAGTTGACACATACTTTCGGTATAACCGGAAATGTCACCATCTTGAAAATATTTAACAGAACTGCCCCCGTCGATGTTAGTATACTACCAAATTTTCAAATTTTTGACATTTACAGTTTTTCTATAATCTATTGATGGCGTTCCCGGTGTAACACCCTGTATAAATCCGCCAGCATTCGCCGTAAGTTGCTTGTTTTTATATTTCTTTAGTTGTCTCGTAGTTGCGTTAATTTCTAATTACAACGTATGCTTTAGCACGTGACTTGACTTCATACTCTACTTTGCTATAAATACGTGACGATTACCACGGTTTCGCCTACATCGAAGCTGCCAACGGCCGATGAACTCAACCGGGTGAGAGTCGTTCACGCTGCGTGCCTGCTACTTCGGGGGTGCATATCTGTTTTCCGAGCTTTGTCGTCTAGTTCTCCTAAGAAAAATCCTGTAGCTACCAATCTTCTAATAGCTGTCAACTGCTGTCGTTAGCAAGAACCTTCCTTATCGAAACTACATGCCTCAGTACACAGCTAAGTTTATTGTTAAGAAACTTTGCATGCGTATGAAGCTCACGTACATGTGACATTAAACGGTTTGAATCTCTAGTATATAAGCAAATTTTTATTCGGGGTAGACTCCATCCACCGACGTTTGGTTTTGTTTCTACTAACTCCATAAGTGCTTGGGCGCTTTAAATAAAGTAGATGAAGCTAAAACACAAGGCCTTTTGGGTTGGCGGGAGTTACTTATCGTGCTAGTCCAAGTTTAAGTTTAGTTTTAAGTCACCGTGTGTAAGTGACGTGTGTACGTCAAGTTTCCTTAATCACCAATCTTCAATTAGTACGCTAACTTTAATTTTGGGTGTAACAAGCAAACGCTTAACTGAATTTAGACATATTCGATTGCAAGCTTTAATTAATTTGTTGTTGCTAACGCCCGTAAGTTTTTTGCGACAGAATCTCTTAGTATTTTAAGTTGTATTTGCTATATTTACATGTCTATTTGTTTCTCTGATTTGTGTTCGTTTTAGCGTATTAGACCTTAAGTAAAACTTATTGAATTTCTGTTGGTCGGTTTTATTTCTTTCTATTACCCAGCAGGTGGCGCCGCGTTAGGCAGCAGTTTATTTCGGTGCCGAACACACTCCTCTCGGCTGTGGACAATGCTCTCGGCCCCAGTAGTTACGATTCTGTATTACAAGTTAGCAGGAATCTGTATGCAGACGCTGGTCAAAAGGCTCCTGACTCCTATAGTACGAGTGGAGCCCCTGGCGGCCGGGCTGATAAAGTGATTTGAATGTCATTGGTTATGCAGCTGGAACTTTGTGCTGGCTGCGACGACCTAAGTACTGCAGACTTAGAAGACGTGGCATACATGATCTATCATAGATAGATCCCTGGAAAACCGACCCTTGACCCTTCTAGTGGAGTGGTAGCATCCGGATATGCCGCACCCCACTCAATTGCACGGTAACGATGCTCTCGCCCACAGTAGCCAAGCACTGGGTCAGTGATTATAATTGTTATATATAATGTACAGATTTATACTGATCTTCTGGGGCACCATACATAACACTTACATCACAATACAATATTTAAAATGTACCATACGAATTAATAAATAAATAAATAAATTATACATATATAATAACTACATTATTATATTACCCGGTTGTTAATGGCAACCCCTAGGATGGATGGCCTAATACACACATCCACCCAGAGCGTGGCTTCTGCCTCGCAACATTAAAATGGAGTACATGCCGGTAGTACTTGAGTATTAGCATGTTGTCCCAGCAGTAGCTCTACCTAAAGCAAAAAAAGTTAAATTCTTAAGATGCAGTGGTCTTAGGCCGTCAATATCACTCACAGAACTTCCTGAAAAGGTTGAGATAACTTTTCGGATATCGTCCTCTAATTACCAAAATTTAATCAACAATTGGCGGGTCTAGGCATAATAATTGGTTGATTAAGAAAGAAAGTCGTTTTGCAACAGTATTCACTGAACCTCTGGATATTTGCATGATTTTTTATTTTTAAATTTGTCAGGGTGTAGCGATTTATTATGCTTAACCATTCCTCTTCTAGTAAATGGATTATGGCAGTAGAAATAGAAATCCAACCGATTTTGCCGTAAGTGTTTTCTTTTGCTATTTCTTTGGTTCGTTTAGTGGTTGTGTTAATTTCTAATTACAACGTATGCTTTAGCACGTGTCTTTACCTAATACTCTACGCATATCTTACTGTTTGGATAATTCCTGGGAACGCTGGAACGAGCAATTGGGAATCCTTCGCAATACTTTGAAGGCCGAATACCACGGCCGATTATACTGCAACGGTTATGGGTCGCGCACGCTGCGTTCCTGTTATTACGAAGGATACGACCCGCTTCCAGAGCTTTGTCGTCTCATCCTCCTCAGAAAAATCCTACCAATCTTCTAGTAACTGTCAACTGGCTGTCGTCACCAAGAACCTTCCTTATCAAAACTACATGCATCAGTACACAGCTAAGTTTATTGTTTAAGGAACCTTTTCACTTTGCATGCGTTAGAAACTTAAGTACACGTGACATTAAACGGTTAAATCTTTAGTGTATAAGCAAATTGTTATTCTAGTCTCACCGACGTTTGGTTTTGTTTTCACTAGTTTCCTCAGAGCTGAAACGCTGTAAATAAAGTGGGTGAAGCTATAACAAAAAGCCTTTTAGGTTGGCGGGAGCTACGCACCGTATTAGTCTAAGTTTAATTTTTAAGTCCCCGTGTTTAAATGACGTGTGTACGTCGAGTCTCCGTAATCACCAATCTTAAATTAAAACGCTAGCTTTAATTTGGGGTTATCAAACATTTCACAGTACCCCCTATTAGTAGTTTAACTTGTGACGAACTTTTGGGGAAGATGTACATGCCGATCAGCTCTAGCTATAACAGAAGGTAAATTTGTATGGGAGGTTATCTCGTTCTGATTGATAAAATGAAGCTGAAGGCACTATTTTTTCTGTTTCATCAGCAATAAGCAGGTTTAAATCGATTGATGGTAACAGTCTATTATAATAAAAAAAATATTTTTTTTTTTTATACATAATTTTAAATTCATTTCTATCCCCTTTAATACATAACAAATAAAACTATAAATTTGAAGATAAACACTTTTTTGTACCATGATAGAATCTTTAACAGGACAAAATGTCAATCAAATTCTTTAGTAGAACCCTCGCAATACTCTGGTTTATCTTGGTATTCTTGAACAATCTTTCTTGGAAGACGCAGAATTTGTCTATACATCATATTCGCTACTGTTTTTTTTAGATCTTCTTTCTAAGCTGAAAGAATGATCTCTAGTACAATACAAACGATAAGAGTCTAACTAACTTTTTGGTGTCACACTTTAATAACGTCGGGCACTGACTGTTGATACCACATTTAAAAACAAGAAATGGACATAAACGATTTACACTATGTCGTGGTTCCGTCTCGGTGGTACTAGATTGTTCTTCATGCGCACGCTTTTTTTTACCGGCATTCCTCTTTTGTGTGCTCTAGGTTTTTACAAAAAGGGGTTTTTTTATGGTTCTGAAGTTGCCTCTTCTATCTTGTCTTTGAGGTTGTTGAAAGAGACAATCATCTACTTGCAAACTTTTGCTGGGTTAATCTTCTTCTGGGATTTGGACTATGAAGACATTTTTTTTTAAACAAAGATTTCTGCATTCTTGGTGGTAATCTGTTTAGACAAGAATCTGGTGCGCGTAGGTTTTATTGAGAATTTTAGTGACCTGGTCGTCATTGTTCTCTTTACGTTTTGCTATCATTTAGTCGTTGATACGTCTAGAAGCATAGTGATTCCTTTTATTAATTTTTTTGGTTATGTTACCAGTGATTATCTATGAAAGCCGATTATGTCTTCCGTGCCATTAAAGCGCAATCCGCATTTGCTAAACAATCCTGCCGTTGGTGTACAATGGTTCTTAGGTTCTGTAAGGTTTTGGTAGTCGGTTGATTTTTGTTATTGAGACCGTTACAAGACTGTTGTAAACCCTTTTAACACCATCGTAATTAATAAAACTTGATCAGCACTGTGGAGCTCTCTGAAGATGAACCATAATGGAAATTTTTAAGATATTGACGATACTTTTTTCGCAATACTATGATTTGTTTGGGAATTTTTATAAATTCCTTATTGGAAGACGGAGTTTACCCATTTTTCCACTGTTTATTTTAGATCTTTTTTCAAGCTAAACGAGTGCTTAGTAGTACAGTAGGAAAAATGTCCAACTGATTTTTTGTGGTTTTGATTTTAACTGGGCGTGCAGTTGCTCTACTATGCAGTCTTGGTTATCTTTCCACCACCTTCCTCATTCATTTTATCTTTGCCCTTTTTTTCCAAGTAGTGTCTTTGCCACTCTTTCTCTCCGCTTGAGCTCTTCGTATTCTTTCGTTAAATGTTTGATATTTTCCCATCCCTCCACAGCTTTTTTTCAATATTTGTTATCGGTTTCTTTTCCACTATACTTTTCCTTTCCATTAGATACCTTAAAATTCTATCTACAATTAAATTGTTATATCTTTTTTTCTTTATCCTCTCCCTTGTCTTCTGCGTTTGGGTATCCTTATTTCATAATAGTAACTCTTTTCTATCTTTTTCCTTCTTGTCTTGACCTTTTCATTTTCTTTCTTGTTTCATAATATGCTCATCTACCCCTTTCCAACATTCGTAAACCAATTTGTTACTTTTTCAGTCCTCCATCTTCTCCTCAAATTTCTACACTGTTATTTTTGTCTCCTTATCTTCTCCAGCTTTAACTTTTCTTCTATTATATACCTTGGTTTTTTCCTATTTAATTCCAGCGTCTATTTCTAGTAGTTTTTTTAGTTTTCTCCAATTGTTCCCGTTCCCTAGAACCCTAGATCTCCGCTCCGTACATTATTACACTTTTAAACGGCTACCTTCATTTTTCCATGTTTTTCCCAAATATCCGTCATCAGGACTATATCATTGTTGTCATACCTGAAGTTGTATTATATCTTCCTCTTTCTTCGTTAGAATCCAATGTTGTGTGCATCTACGACTTTCCGTTCTATATTTATTCTTCGGATCTGGAATTTTTAGATCTTCTTTTCCATATGCTTTATGTGTATTGGGAAAAGGTTGAGCTTAATGGATGTACCTGTTTTAACCTCCTCCTTGTTCAAAATTTAGTTTTTACTTTTTCCTCACTTTTATCTTACACTATGTTTCTTTGCACATCTCCTCAATTACTCCTATTATATCTTCCTGACCGCTAATTTCGCATTTGCTCCTCGCTACAGACAATTATTTTTGCTTTTGGTGGTATGATCTTAAGTCCCGTTAGATAACTGATTTGTTTTTTTCTATTTAATTAATTATAATGTGGTTATTCGTTACTGAATGTGTACCTGAGGTTGTGCAACGAATCCTAGTTTATATCCGTACACTTAATGAACGCCGTAAGTTAACTTTATATTTCAAATCCTGCATGTGGCTATATCGCCATCTTGTAAATTCTAGAATTTTTACTTGAAAGTCAAATTACTATTCCTCGTTATCACTAAACGTGTTCTTTAACTTTGGCCCGGACTGACCTTTAATACCAGGAAGTCATTTCAAAAGGTTGCTCGTTATTGTATCACACTTCTATAGTAATCACCTGCGTGGTGATTATAAACGTATTTTTCTAAAAAAGCATTAAATTGGCTTAACCAACGTAGACTCAATTTTTCAAATTAAATGTTTTATTATTATTAAATTAATTTATTTATCTGTTACCGTAAACTTATGCTGTGCCTTCGTTAACTTGAAACTTCCTGCGACCCACTCACCGACAACAAACTTCAGGTAGGTTTCTAAGCGATTATTTGTTTATCTATTTTTATTCATATTTATTTTACTTTACGATACACCGTGTAATAAAAATTACAATTAAATAAGTATTAGGCCTGATAGACTGACTATTTATTATTATTTCTATTCCCGGGGGGCCCCGCGCCCCCCCCGACCCAGGACCCAATTAACTCCCCCCCCCCTTTCTTTCCCTTCTGGAAAAAATTTTTTTTTTGGTAGTAATTTTTTTTTTACTTTTTTTTTTTTAATGTTTTCTTTTTATTAAAAAAAAAAAAATAAACCTCTTTTGAAAATTTACATGTGGGTGCTTTTTTTTTTTTTTTTATTTTTCTTTTTTTTTGCTTTTCATTTTTTTAATATATATTATCATTAAGTCGTTTCTCTTTAAAAATAAACTTTTTTAAAAAAAATATGTTGAAAAAAAATTTTTATACAACAAAACATTCTTTTAAAAAATAGTTATCAGCCAAAAAAAAATCTTTATTAGTAGATATCATTAATGTATTTAACTTTTTGTTTGTGTGGGGTTGGGGTGGGGGTGTTGTGTTGTGGGTTGTTGGTTGGTTGTTGGTGGGTGGTTGTTTGGGTTTTTGTTGGTTGGGTTTTTTTTGTTTTTTTTGTGGTGTTTTTTTTTTCTTTTTTTTAGGGTTTTTGTGGTTTTTCCATTTAAAAATAATATGGCGTACATTTTTTTTCTATTAGGGGAAGGTGTTGAAAAAATAAAATTTTTTTAATTTAAAAAAAATTATACCTAGAGACGGTTGTACCTAGGGACAGATCTAATAATTTTTATTTAAACCGGGTGGGAAGTTTCGTGACCATGAAATCGGAAAGGTGGCGCCCCCACTAAGCAGTAATCTGTAGTTAATGCTTGCGGCACGACGTTTGTTGATTTTGTGCTCAACTTTGTGTTTTATATGACCGCTGAAGTAAATATCTATTTGGTCAACTTTTGACTTCGAAATCGCGGAGAAATATTAATTTCACAGGTAAAGTTATAGGAAGATATGTTGTAGCAAATATAATAATTTATAATTTAAGCGCAGAACGACGTATGTAGGTGTGATAGTTTTTCCACAATGCTCCAAAATCTAAAAAATGCGAAAACTGAATTTTTAGCAAATTTGCTCTGTCGAGCTGCCTTCCCTCTAATTCCCTCCAAACATAACAATTATTCGGTCACAAAGAAGGGTTGTTAATTCTCAATTCTCAGTTTATAATATTATTAGTTTGTTACAATCAGTTTATATTATTAATGTAATGTTGTAGCGTCAGCTCGCCGTGGTGGTGATGAAGCTCCTCAACCATCGACATCCAGAGAAACAAGAGGATCTTTAAGATCCTGTAATCTGCAGAAAATTTGTTTCCTCTGTGGGGACGAAATCACTGAGGAATTTCTCATGCTCCAAAAAAATTGCCAGTGTCTCGACGGAATGTTGTCCACACAGTTGAATCTATGAGAGTCAGGACGACCATGCTTGAAGCAGCAGGGCGTCGAGGGGATGAATGGTCACAGCAAATTATACAGCGTCTTGCTTCTGTAAATGATCTAGTTGCAGCTGATGGTAGGTACCACAGTCAATGTCGCATCAAACTATACACATCTCCACCGATTACTGGACTCAAAAGAGGGAGTTCTGAACCAAAAACATCACTGAGAGTATGGAGTATATATATATTCTTTCCTTGCCGAAAACAGAAAGGAATGTCAGTTCTCGTTAAACGACCTCATAGGCCAAATCAAAGGCGATTTCAAGCCTGACGTCAGAACCGTTAAAAGTCACCTTAAGACACTCTATGGCGACAAAATAATGTTTTCTGAAATTGGCCGCGGCCGCAGCCACCAAACTGTTCTTTGTTTTCGCGGCGTTGGGAGAAAAATCTTGTACGAGAACTGGTATAATGAAAGAAGAAGCAACCCTGAAGAAGAGCGACTACGAATCGTCAAGGCTGCTGCCGAGATAATTGTGCAAGATATTCGTTCAGTGGTATTTGACGTCAGTGAGTGTCCTTGATCCAATACTTTCTTACAGGATGCTGACTTTGGTATTCCAGAATCTGTGAAAATGTTGCTGGAAACCATCGAGCTAAAAAACAAACGTAAAGCTCTCGAAGACTGGAGAAAGAAATGTGTGGGAATTGCTCACTTACTGATATCTGCAATCAGGCTAACGTGTTTTGTTTCTTCGTTAAAAACCAGCTTTGGTACATACTTGTACAGGTTCAAAACATCTTGTTAACCTCTGCTTTGCAATGGGGTTTTCATGAAGTTACAGTTTTTCGGTACGTATTGAAAGCTCTGCCATCGTACGTGGCCAATCTTCATCCCCTATTGAAAAAGGATCCTTCATGCAGTTCACATTTGACAATGCCGACGTCAATGTCAACACTTTGGATGGGGAAAACACTTTTCATGAAATGGGCGATATCATGATAATCACCCTACACTCTGCTGTGTTGCCCGATAAGAAAATCCCACGCTTGAAGAGCTATGTGTCTGCTGACACGATTGCTTCATATGGTCTGTCACAAGTGAAACAGTGCAACGTAAGAAAGAATGCTGGTTTGTTAGCTATTCCAATCGCTGATGTACATGAGAAGTTCCAAGTTGTTGGTGAAATCCTGCTCTCATCACCAGACCTGTTATGGTTATACGGTAAATGGTCTCACAGTTCACAAGCACCGGGATGGAATGGGTTCATAGAACAGGCTACAGAAAAGCTTCAGTTCAGTCGTTCCAAAATTGTTTTCCTCCTATTTATTCATGCCCCACCCACCGACTACGACAAAACCTGCTTTGTCACTTTCGACCAACCCCTGTACATGAAAGCTCGAGACATTGTTCAAAGTTGCGCGATCCTCAGTTGAGCAGTGTGGTGGTGCGTCTTGGTGGTTTCCACCTCTTAATGTCATACATGGGGAGCATTGGCGCGATAATGGCAGGTAGTGGCTTGAAAGAGTTGCTGTTCACAATATACGCCGAAAACAGTGTTGATAAGATCCTCAATTGCCACCCTATTCTAGAGCTGTACGAGCTCACATGCTCACCTATTTAGCACTTGCTCACCTGATTTTGCCTAGTGAGGTTCAGTTCACAGAGGAAGAACGAGCTGAAATGGATAAGATCCTCAGTAAATGTGACAGGTCATTAATCCTTCGCATCAAAGACAATGCCATTTTTCAAATTTGGAGGAAAAATTTAAAACTGCCCTGGATAAAATAGAAGCAAATGGCCCAACCTCAAAGCTGTGGGTGCAGTATTTTCGGATGATCGCGTTAATAAAGCAATTCATCCAAGCAGAAAGGATGGGGAGTTGAGAGCTCTTGTTTTTTTTAATTTCTGGGTTGTATTGCTAGAGCTGTCAATTTCTTTTTATTTTTATTATTTGTGATCAACAACCGTTACAAATGTGACAGGAATAAAAAACAAAAAAAGAAGAGAATTTTGGAAATATATTAGGATATTAAAATTGTGGAGCTGGTTGAAAGACAAGATGCTTGCAGAATTTACATGAAACATACAATTTACTGAAAGAAAACATAAAAGAAAAACGAAAAAGAAGAAAATGAAAAAATAATGGAAAAAGAATAAGACGGAGAAAGATATGAGATAATAACAATTTATGGAAAAATGGAAACGACTCAGGAAAAAACAGAGAAAGTAATCAAAGAGAGAGAGAGACAAGGGAAAACTAATATTAGAAGGGGATTTCAGTGCAAGGAGGTATAATAGTAAATTAAAAGGTAAAATCAGAGTATCGATATATGAAGTAATAAATGGACAAGGAAGAAAATTGGTAGAGTTTTGTAAAGAAAAAATCGACATCCGTAAACATGGAGGATGTAGGAAAAGAAAAGTCGGTAACAGACTATCTAATTACAAATGACAGAAGTATGAAAGTCATAGAAAAATAAAAAATGGTAAAAGTGAAGTTTATGACAATTAGAAGTGACCTTGATAGGAGAGAAAAAAGAAAATGTAGAAGAAGAAAGTGAAGGAGGTACAAGGAAAAAAATAGAGAGAGAACAAAGCTCAGAACAATGAATAGAGGAAGAGATCAACAGGATAATAAAACAAATAGGGTAAACAACAACAAAAATATAGAGTGAAAATAAAAAATTTAAAAAAAGTGAATTGTAGAAAGGAAAGTACAAGAAAAGAAAGAAAAATGAGGAAAAAGAAAAGAAAATAGAATAAAAAAATAGAAATTGAGGAATATGAAAAAATTAAGATGAAATTCAAGGAAGAATATAAAAAAATGGAAATCTGGGAAAAGAGTTTTAGATAAGAGAAGAGTTAACACAAGAATGTCCACTGGGTCCTGTTTAAGAGACTTAGGGAAGAAATTAAAAAACAATGGCAAAAACAGAGAAGGAGATGAAAGTAATGAACAAATTTTTGAAAAAATGAAATTAAAAGTAAATGTAAAAAGACAAAATTTATGGAGCTTAGGAAAAATGTTGACTAAAGGGAGGGGATTAGAGGTGGGGAAAAAAGAAACAGATGTGTTAGATACTTAGAATATACGTTGGGTACGACAATAAGGATGAAAAACAGTTTAAAAAATTAGTGCAAAAAGGAAATAAGGGAGGAATGAGGTATTGGAGAAAAATATTTAGAACAGACTTAAAGGTAAGAAGGTAAGAAAATAACTGGGTTGATGTATGAAGCGGAAGTGTGGAAAAAATTGAAGAAGATACAAAAAATATTGGAAGTGCAAACTAGGATTAGAGAAGAAAACACTAGGTTATATAGTAGAAAATAAACTAAAACTGGAAAAAATAAGAATACAGACTGGAAAGAAAGCAATATGGTATGAAGAAATAATGGAAAACAAGAAAAAAGAGATTGTATAAATGTTGGAAGGAGATAGAGCCGCAAAGGATAAAATCTGGTTAAGATGGAAGGAAAAATATTATGGAAAAGTGTAAATAAAAAAGAATGGAGAAACATGGAAGAAGAAATAGTAGAGAAAGGTATGGACATACAGGCACAAGAAAGAAGAGCAATAATTAGAGTAGAAAAATATAACACGAAGTGCGAAGAGTACTTGTGGCAGGACGACGATAAATAGTGTAGAATGCGTAAGGAGGGGTGGAAAATATAGAGTAGTTGCTGATAGAGAAATGGCAGGGGATTGAATGGATAAGAGAGTTGGTGGAAAAAAGAAAATGTATAAAAAAATCAAAAGGAGAAAATAGAATAAAGAAAAGAGTCCCAAAAAGTTTTTTTTTATTTATTTTGTTATTTTAAGAATTGTACTAAGCTTTTTGTTACTGTTTATAAGACGGGTCAAAAGTTTGATTAATAGACGGCGCTAACATTGACTTCCTTTGTGAGGGAAATATTTTTTCTAAAACGTTTGTTTTTTTATGGAGGTGGTACCACGTGCTTTCTCGTGATTGCCAAAGGTGAAATTTTTTTTTTATTAAGTATAATCTTTAAAATATTTAATTAATTGTAAGGTGACGAGTTTCCTACTGTTTAAAAATTGTAATAAGTACATTTATATTATGCATACTGTCAAATTCCGTAAGTGAAAATAATTTTCCTTATCTATGCAAGCTCCATTTTGGTATTCTTGTTAGAATTTTTACCTGAAAAACCAATCCACTAATAACTAGCTTATGAGTTACCTTTCACCACTCTTCGTTCTATAAAGCAGGAGTTGTCGTGATTTTTTACAAAAGAATCGCAGTACCTTATCACAACAGGCGATACCTGTCCGTAGTGACCACATAAGTCAGTAGCTCGTTTTTCTTGTATCCGTATCAATTGGAAATTTTTCTGAAGCACTTGACGTTCCCGCATCAAATAAAACAATTTGACAACTAAGTACCTTAGTTTTTAAGTTATTTACGTTTAGTGCGTATAGTTTTAAAACTTCCATCATTGTAGTTGCATGTGTCTTAGAAACCAATCATTTCGATTCACCACTAATTGATAATTAACGCCTTTTGTGATCGCGGGGCCTCTCGACAAAACGGATTTACATAATTATGTTTGCTACAATATTTCAGTAATAGTTTCAGTTATTGTCACCAATTATTTTGGAATTATATTGAATTAGAATAATTAGGGTGAATCGTTTATTCGGCGTTGGTCGTAGTGGTTCTTGTGTTTTGGGGAATATTGACATCAGAGGATCAACTAAATATTCAAAAGTACCACTCAAATACTAAAGTTACCTTCATCCACCATTATTAACTTAAATACTGCTTATGCACAACAGCAAAGTACTAATCATTTTATCACATTAAAATTTTTATCGTTATATCGACCGTGACTTCCCAACATTCGTCATCTAACAGTTTTACCAGTAAAATGGTTTTTAAACAAATAGCGATAGTTTTGTTGTGCTTTAGATCAAACTTTGGAAATAAGGAGGATGACTTTCTGTCCAAGGTATATTTAGGTTTTAACTACGTTAATTAATATACTTCTTTCAGTTTTTCAGCACGATTACAGCATAAAGATTACAGAATTGATAATCTAAATTACAGCAAACAGTTTATGCAAGACATGATATTTGTTTACAGAAAGTACAATAGATCCACAAAAGCTGCAAACATATCAATGTTGACTCTTGTAGACCTAACAAAAGACAATACATCTGTAAGATTACTAAACATTGTTACCAACCTAATTAAATGACATTTTCTAGGGCCTCATACAAGCTTACAAACGCTTTGGTAACGAATATAAATCATTTGGGGTTAGTTTTACCTTCGGTCTTTGTCCGATGTTCGAAAAAGGCATAATGGGTTTTGGTGATACATCCTGCGGAAAAATCTTGTGTCCAATAAAAAAAGTGAGTGCTTGTTATCTAACTTGGATAAAAATGTTTTTTTTTAAGAATGTACGACAATCGTTATGCAATTTCATACCAGATTTTTCTCGTATGCCGCCTTTCATACCGGATGGACAATACAAGGTGAAATATAGTACGACGTACAAAAACGAGTTTTTATATGAGGCGTGGTATTATGGTACTGTGTATCGACAAGTAAAAATACCTAACAATAAACAAACTGAATTTACACTGTAAATGCATTATATTTGTGTAAAATACTTGTTTTACAGCCAATTTGTATTTATCATCAAGTAACATAACGGAATAATATTAATTCAAAAATAATTAAAGAAATAATTCATAATTGTTTTAAATTTTTTAAGTTATTTAATAAATTTTAACATTAGATTGACAACCGATTTAATTTTAAGGTTAAGTTTGGCAGGTGAAGAACGTTGATAAAACTAAACCTATGTTAAGTGCATTTACACTTAGAAGATTAAAAGGTGAGACATTAATAATAAAAATACGGAACGGTAGACGGGGACAGTCGGTCGTTAGAGACGGCATATAATCCGGAGGTGATCATGTAAAAGCATGATAAGTTAACTGAAAATAAAAAAAAAGAGAAACAGAGAGAGAAAAATTGAAAAAGTGGAATTACAAGAAGCAATAGAAAAACTAAAAATGGGTAAAGGTTTGGACAAAACACGAGAGGAGCAGTGGAGATTTTTAGGAAAGAGGAAGGACTACTTTAACAATAGAAGAAAACAATGATATGTCCAATTTACAAAGGAGGGGATGAAAGCGAAATTAAAAATTACAGAACGCTAAGCTTAGGAAACATAGGATACGAATAATAAATGAATCATGAAAAACTAAAAATCAACATAAGATTATTTTGAATAATTCAATAATAGTTTTCAAGATAAAACAATAATATTTATTCAATTTTAAAATCCGAATCAATTAAATATAAGAAAAACAATTAAATAAACAATCAATTAACTATTAACAATCAGTTAATTTACAAGGTAAAAATCATTTTAAACATTACTAAAATCAGATATTGTTAGGTTTTCCGAATTTAAAATTTAATCTTGTGTTCCTATCACCAGTAAAAAAATTACTATTTAATTACAAATAATGGTATGTTTTTATTTCTGTTGAGTAAATTTGATTTTTATTGTAGTAGAACTTAAAAAACTGTAATAAATGTACATTTTCAATCAATACAAGTAATGATTCTTATTATCATTGTTGGTTTCCTTGTGTGAATCATTTATTCTTAGTGTTATGACTTGACACTCATTCTTCGCTTATTTTTTTAATTTTATAAATAATTCTTATTGTTACACTAGTTAGATGATGGTTAATTGATTCATTTTAGCAATTTTTTTTATATTTATTTAAGTCAAATTTTGAATCAAAATTAATGATTTCTTCTTTGATATCTTTCAACGTTTATCTTAAAGTAAATATGGGGTCGGCTCACTTATTTTAAAAAGAAATCAAATTACCAAATTATATCTGATTTTTATCATTTTTGAGACAAAATTAATTGATTTTTGGTAAATAAACATTTCATTGTTTATGCAAATTATTAATTGATTATGGAGTTATTCTTAGTTTCAAATCGGTCAAAAACCATAATTGTTGTGTTGTCACACTTTAAAGACAGCCTTAAAATAATTCAAGATCATTGTCGTTGCATGATATTTGTTATATTTTCATGATTCTGTTATAATTAGAAACCAAACAATGGTTTCTGTTCCTTTAATTTCAATCATTTTATTAATTAGTTATAATTAATTTTAATGATTCGGTATATGTCAACAGATTTCAAAAATTTTTTAAATCATTTTAATGTTTTTTGTTGATTTGTTTTTGTGAATCATTTATCATAACCATATGATTAATATTTTAAATTACTTTTAAAAGTTTACACTGACAGTGATTTTCTTCTTTGATATTATTTATTTTTAAATGATTCTTTTTGTAATTATTAATTGATTTATAGTAAATTGTTTACTTGATTTAAATAATTTTAAACAATATTTGTAATGATTTTTGTCATTTTAATAATTAGTTCATTAAGCCAAATGATTAAAAGTTTAAACCGTTTTAAAAAATTAATAGATTTTTAAATGATTTTTGTTCCAAAAATTAAATGATTACTAATAGTTAATTAATTGTTTTCGAATTACTTTCTTAAATTTAATTAAATTGAAATATAAAATTGTCTTTTCACGAAAATAATCTTTTGGATCATTGAAAATCAGTAAATATGTCAATTCTTGAATCAATTTCTGCAACGAAGTTTGTTGCATTTTAGTAAATAAAAATTTCATTTACTCGCATTCTAATTTTATTGATTCTTAAAATCATTTTTACTTTATAAATTAATTGATTATTAACAGTTAATTGATTGTTTTTTAAAATTTAATTAAATCAAACTTTAAAATTGATTAAGTATCATGATTTTGCCATAATATAATCTTTAAATCAATGAAAATAACTTAAAAAACAACGAAAATACGGAATTGCTGTAAGTCGTAATCATTTAGTTGATTTTCATTAATTCTTTTGTGTGAATCATTTATTATAACAAATATAATTAAATATTTTGAGCTGTTTAGCAGAACTTGAAAATTATTTATCTTTGATTTAAATAGTTTTTACATAATTTTTCCGCTTGTAACAAGTAGACATTTTTTAATGATTTAAAGTCATTGTAGTTAATTGTGTGTTTTTACTTATGTCTTACTTCTTTCAGTATTATTACCTCCGGCTGCTTAATTAAAAAAATTTAATTTTAGTGATTTAATGATATGTAAATTATAAAAATAGCGGAAATGATTTTTTATCATTTTTCTTGATTTCTTAGTCTCAAACTACTTAATTATTCTGCATACGAGCATGTCATTAAATTTAAAGATGTTTCGAAAACAATCATTTAAGTCAAATTTTACTGATTTTTGTTGTCTTAGTTAATTGATTCGTTTTTCTTAATCTTCTTTGCATAATCAGGTAATTCCAAGTTTACAACTTATTTATTTCAATTCAAAATTAATGTTATTGATTGTTTTTTTCAGTTTCTCATGATTATGATTCAGTTATGATTACAAACCAAAAAGGGTTTTATGTAGACATTTATGTTTTTTTAAATTAATTTGAGAAACAATAAACATATCAAATAGATGTAACAAATTGTAAATAGTTTTTGAAAAACGATTTTGAAAATTTTTGATTTTCTTATATTCTGATTCCTATGAAAATTCTATTAATAATTAAAAATCATTGTCCTTGATCGTATTTTTTATTTAAAATTTTTACTCCTTTATTATTATGTCTAGTTTTAAAAATTAAAAATTGGAATCAATCGTGTCAATTAATGGCAAAATCATTTAATAATCAAACAAGTAATGTAACAAAGTAATATAAAAAATTAACATAGTTAAAGATAATATTTATCAAGTTTTTAAAACGGCTTAAAATTTTAATTATACCATTGATTCACACCAAGAAATCAATATAGAACAAAATAGGGAATGATTTTTTAAAGATTCAAATTGTGTGGCCCATTCGACGAAATCAATCACGTTTGTTTAGATTTAAAATCCAATTTTAATAAATATAAACTGAAGAAGGATTAAAATAATTAACAAATCAATTATGAATCATTTTAGAATTACAAAAAATTATTTGAAAAATCAATAAAATTTAAAATAAGAACACTGTTAGTCTAAACTTTTAAGCACAATTTAAAATGTATATGGTATTGTTCTAAGACTAGTGATAATAAATGATCAAATTAACAAAAATCATTAAAATGATTTCGGAAATTTTTGATTATTTACCGAATTATTGAAATCAAGTATAAGAGATATTTATTTATTTTCTTAATCATTTATGTTGCACGATAGCTTAATTGTTACTCAATTCTTGGTTTTGCTGATTCTCTTTTTGAATTTGAAGCAGATTTAATACTGCTGTTTTTATTGACGTGTGACATTACCCTATATAAACTCTTTTCAAATCACATAAAATCAATATAAAACTAAAAGAAAATGATTTTTAATGATTCAAATTGTGTGGTTACATTAGATGAAATCAATGTTCTCTGTTTCCGCTTAACTAATTTCAGAAACAATTAAAATGTCAATCATTTTGTTAAGTAAGTTCAATTTATCTTATTGTATGTTTTATAGTAACAATACATAGTAATCGGTAATGATTCTCATTATTTTTGTTGATTTCTTTATGAAAATCATTTATTCTGACTGACAAGACTTGACAGTTATTTATTGCTTTTTTTACTGATTTGCTAAATGACTCTTGTTAAACTAGTTAAATGATTGTTAATTGATTTCCTTTTATCAATTCTTCTCTTTATATTTATTCAAATCGGATGTTAAATCAGAATATATGTCATTGATCGTTTGGGTAAAATTAAACCTTTTGTTTATTCTTTTTTCAATGTTTATTTTGAAGTAAATAAAGCATTGGTTTACTATAAGCTTTAAGCAATCAAATTTTTAGACCTACTTTTCTGATTTCAATGACCATTAATAGTTTATTTTGATGATTATTGATTGATTATAAAATCATTTTAATTTTTTTCTAATACTTGATTCCATTTGGTAAATATTTATAGTTTCGTTTTTATCAATTCTCTTCTTTATAATTATTCAAGCCGGATTTTGGATCAGAATAAACATCATTGATTTTTTGTCTAACTTCACACAATATTTTATTCTTTTTAATGTTTATTTTAAAATTAACAAAACCTTGTGTTACTTAACTTTAAAGCAATCAAGTCACCAAATTAAATCTGATTTCTATCATATTTGTGGCTATAGATTTGTATGATTTATTACTACTTACATAACTATGTTAACAAACTTAACAAACTTTTTTCTGATTTTAATGGTAATTAATTGATTTTTTTCCTAATACTTGATTTTAATAATTAAGTGAATATCTAAAAATTCGTTTTACCATTTCTCCTCTATATATTTATTCAAACCGGGTTTTGGATCAGAAAAAATATCATTGATTTTTTTTGTCTAACGTTTTCAGACTTACTTTTCCGATTTCAATGATTATTAGTTGATTATTGGGTCTTAGAAAAATCAACTAATTTTTTTCTGATTTTGATGATTATTGGTTGATTAAAGAATTTTTTTCTAATATCTGATTTTATTTGGTAAATATTAATAGTTCTATTTTTACCAATTCTCCTCTTAATATTTATTTAAGCTGGATTTTAGATCAGAATAAGCATCATTGATTTTTTGTCTGATTTCACACAATATTTTATTCTTTTTTAATGTTTATTTTAAGTAAACAAAACTTTGAGTTACTTACTTTAAAAGCAATCGAATCACCAAATTAAACCTGATTTCTATCATATTTATGGCTATAGATTTGTATGATTTATTACTACTTACACAACTATGTTAACAAACTTAACAAACTTTGTTCTAATTTTAATAATTATTAATTGATTTTTTCTGATTTTTTTCTAATACTTGATTTTAATAATTTGGTGAATATCTAAAATTCGTTTTTACCATTTCTCCTCTATATATTTATTCACACCGGGTTTTGGATCAGAATAAATATCATTGATTTTTTGGTCTAACGTTTTCAGACTTACTTTTTAATTTTAATGATTATTAGTTGATTATTGGGTCTCTCCTCTTATCTTTATATTTATTTAGGCCGGGTTTTGGATCAGAGTAAATATCATTGATTTTTTTATCTAACATTTTTAAACTTACTTTTTTGATTTCAATGATTATTAATTGATTTTTTTGTTTTAGAAAAATCAACAGTTTTTTTTCTGATTTTGATGATTATTGATTAATTAAAGGATTTTTTATAATATCTGATTCTATTTGGTAAATATTTATAGTTCTGTTTTTACCAATTCTCCTCTTTATATTTATTTAAGCCGAATTTTGGATCAGAATAAACATTATCGATATTTTGTTTGATTTCACACACTATTTTATTCTTTTTAATTTATATTTTAATGTAAACAAAACTTTGGGTTGCTTAATTTAAAAGCAATCATATCACTAAATAAAACCTGATTTCTGTCATTTTTGTGGCTATAGATTTGTATGATTTATTACTACTTACACAACTATGTTAACAAACTTAACAAACTTTTTTCTGATTTTAATGGTTATTAATTAATTTTTTTAGATTTTTTTTCTAATATTTAATTTTAAGTATTCGGAGAATATATAAACATTTATTTTTACCATTTTTCCTCTATATATTTATTCAGACCGGGTTTTGGATCAGAATTAATATCATTGATTTTTGTCTAACGTTTTTAGACTTACTTTTTTGATTTTAATGATTATTAGCTGATTATTGAATAAACATTATCGATATTTTGTTTGATTTCACACACTATTTTATTCTTTTTAATTTATATTTTAATGTAAACAAAACTTTGGGTTGCTTAATTTAAAAGCAATCATATCACTAAATAAAACCTGATTTCTGTCATTTTGTGGCTATAGATTTGTATGATTTATTACTACTTACACAACTATGTTAACAAACTTAACAAACTTTTTTCTGATTTTAATGGTTATTAATTAATTTTTTTAGATTTTTTTTTCTAATATTTAATTTTAAGTATTCGGAGAATATATAAACATTTATTTTACCATTTTTCCTCTATATATTTATTCAGACCGGGTTTTGGATCAGAATTAATATCATTGATTTTTGTCTAACGTTTTTAGACTTACTTTTTTGATTTTAATGATTATTAGCTGATTATTGGGTCTCTTCTCTTATCTTTATATTTATTTAGGCCGGGTTTATTTTAAAGTAAACAAAACTTTGGGTTACTTAATTTAAAAGCAATCAAATCACCAAATTAAACCTGATTTCTATCATATGTGGCTATAGATTTGTAAGATTTATTACTACTTACACAACTATGTTAACAAACTTAACAAACTTTTTCTAATTTTAATGGTTATTAATTGATTTTTTATGATTGTTTTTTTATACTTGATTTCAATAATTCGGTAAATATCTAAAAATTGGTTTTTACCATTTTTCCTCTATATATTTATTCAGACCGAGTTTTGGATCAGAATAAATATCATTGATTTTTTGTCTAACATTTTTAGACTTACTTTTCTGATTTCAATGAGTATTAATTGATTATTGGGTTTTAAAAAATCAACTGGTTTTTTACTGATTTTGATGACTATTGATTAATTAAAGGATTTTTCTAATACTTGATTTTATTTGATAAATATTTATAGTTCCGTTTTACCAATTCTCCTCTTTATATTTATTTAAGCCGGATTTTAGATCAGAATAAACGTCATTGATTTTTTGTCTGATTTCACACAATATTAAATTCTTTTTTAATGTTTATTTTTAAGTTAACAAAACTTCGGGTTACTTAATTTAAAAGCAATCAAATCACCAAATTAAACCTGATTTCTATCATTTTTGTGGCTATAGATTTGTAAGATTTATTACTACTTACACAACTATTTTAACAAACTTAACAAACTTTGTTCTGATTTTAATGTTTATTAATTAATTTTTTCTGATTCTTTTTCTAATACTTGATTTCAATAATTCGATGAATATCAGAAAATTCGTTTGTACCATTTTTCCTCTATATATTTATTCAGACCGAGTTTTGGATCAGAATAAATTACATTGATTTTTGCCCAACATTTTTAGACTTAATTTTCTAATTTCAATGATTATTAATTGATTATTGAGTTTTAAAAAAATCAACTGTTTTTTTACTGATTTTGATGATTATTGATTGATTAAAAGATTTTTTCTAATACTTGAATCTATTTGGTAAATATTTATAGTTCTGTTTTTACCAATTCTCCTCTTTATATTTATTTAAGCCGGATTTTAGACCAGAATAAACATCATTGATTTTTTGTCTAATTTCACACAATATTTTTTTAATATTTATTTTTTAAGTAAACAAAACTTTGAGTTACTTAATTTAAAAGCAATCAAATCACCAGATTAAACCTGATTTCTATCATTTTTGTGGCTATAGATTTGTATGATTTATTACTACTTACACAACTATGTTAACAAACTTTACAAACTTTTTCTAATTTTAATGATTATTAATTGATTTTTTCTGATTGTTTTTCTAATACTTGATTTCAATAATTCCGTAAATATCTAAAAATTTGTTTTACCATTTTTCCTCTATATACTTATTCAGGCCGAGTTTTGGATCAGAATAAATATCATTGATTTTTTGTCTAACATTTTTAGACTTACTTTTCTAATTTTAATAATTATTAATTGATTATTGGGTTTTAAAAAAATCAACTGGTTTTTTTACTGATTTTGATGATTATTGATTAATTAAAGAATTTTTTTCTAATACTTGATTCAATTTGGTAAATATTTATAGTTCTGTTTTTACCAATTCTCCTCTTTATATTTATTTAAGCCAGATTTTAGATCAGAATAAACATCATTGATTTTTTCTATGATTTCACACAATATTTTATTCTTTTTTATTGTTTAGTTTAAAGTAAACAAAACTTTGGGTTACATATTTTAAAAGCAATCAAATCACCAAATTAAATCTGATTTCTATCATATTTGTAGTTAAAGATTTGTATGATTTATTACTACTTACACAACTATGCCAACAAACTTAACAGACTTTTTTTTCTAATACTTGATTTCAATAGTTTGGTGAATATCTATAAGTTTGTTTGTACCAATTCTCCTTTTTATATTTATTTAAACCGGATTTTAGATCAGAATAAACATCATTGATTTTTTGTCTGATTTCACAAAATATTTTATTCTTTTATGATGTTTATTTTAAAGTAAACAAAACTTTGGGTTACTTAATTTAAAAGTAATCAAAACACCAAATTAAACCTGATTTCTATCATATTTGTAGTTAAAAATTTGTATGATTTATTACTACTTACTCAACTATGTTAACAAACTTTACAGACTTTTTTCTAATTTTAATGATTATTAATCGATTATTTATGATTGTTTTTTTCTAATACTTGATTTCAATAATTCGGTAAATATCAAAAATTGGTTTTTACCGTTTTTTTTCTATATATTTATCAGACCGGGTTTTGGATCAAAATTAATATCATTGATTTTTTTGTCTAACGTTTTCAGACTTACTTTTTCGATTTTAATAATTATTAGCTGATTATTGGGTCTTTTCTCTTATCTTTATATTTATTTAGGCCGGGTTTATTTTAAAGTAAACAAAACTTTGGGACATTTAATTTAAAAGCAATCAAATCACCAAATTAAACCTGATTTCTATCATATTCGGGGCTATAGATTTGTATGATTTATTACTACTTACACAACTATGTTAACAAACTTAACAAACTTTTTTCTGATTTTAATGATTATTAATTGATTTTTTCTGAATTTTTTTCTAATACTTGATCTCAATAATTCGGCGAATATCTAAAAATTTGTTTTTACTATTTTTCCTTTATATATTTATTCAGACCGAGTTTTGGATCAGAATAAAAATCATTGATTTCTTTTGTCCAACATTTTTAGACTTACTTTTCTGATTTCAATGATTATTAATTGATCTTTTTGTTTTAGAAAAATCAACAGGTTTTTTTCTGATGTTGATGATTATTGATTGATTAAAGAATTTTTTTCTAATACTTGAATCTATTTGGTAAATATTTATAGTTCCGTTTAATGAATCTCCTCCTTATATTTATTTAAGCCGGATTTTAGATCAGAATAAACATCATTGATTTTTTGTCTGATTTCACACAATATTTTATTCTTTTTTAATGTTCATTTTAAAATAAACAAAACTTTGCGTTACTTAATTTAAAACCAATCAAATCACCAAATTAAACCTGATTTCTATCATTTTTGTGGCAATAGATTTGTATGATTTATTACTACTTACACAACTATGTTAACAAACTTAACAAACTTTTTTCTAATTTTAATGTTTATTAATTGATTTTTTCAGATTTTTTTTCTAATATTTGATTTTAATAATTTGGTGAATATCTAAAAATTTGTTTTTACCATTTCTCCTCTATATTGTTATTCACACCGGGTTTTGGATTAGAATAAATATCATTGAATTTTTTGTCTAACGTTTTCAGACTTACTTTTTCAATTTTAATGATTAATAGTTGATTATTGGGTCTCTCCTTTTATCTTTATATTTATTTAGGCCGGGTTTTGGATCAGAGTAAATATCATTGATTTTTTTATCTAACATTTTTAAACTTACTTTTTTGATTTGAATGATTATTAATTGATTTTTTTGTTTTAGAAAAATCAACAGGTTTTTTTTCTGATTTTGATGATTATTGATTGATTAAACGATTTTTTCTAATATCTGATTCTATTTGGTAAATATTTATAGTTCTGTTTTTACCAGTTCTCCTCTTTATATTTATTTAAACCGGATTTTGGATCAGAATAAACATTATTGATTTCTTGTTTGATTTCACACACTATTTTATTCTTTTTTAGTGTTTGTTTCAAAGTAAACAAAACTTTGGGTTGCTTAATTTAAAAGCAATCAAATCACCAAATTAAACCTGATTTCTATCATTTTTGTGGCTATAGATTTGTTTGATGTATTACTACTTACACAACTATGTTAACAAACTTAACAAACTTTTTTCTGATTTTAATGATTATTAATTGATTTTTTCTGATTTTTTTCTAATACTTGATTTCAATAATTTTGTGAATATCTAAAAATTTGTTTTTACCATTTTTCCTCTATATATTTATTCAGACCGAGTTTTGGATCAGAATAATTATTATCGATTTTTTTTATTCAACATTTTTAGACTTACTTTTCTGATTTCAATGATTATTAATTGATTATTGAGTTTTAAAAAAATCAACTGTTTTTTTACTGATTTTGATAATTATTGATTGATTAAAGGATTTTTTTCTAATACTTGATTTTATTTGGTAAATATTTATAGTTCTGTTTTTACCAATTCTCCTCTTTATATTTATTTAAATCGGATTTTAGATCAGAATAAACATCATTGATTTTTTGTCTGATTTCACACAATATTAAATTCTGTTTAATGTTTATTTTATAGTAAACAAAACATTGGGTTACTTAATTTAAAAGCAATCAAATCACCAAATTAAACCTGATTTCTATAATTTTTGTGGCTATAGATTTGTATGATTTATTACTACTTACACAACTATGTTAACAAACTTAACAAACTTTTATCTGATTTTAATGATTATTGTTGATTTCAATAATTCGGTAAATATCTAAAAATTTGTTTTAAAATTTTTCTCTATATATTTATTCAGACCGGGTTTTCGATCAGAATAAATATCATTGATTTTGCCTAACATTTTTGGACTTACTTTTCTAATTTCAATGATTATTAATTGTTTATTGGGTTTTAGAAAAATTAACCGGTTTTTCGGATTTTGATGATTATTGATTGATTAAAGGATCCTTTCAATTTTTTTCTAATACTTAATTTCATTTGGTAATAATTCCGTTTTTACCAATTCTCTTCTTTATATTTATTCCAGCCCGATTTTGGATCAGAATTAACATCATTGATTTTCTTGTCTGATTTCACACAATATTATATTCTTTTTTAATGTTTATTTTAAAGTAAACAAAACTTCGGCTTACTTAATTTGCAAAGCAATCAAATTACCAAATTAAATCTGATTCTATTATTTATCTAAACAAACTCGACATGCTTTCTTTTCTGATTTTAATGATTATTAATTGATTATCGGGTTTTTCTAATTTTTTTCTTTAGGTTTAATCATTTTTAGTTTCAAATTTGTTTAAAACATTATTTTTTTAAATTGTTTGTGACGTCACGTCACACGACTTTTCTCCATAACTTCATGGTTCTTTAATTTCAATAATTTTGATTTTAATGATTAGGTATATGTCTAAAAATGTCAGCAATTTTTAATGATTTTTATGATTTGTTTTTTTAAATAATTTATTATCACTTCTTATAGAACAATATTATCAATAAGTGGTTTTTATCTTTGATTTTATTGATTTTTTAAATAATTCTTCTTGTAATACTTAAATGATTCCTTCATTTATTTATGTCTTCTTCTATTTATATTTACCCGAGTCAGATGAAGAATGTAAATAAACGCCATTGATTTCATTGTATGATTGTATTTGAATCATTAAGAATCATAGCAATTGATTGTGTTTTTCTTGTTTTTCATTTATTTCATCATCTTAATTACGCTTTACCGATGTTACTACCTCCGCTCACCTAATTTGAAAAACAATCAAAATACCAAAATTGGCGTCAGTCGTGATCTTTTTGGCGTGACGAAGGACTTGGCGAATGCTCGTCCGCTCGTTAAATTAAGATAATTACAGAAAACGACTCATGTAATTGCACGAAAAATTATAAAATAAATCATCAATTTGACAATCGCCAGTTGTTGTGTTAGAAAGGGCACGTCAGCTTTGAATGGGCGGAACTAATGCGTTACGATACGGCTCGTTGCGAAGGTATTAGAATACAATCATTCTGTCACACAAGGTAATTTGTGTGTCAACGAGCGCAAAACATATTTTTTATTTGTCATTACATTTTTTTTTCTAATATCGTTAGGTACGACGAGCGCGTGGGTCTCGCTTAAAATTTACGCGGCCTACTATTAGTTTTATTAAAACAAGACGGTGCTCCAGGGCCTACTCGAGCGAATCATTACATTTATTGCCTCGTGCGAGACAATAGCATTTCGAAGAACGAGTTTCGAGAGAGAGAGAGAGAAAAAGTTACACGCAATTTAACTTATGATAAACTGTATGTGACATAACAATGCAATACAATAAATGTAGAAGGCCGCATTTGCATAAGAGACTTTGGGGAGAGAATCGCTTGTTACGTCCTCTTATGATCTATAAAGTAACTGTTTTTAGGGACTCAATATCGTGTTCGCCATCGAAATGACGGATTTTACGAGAGAGTATTATTTGTTTAAACGATTTTATGTGAAATCGAAGCGCTTTTCCCGTTTCGCAATGCGCGGAAAAGAGAAACGACCCCAAGTTAATTATGCCCGAAAACAAAACTTTGAATAAGATTCTATTTTTTCTTTTACAAAACGCGCGCACGCGAACCTCGTGATTTAAACTTTTCGTGGTTGTCTTTTATGTAAGTTTTAATTGGTTTGGTGTTCTTCATGTTAAATTAATTAATGCAAGAATATTAACAGGCGGATCCTTTTGGTGATTAAAGTTACTGTATTAATCAACAAAAATGAAAACGCGCACAAAATTAATCATTTTTACAGCTTGCTTGATCAAAAACTTTAAATTATTAAACCGCGAGATCTAATAATATAACAAAATTAAGAATCACAATCAAACTGTGTCTAGGTACCGAGATTGATTAAACAAAAGAATCAATTAAAAAATCAATAAAGTAGCTAAATATCACAAAAAAAATTAATTTGTAAATAAAAATCTTAAGGATTATTATAAACAACATTAAAGTTGTATTCAGTAAATTTGAAATCATTACAATCAATATTAGATGATTTAAGTTAGAACTTAAAAACTAACTTGGCACATGCAGAATAATAGTAACGAGTCAATAACGTGATTCTATAAGCAGCCAAATTTTTTTAAATCATAAATTATGTGCATTTAAAATCATTTAAAAATCATCAATCAAGTACATATGATTTATCGGTAAAATTGTGAAAAATCTGATGTTCAAAAATGAAAATTCAACAAACCAATTAATGTGAATATGATTTAATTCTGTAAAAAACAGATTTTTTTTAAATCAGTGAGAAACTTTTAAAAAAAGCAAAAAATCAATGTCAATAGTACTAAAAAACTACTAAATCCATCAAAGTTAGTGGAAAGATTGGTTTGATGTTCTTCATGTTAAATTAATTGATGGGAAAATACTAACAAACGGATTCTTTTGGTAAATAAAGTTACTGTATTAATCAACAAAAATAAAAACGCGTTCAAAATTAATCATTTTACAGCTTGCTTGATCAAAAACTTCAAATTATTAAACCGCGAAATCTAATAATATAACAACATTAAGAATCACAATCAAACCGTGTCTAAGAACTAAGATTAATTAAACAAAAAAATCAATTAAAAAATCAATAAAGTAACTAAATATCACAAAAAATTTTAATTTGTGAATAAGAATCCTATATAAACAACATTAAAGTTGTATTCAGTAAATTTGAAATCATTACAATCAATATTAGATGATTTGAGTTAAAACTAAAAAAACTAACTTGACACATGCAAAAAATTATAACGAGTCAATAAAGTAATTTTATAAACAGCCAAAATCATTTAAAGTATCATCAATCATTTTCATTAAAAATCATTTGAAAATCATCAATCAAGTAAATACGATTTATTGAAAAATTATTTAGAATCAAATGTTCAAAAATGAAATTTAATTATAATTTAATAAAAAACTTTAAAAATCAAAATGATTTTAAATCAGTGCAAAAAGTTAGAAAAGTCAATTACAATAGTATTTAAAAAACAACAAATCCAAGATAGTTAGTTGAAAAATATGGAAGACTAAACAAAAATTATGAAAAACAATATAATCAAATGATTCCATGTACACCAATTATAACAATCAGTAAAGACTTACCACAAAAATGATTAAAGACAAATAAAAATTAAATTTTGATCAATTAAACATTAAACAAAAACTTACTATAACACAACCTACGAAATAAAAAAAGCATCATCATCAAAAAGTAAAAAAACATAAGAAATTAATTAAAATCAGATAATCAATTACAAAAATCATTAATTTTAATTTTAATCTAATGATTCAAGAATAGGCAACAAGATATGACAATAATTATGTTTCAGGCAACTAATAATGAAATCAATTAATAATTAAGTAATACATTTTAATAAACTGTGTATCACAAAATTGAATGGTAAATCATGTAATATCATTAAATAAAAATAGCAATAAAAATATTCAAAATAAAAAGTTATGTAACAGAATCTTATAGTAATTAACTTAATCAATTAATCTCAAAAATAATGTATAGTAAATCAAGTAATTTTGATTACTGATATAGAACAACACAGTAAAAAACTTTAAAACCAAAAATCACGTGACAGATTCAAAATTACAATCAAAATATGTACCAAAAGAATCAATTAAGAAATTAATAAAATAATAAAACTTCACTAAAACACAAGAAAAATCATTGTAATTTGTAAACAAATATTCTAAAAATTATCGCAAACAACAATAAAGTTGTACCACGTACATTTGAAATCATTATAATCAACATTAGATGATTTGATTTAAAACTAAAAAATCTAACTTGGCACATGCTAAAAAATAGTAACTAGTCAAAAAAACTATCAACCATGTCAATAATAATTAATTATGTGCATATAAAATCATTAAAATCCACTCAAAGTAGATATGTTTTATTAGAAAAATTGAATCAGTGCAAAAAACTTAAAAATAAAAAAAATCAATTATTAAAAAACAACACTAAATCCAAGAAAGTTAGTTGAAAAATATGAAAGATCAAACAAAAATTAATTAAATCAAATGATTCGATAAGCACAAATAAAAAATTATATGATTGTCACGCCAGTTAATGATTATACTAAATCAGGTAACAAAATCAAATCGCACACTCTGACTTGAAACTCAGTAATTGATATATTACATGGTAAATCAAGTAATTTTAATTACTAAAAAACTAAAAAGTTACGTACCAGAATCTATAAGTAATTAAGTTAATCAATTGATATCAAAGATAGTAATCAATTATTTTAAACTGATTAAAGGTTATTCATACACATTTAAAATAGTCACATTCAACACTATATGTGATATAGTCAAAAAACGTTATTGATTGATTAATAACTAAATTGAAACAAATTAGTACATATAACTGTAAAAGTAAAATCAATTAATAAAATCAAGGAATCAGAATGGATGAAATTTATAAATATCAATAATTAAAATTAGAAAAAATTATTTTTTGATTATGAGATTTTACGTAATAAAATAAATAAATAAGCAAAATAAGGAAACATAGCATTGATTTTTATAAAATAATTTGCCTTATCATAAAATTTTAAACTTAATAAAATTACATACTTACGAATATCAAAATAAAGCAACTGTCAAAAAATCTAACCTTGTTTTTTAAAAAGTTATTTATGTCAACATCATTTTTTATTTTAGTTCTGGCAATAATAATAATAATAAAAAAAGTTGTAAATAAATTATTAATAATTATTTTTAGTTGAAACTCAAAAACTATTGTCATAGTGATAATTTATAAATCTTATTTTTAGCTTTAAAGCAAACAATATTTTTAAGTGATTTTAAATTTTTAAAATTTTTGGATCCAAGTACTTTAAAATAGATTGTTCTTATTTTATATCTTGTACAGGATTTTGTGTTAGTATTTATTTAAAAAAAATTTTAGTGGTTCATTATTTGTGTAGAATATAAAAGATCTATTATACTTTTGCCTTCTTAAACACTTTACTATGTCAATGTATTTTTAGTTCTGTTAGTAAATGTAATAACTAACAAATAATGTTGCTTTAAGCTTTACGCTAGCTTTTATTTAGGTTTGGGTGATAATTTATAAATTTTATTTTTAGCTTTGAGCAAACAATATTTTTAAATTTTTAAATTTTTGGGTTCAAGTACTTTAATCTTATTTTAGCTTTAGCTCAAACAATATTGTTAAATGGTTTCAATTTTTTTCAAATTTTTGGGTCCAAATATTTTTAAATAGATTGATTTTGTTTTTATATCTTGTACTGGTCTTTGTGTTACATACAAAATAATTTTTATGTAATATATAAAAAAACCTATTATATTTTTGTTTTATAAACAGCTTATTAGGTCAATGTATTTTCAGTCCTGCGTTGATGTAACAAATAAATAATGTTGATTTTAGATTTCTTACTAAGTTCTGGACTTAGCGATAATTTATAAATCGTGTTTTTAGCTTTATCTCAAACAATATTTTTTGTTAAATTTTGGGTTCAAATACTTTTAAATAGATTGTTTCCATTTTTATACCTCGTATTTGATTTTGTATTAATATTTTTAAAATAAACTTAAAGTGCGTTATCGTTTGTGTAGAATATAAAAAATCTATTATGTTTTTCGACTTTTTAAACAGTTTACTATGTAAATGTATTTTTAGTATTTTGTAAATGTAATAACTAATAAATAATGTTGTTTTTAGTTTAACGCTAGCCGTTTTATTTAGTTCTGATAATTTATAAATCTTATTTTAGCTTTAACGCAAACAATATTTTTTATTAATTTTAAATTTTTTTAAATTTTTGGGTCCAACTACTTTAAAATAAATTGTTTTTATTTTATATCTTGTACTAGATTTTGTGTTAGTATTTATTTAAAAAATTTAATGGCTCATCCATTGTGTAAAATATAAAAGATCTATTATATTCTTTGACTTCTTTAACAGCTCTATTTTTATTTCTGCGTAGATGTAGTAAGTAAATGTTGCTCTTAGCTTAACATTAGCTTTCTTATTTAGTTCTGAACATATCGATAATTTATAAATCAAATTTTTAGTTTCAACTCAAACAATATTCTTAAATAGTTTCAAATTTTTTTAAATTTTTGCGTTCAAATACTTTTAAATTGGTTGTTTTTATTTTTATAGCTTGTACTGGATTTTGTATTAATATTTTCCAAAAAAAATTTTAAAACTGGTCATTGTTTGTGTAGAATATAAAAGATCTATTGTGTTTATTGACTTCTTAAACAGTTTAGTTCTGGGCATAGTGATAATTTATAATTCTTATTTTTAGTTTTACCGCAAACAATATTTTTAAATAATTTTAAATTTTTGGGTCCAAGTACTTTTAAATAAGTTTTTTTTCATTTTTTAAATAGATGGCTTCCATTTTTATACCTCGTACTTGGTTTTGTATTAGTATTTTCAAAATAAACTTAAAGTGGGTCATCGTTTGTGTAGATTATAAAAAATCTATTATGTTTTTCGACTTTTTAAACAGTTTACTATGTAAATGTATTTTTAGTTCTGCGTAAATGTAATAACTAATAAATAATATTGTTTTTAGTTTAACGCTAGCCGTTTTATTTAGTTCTAATAATTTATAAATCTTATTTTAGCTTTAACTCAAGCAATATTATAAATTAATTTTAAATTTTATAAATTTTGGATTCAAGTACTTTTAAATAAACTGTTTAGATTTTTATATGTTCAGCTTAAATTTAAACAATATTTTTAGGCGGTTTTAAATTTTTTTAAATTTTTGGGTCTAACTACTTTAAATAGATATTTTTTATTTTATATCTTGTACTAGATTTTGTGTTAGTATTTATTTAAACAAAAATTTAAATGGCTCATCCATTGTGTAAAATATAAAAGATCTATGATATTCTTTGACTTCTTTAACAGCTCTGTTTTTATTTCTGCGTAGATGTAGTAAGTAAATGTTGCTTTTAGCTTAACATTAGCTTTCTTATTTAGTTCTGAACATATCGATAATTTATAAATCAAATTTTTAGTTTCAACTCAAACAATATTCTTAAATAGTTTCAAATTTTCTTAAATTTTTGAGTTCAAATATTTTTAAATGGGTTGTTTTTATTTTTATATCTTGTACTGGATTTTGTATTAATATTTTCCAAAAAAAATTTTAAAACTGGGTCATTGTTTGTGTAGAATATAAAAGATCTATTGTGTTTATTGACTTCTTAAACAGTTTAGTTCTGGGCATAGTGATAATTTATAAATCTTATTTTTAGCTTTACCGCAAACAATATTTTTAAATAATTTTAAATTTTGGGTCCAAGTACTTTTAAATAAGTTTTTTTCATTTTTATATGTTTAGCTTAAATTTAAACAATATTTTAAGCGGTTATAACATTTTTTAAATTTTTGGGTCTAAGTACTTAAAAAATAGATCGTTTTTATTTTATATCTTGTACTGAATTTTATGTTAGTATTAATTTAACCAAAAATTAAGTAGCTCATTGTTTGTGTACCTAAAATATAAAGAATCTATTATATTTTTGACACCTTTAACAGCTCCATTTTTATTTCTGCGTAGATGTAATAACTAAATGTTGTTTTTAGCTTAACGTTAGTTTTCTTATTTAGTTATAAATCAAATTTTAAGCTTCAACTCAAACAATATTCTTAAGTGGTTTCAAATTTTTTTAAATTTTTGAATCCAAATAGGTTAATCAACTTAATAATGGTTGTATGCAAACTCTCAATAAAATTATTGATTTTGTGATCTTAAAATGATTTATTTTTGTGTTGTGTTGTTTTTATTTGTATATCTTGTACTGGATTTTGTATTAGTATTTTCCAAAAAATATTTTAAATGGGTCATTGTTTGTGTAGAATATAAAAGATCTATTGTTTTTGACTTCTTAAACAGTTTAGTTCTGGGCATAGTAATAATTTATAAATCTTATTTTTAGCTTTACCGCAAACAATATTTTTAAATAATTTTAAATTTTTGGGTCCAAGTACTTTTAAATAAGTTTTTTCATTTTTATATGCTTGAATTTAAACAATATTTTAAGCGGCTTTTAATTTTTTTTAATTTTTGGATCTAAGTACTTTAAACATTTTCATTTTATATCTTTTACTGAATTGTATGTTAGTATCAATTTAAAAAAAATTAAGTAGCTCATTGTTTGTGTACCTAGAATATAAAAAATCTGTTATATTTTTGACTCCTTTAACAGCTCCATTTTTATTTCTGCGTAGATGTAATAACTAAATGTTGTTTTTAGCTTAACGTTAGTTTTCTTATTTGGTTATAAATCAAATTTTAAGCTTTAACTCAAACAATATTCTTAAGTGGTTTCAACATTTTTTAAATTTTTGAATCCGAATTGGTTAATCAACTTAATAATGGTTGTATGCAGTCTAAAATTATTGATTTTGTGATCTTAAAATGATTTATTTTTTGTGTTGTGTTGTTTTTATTTTTATATCTTGTACTGGATTTTGTATTAGTATTTTCCAAAAAAATATTTTAAATGGGTCATTGTTTGTGTAGAATATAAAAGATCTATTGTTTTTGACTTCTTAAACAGTTTAGTTCTGGGCATAGTAATAATTTATAAATCTTATTTTTAGCTTTACCGCAAACAATATTTTTAAATAATTTTAAATTTTGGGTCCAAGTACTTTTAAATAAGTTTTTTCATTTTTATATGCTTGAATTTAAACAATATTTTAAGCGGTTTTTAAAATTTTTTAATTTTTGGTTCATATACTTTAAAAATTTTCATTTTATATCTTGTACTGAATTGTATGTTAGTATTAATTTAAAAAAAAATTAAGTGGCTCATCGTTTGTGTACCTAGAATATAAAAAATCTATTATATTTTTTGACTCCTTTAACAGCTCCATTTTTATTTCTGCGTAGATGTAATAACTAAATGTTGTTTTTAGCTTAACGTTAGCTTTCTTATTTAGTTATAAATCAAATTTTAAGCTTCAACTCAAACAATATTCTTAAGTGGTTTCAAATTTTTTTAAATTTTTGAATCCAAATAGGTTAATCAGCTTAATAATGGTTGTATGCAAACTCTCAATAAAATTATTGATTTTGTGATCTTAAAATGATTTATTTTTGTGTTGTGTTGTGTTGTTTTTATTTTTATATTTTGTACTGGATTTTGTATTAATATTTTCCAAAAAAAATTTTAAAACTGGTCATTGTTTGTGTAGGATATAAAAGATCTATTATATTTATTGACTTCTTAAACAGTTTAGTTCTGGGCATAGTGATAATTTATAAATCTTATTTTTAGCTTTACCGCAAACAATATTTTTAAATAATTTTAAATTTTTGGGTCCAAGTACTTTTAAATAAGTTTTTTTTTCATTTTTAAAATTGATTGTTTCCATTTTTATACCTCGTACTTGATTTTGTATTAGTATTTTCAAAAAAAACTTAAAGTGGGTCATCGTTTGTGTAGAATATAAAAAATCTATTATCTTTTTCGACTTTTTAAACAGTTTACTATGTAAATATATTTTTAGTTCTGCGTAAATGTAATAACTAATAAATAATGTTGTTTTTAGTTTAACGCTAGCCGTTTTATTTAGTTCTGATAATTTATAAATCATATTTTAGCTTTTACGCAAACAATATTTTTAATTAATTTTAAATTTTTGGGTTCAAGTACTTTTAAATAGACTGTTTAGATTTTTATATGTTTAATTTATAAATCAAATTTTTAGTTTCAACTCAAACAATATTCTTAAGTAGTTTCAAATTTTTTTAAATTTTTGAGTTCAAATACTTTTAAATGGGTCATTGTTTGTGTAGAATATAAAAGATCTATTGTTTCTTGACTTCTTAAACAGTTTAGTTCTGGGCATAGTAATAATTTATAAATCTTATTTTTAGCTTTACCGCAAACAATATTTTTAAATAATTTTAAATTTTTGGGTCCAAGTACTTTTAAATAAGTTTTTTCATTTTTATATGCTTGAATTTAAACAATATTTTAAGCCGTTTTTAAAATTTTTTAAATTTTTGGGTCTAAGTACTTTAAAAATTTTCATTTTATATCTTGTACTGAATTGTATGTTAGTATTAATTTAAAAAAAATTAAGTAGCTCATCGTTTGTGTACTTAGAATATAAAAAATCTATTATATTTTTGACTCCTTTAACAGCTCCATTTTTATTTCTGCGTAGATGTAATAACTAAATGTTGTTTTTAGCTTAACGTTAGCTTTCTTATTTAGTTATAAATCAAATTTTAAGCTTCAACTCAAACAATATTCTTAAGTGGTTTCAAATTTTTTAAATTTTGAATCTAAATAGGTTAATCAACTTAATAATGGTTGTATGCAAACTCTCAATAAAATTATTGATTTTGTGATCTTAAAATGATTTATTTTTGTGTTGTGTTGTTTTTTATTTTTATATCTTGTACTGGATTTTGTATTAGTATTTTCCAAAAATATTTTAAATGGGTCATTGTTTGTGTAGAATATAAAAGATCTATTGTTTTTTGACTTCTTAAACAGTTTAGTTCTGGGCATAGTAATAATTTATAAATCTTATTTTTAGCTTTACCGCAAACAATATTTTTAAATAATTTTAAATTTTTGGGTCCAAGTACTTTTAAATAAGTTTTTTCATTTTTATATGCTTGAATTTAAACAATATTTTAAGCGGCTTTTAAATTTTTTTAAATTTTTGGGTCTAAGTACTTTAAACATTTTCATTTTATATCTTTTACTGAATTGTATGTTAGTATCAATTTAAAAAAAATTAGTAGCTCATTGTTTGTGTACCTAGAATATAAAAAATCTGTTATATTTTTTTGACTCCTTTAACAGCTCCATTTTTATTTCTGCGTAGATGTAATAACTAAATGTTGTTTTTAGCTTAACGTTAGCTTTCTTATTTAGTTATAAATCAAATTTTAAGCTTCAACTCAAACAATATTCTTATGTGGTTTCAAATTTTTTTAAATTTTTGAATCCAAATAGGTTAATCAACTTAATAATGGTTGTATGCAATATCTCAATAAAATTATTGATTTTGTGATCTTAAAATGATTTATTTTTTGTGTTGTGTTGTTTTTCTTTTTATATCTTGTACTGGATTTTGTATTAGTATTTTCCAAAAAAAAATTTTTAAATGGGTCATTGTTTGTGTAGAATATAAAAGATCTATTGTTTTTTGACTTCTTGAACAGTTTAGTTCTGGGCATAGTAATAATTTATAAATCTTATTTTTAGCTTTACCGCAAACAATATTTTTAAATAATTTTAAATTTTTGGGTCCAAGTACTTTTAAATAAGTTTTTTCATTTTTATATGCTTGAATTTAAGCAATATTTTAAGCGGTTTTAAAATTTTTAAATTTTTGGGTCTAAGTACTTTAAACATTTTCATTTTATATCTTGTACTGAATTGTATGTTAGTATTAATTTAAAAAAAAAATTAAGTGGCTCATCGTTTGTGTACCTAGAATATAAAAAACCTATTATATTTTTTGACTCCTTTAACAGCTCCATTTTTATTTCTGCGTAGATGTAATAACTAAATATTGTTTTTAGCTTAACGTTAGCTTTCTTATTTAGTTATAAATCAAATTTTAAGCTTCAACTCAAACAATATTCTTAAGTGGTTTCAAATTTTTTTAAATTTTTCAATCCAAATAGGTTAATCAGCTTAATAATGGTTGTATGCAAACTCTCAATAAAATTATTGATTTTGTGATCTTAAAATGATTTATTTTTTGTGTTGTGTTGTTTTTATTTTTATATCTTGTACTGGATTTTGTATTAGTATTTTCCAAAAAAATAATTTAAATGGGTCATTGTTTGTGTAGAATATAAAAGATTTATTGTTTTTTGACTTCTTAAACAGTTTAGTTTTGGGCATAGTAATAATTTATAAATCTTATTTTTAGGTTTACCGCAAACAATATTTTTAAATAATTTAAAATTTTTGAGTCCAAGTACTTTTAAATAAGTTTTTTTCATTTTTATATGCTTGAATTTAAACAATATTTTAAGCGGTTTTTAAAATTTTTTAAATTTTTGTGTCTAAGTACTTTAAAAATTTTCATTTTATATTTTGTACTGAATTGTATGTTAGTATTAATTTAAAAAAAATTAAGTAGCTCATCGTTTGTGTACTTAGAATATAAAAAATCTATTATATTTTTTGACTCCTTTAACAGCTCTATTTTTATTTCTGCGTAGATGTAATAACTAAATGTTGTTTTTAGCTTAACGTAAGCTTTCTTATTTAATTATAAATTAAATATTAAGCTTCAACTCAAACAATATTCTTAAGTGGTTTCAAATTTTTTTAAATTTTTGAATCCAAATAGGTTAATCAACTTAATAATGGTTGTATGCAAACTCTCAATAAAATTATTGATTTTGTGATCTTAAAATGATTTATTTTTGTGTTGTGTTGTTTTTATTTTTATATCTTGTACTGGATTTTGTATTAGTATTTTCCAAAAAATAATTTAAATGGGTCATTGTTTGTGTAGAATATAAAAGATCTATTGTTTTTGACTTCTTAAACAGTTTAGTTCTAGGCATAGTAATAATTTATAAATCTTATTTTTAGCTTTACCGCAAACAATATTTTTAAATAATTTTAAATTTTTGGGTCCAAGTACTTTTAAATAAGTTTTTTCATTTTTATATGCTTGAATTTAAACAATATTTTAAGCGGTTTTAAAATTTTTTTAATTTTTTGTCTAAGTACTTTAAACATTTTCATTTTATATCTTGTACTGAATTGTATGTTAGTATTTATTTAAAAAAAAATTAAGTAGCTCATCGTTTGTGTACCTAGAATATAAAGAATCTATTATATTTTTGACTCCTTTAACAGCTCCATTTTTATTTCTGCGTAGATGTAATAACTAAATGTTGTTTTTAGCTTAACGTTAGCTTTCTTATTTAGTTATAAATCAAATTTTAAGCTTCAACTCAAACAATATTCTTAAGTGGTTTCAAATTTTTAAATTTTGAATCTAAATAGGTTAATCAGCTTAATAATGGTTGTATGCAAACCTCAATAAAATTATTGATTTTGTGATCTTAAAATGATTTATTTTTTGTGTTGTGTTGTGTTGTTTTTATTTTTATATTTTGTACTGGATTTTGTATTAATATTTTCCAAAAAGAAATTTTAAAACTGGTCATTGTTTGTGTAGGATATAAAAGATCTATTATATTTATTGACTTCTTAAACAGTTTAGTTCTGGGCATAGTGATAATTTATAAATCTTATTTTTAGCTTTACCGCAAACAATATTTTTAAATAATTTTAAATTTTTGGGTCCAAGTACTTTTAAATAAGTTTTTTTCATTTTAAAATTGATTGTTTCCATTTTTATACCTCGTACTTGATTTTGTATTAGTATTTTCAAAAAAATTTAAAGTGGGTCATCGTTTGTGTAGAATATAAAAAAATCTATTATCTTTTCGACTTTTTAAACAGTTTACTATGTAAATATATTTTTAGTTCTGCGTAAATGTAATAACTAATAAATAATGTTGTTTTTAGTTTAACGCTAGCCGTTTTATTTAGTTCTGATAATTTATAAATCATATTTTAGCTTTTACGCAAACAATATTTTTAATTAATTTTAAATTTTTTGGGTTCAAGTACTTTTAAATAGACTGTTTAGATTTTTATATGTTTAATTTATAAATCAAATTTTTAGTTTCAACTCAAACAATATTCTTAAGTAGTTTCAAATTTTTTAAATTTTTTGAGTTCAAATACTTTTAAATGGGTCATTGTTTGTGTCAGAATATAAAAGATCTATTGTTTCTTGACTTCTTAAACAGTTTAGTTCTGGGCATAGTAATAATTTATAAATCTTATTTTTTAAAGCTTTACCGCAAACAATATTTTTTAAATAATTTTAAATTTTTGGGTCCAAGTACTTTTAAATAAGTTTTTTTCATTTTTATATGCTTGAATTTAAACAATATTTTAAGCCGTTTTTAAAATTTTTTAAATTTTTGGGTCTAAGTACTTTAAAAACTTTCATTTTATATCTCGTACTGAATTGTATGTTAGTATTAATTTAAAAAAATTAAGTAGCTCATCGTTTGTGTACCTAGAATATAAAAAATCTATTATATTTTTGACTCCTTTAACAGCTCCATTTTATTTCTGCGTAGATGTAATAACTAAATGTTGTTTTTAGCTTAACGTTAGCTTTCTTATTTAGTTATAAACCAAATTTTCAAGCATCAACTCAAACAATATTCTTAAGTGGTTTCAAATTTTTTAAATTTTTGAATCCAAATAGGTTAATCAACTTAATAATGGTTGTATGCAAACTCTCAATAAAATTATTGATTTTGTGATCTTAAAATGATTTATTTTTTGTGTTGTGTTGTGTTGTTTTTATTTTTATATTTTGTACTGGATTTTTGTATTAGTATTTTCCAAAAATATTTTAAATGGGTCATTGTTTGTGTAGAATATAAAAGATCTATTGTTTTTGACTTCTTAAACAGTTTAGTTCTGGTCATAGTAATAATTTATAAATCTTATTTTTAGCTTTACCGCAAACAATATTTTTAAATAATTTTAAATTTTTTGAGTCCAAGTACTTTTAAATAAGTTTTTTTCATTTTTATATGCTTGAATTTAAACAATATTTTAAGCGGTTTTAAAATTTTTTTTAATTTTGGGTCTAAGTACTTTAAAAATTTTCATTTTATATTTTGTACTGAATTGTATGTTAGTATTAGTTGTGTTTACCTAGAATATAAAAATCTATTATATTTTTGACTACTTTAACAGCTCCATTTTATTTCTGCGTAGATGTAATAACTAAATGTTGTTTTTAGCTTAACGTTAGCTTTCTTATTTAGTTATAAATCAAATTTTAAGCTTCAACTCAAACAATATTCTTAAGTGGTTTCAAATTTTTTTTAAATTTTTTGAATCTAAAATAGGTTAATCAACTTAATAATGGTTGTATGCAAACTCTCAATAAAATTATTGATTTTGTGATCTTAAAATGATTTATTTTTTGTGTTGTGTTGTTTTTATTTTTATATCTTGTACTGGATTTTGTATTAGTATTTTCCAAAAAAATATTTTAAATGGGTCATTGTTTGTGTAGAATATAAAAGATCTATTGTTTTTTGACTTCTTAAACAGTTTAGTTCTGGGCTTAGTAATAATTTATAAATCTTATTTTTAGCTTTACCGCAAACAATATTTTTAAATAATTTTAAATTTTTGGGTCCAAGTATTTTTAAATAAGTTTTTCATTTTTATATGCTTGAATTTAAACAATATTTTTAAGCGGTTTTAAAATTTTTAAATTTTTGGGTCTAAGTACTTTAAAAGATTTTTTATTTTATATTTTGTACTGAATTTTATGTTAGTATTAATTTTTAAAAAAATTAAGTAGCTCATCGTTTGTGTACCTAGAATATAAAAAATCTATTATATTTTTGACTCCTTTAACGCTCCATTTTTTTTTCTGCGTAGATGTAATAACTAAATGTTGTTTTTTAACTTAACGTTAGCTTTCTTATTTAGTTATAAATCAAATTTTAAGCTTCAACTCAAACAATATTCTTAAGTGGTTTCAAATTTTTTTAAATTTTGAATCTAAATAGGTTAATCAGCTTAATAATGGTTGTATGCAAACTCTCAATAAAATTATTGATTTTGTGATCTTAAAATGATTTATTTTTGTGTTGTGTTGTGTTGTTTTTATTTTTTATATTTTGTACTGGATTTTGTATTAATATTTTCCAAAAAAAATTTTAAAACTGGTCATTGTTTGTGTAGGATATAAAAGATCTATTATATTTATTGACTTCTTAAACAGTTTAGTTCTGGGCATAGTGATAATTTATAAATCTTATTTTTAGCTTTACCGCAAACAATATTTTTAAATAATTTTAAATTTTTTGGGTCCAAGTACTTTTAAATAAGTTTTTTTTTTTCATTTTTAAAATTGATTGTTTAAACATTTTTTATACCTCGTACTTGATTTTGTATTAGTATTTTCAAAAAAAAACTTTAAAGTGGGTCATCGTTTGTGTAGAATATAAAAATCTATTATCTTTTTCGACTTTTTAAACAGTTTACTATGTAAATATATTTTTAGTTCTGCGTAAATGTAATAACTAATAAATAATGTTGTTTTTAGTTTAACGCTAGCCGTTTTATTTAGTTCTGATAATTTATAAATCATATTTTAGCTTCACCAAACAATATTTTTAATTAATTTTAAATTTTTGGGTTCAAGTACTTTTAAATAGACTGTTTAGATTTTAGTATGTTTAATTTATAAATCAAATTTTTAGTTTCAACTCAAAACAATATTCTTGGTAGTTTCAAATTTTTTTTTTAAATTTTTGAGTTCAAATATTTTAAATGGGTCATTGTTTGTGTAGAATATAAAAGATCTATTGTTTCTTTGACTTCTTAAACAGTTTAGTTCTGGGCATAGTAATAATTTATAAATCTTATTTTTAGCTTTACCGCAAACAATATTTTTAAATAATTTTAAATTTTTGGGTCCAAGTACTTTTAAATAAGTTTTTTTCATTTTTATATGCTTGAATTTAAACAATATTTTAAGCGGTTTTTAAAATTTTTTAAATTTTGGGTCTAAGTACTTTAAAAATTTTCATTTTATATCTTGTACTGAATTGTATGTTAGTATTAATTTAAAAAAAAATTAAGTAGCTCATCGTTTGTGTACCTAGAATATAAAAATCTATTATATTTTTTGACTCCTTTAACAGCTCCATTTTTATTTCTGCGTAGATGTAATAACTAAATGTTGTTTTAGCTTAACGTTAGCTTTCTTATTTAGTTATAAATCAAATTTTAAGCTTCAACTCAAACAATATTCTTAAGTGGTTTCAAATTTTTTAAATTTTTGAATCCAAATAGGTTAATCAACTTAATAATGGTTGTATGCAAACTCTCAATAAAATTATTGATTTTGTGATCTTAAAATGATTTATTTTTTGTTGTGTTGTGTTGTTTTTATTTTTATATCTTGTACTGGATTTTGTATTAGTATTTTCCAAAAAATATTTTAAATGGGTCATTGTTTGTGTAGAATATAAAAGATCTATTGTTTTTGACTTCTTAAACAGTTTAGTTCTGGGCATAGTAATAATTTATAAATCTTATTTTTAGCTTTACCGCAAACAATATTTTTAAATAATTTTAAATTTTTGGGTCCAAGTACTTTTAAATAAGTTTTTTCATTTTTATATGCTTGAATTTAAACAATATTTTAAGCGGTTTTAAAATTTTTTAAATTTTTGGGTCTAAGTACTTTAAAATTTTCATTTTATATTTTGTACTGAATTGTATGTTAGTATTAATTTAAAAAAAATTAAGTAGCTCATCGTTTGTGTACCTAGAATATAAAAAATCTATTATATTTTTTGACTCCTTTAACAGCTCCATTTTTATTTCTGCGTAGATGTAATAACTAAATGTTGTTTTTAGCTTAACGTTAGCTTTCTTATTTAGTTATAAATCAAATTTTAAGCTTCAACTCAAACAATATTCTTAAGTGGTTTCAAATTTTTTAAATTTTTGAATCCAAATAGGTTAATCAACTTAATAATGGTTGTATGCAATCTCAATAAAATTATTGATTTTGTGATCTTAAAATGATTTATTTTTGTGTTGTGTTGTTTTTATTTTTATATCTTGTACTGGATTTTGTATTAGTATTTTCCAAAAAAATATTTTAAATGGGTCATTGTTTGTGTAGAATATAAAAGATCTATTGTTTTTGACTTCTTAAACAGTTTAGTTCTGGGCATAGTAATAATTTATAAATCTTATTTTTAGCTTTACCGCAAACAATATTTTTAAATAATTTTAAATTTTGGGTCCAAGTACTTTTAAATAAGTTTTTTTCATTTTTATATGCTTGAATTTAAACAATATTTTAAGCGGTTTTAAAATTTTTTTAATTTTTGGTTCTAAGTACTTTAAAAATTTTCATTTTATATCTTGTACTGAATTGTATGTTAGTATTAATTTAAAAAAAATTAAGTAGCTCATCGTTTGTGTACCTAGAATATAAAAAATCTATTATATTTTTGACTCCTTTAACAGCTCCATTTTTATTTCTGCGTAGATGTAATAACTAAATGTTGTTTTTAGCTTAACGTTAGCTTTCTTATTTAGTTATAAATCAAATTTTAAGCTTCAACTCAAACAATATTCTTAAGTGGTTTCAAATTTTTTAAATTTTTGAATCCAAATAGGTTAATCAGCTTAATAATGGTTGTATGCAAACTCTCAATAAAATTATTGATTTTGTGATCTTAAAATGATTTATTTTTGTGTTGTGTTGTGTTGTTTTTATTTTTATATTTTGTACTGGATTTTGTATTAATATTTTCCAAAAAAATTTTAAAACTGGTCATTGTTTGTGTAGAATATAAAAGATCTATTATGTTTATTGACTTCTTAAACAGTTTAGTTCTGGGCATAGTGATAATTTATAAATCTTATTTTTAGCTTTACCGCAAACAATATTTTTAAATAATTTTAAATTTTTGGGTCCAAGTACTTTTAAATAAGTTTTTTTTCATTTTTAAAATTGATTGTTTCCATTTTTATACCTCGTACTTGATTTTGTATTAGTATTTTCAAAAAAACTTAAAGTGGGTCATCGTTTGTGTAGAATATAAAAATCTATTATCTTTTTTGACTTTTTAAACAGTTTACTATGTAAATATATTTTTAGTTCTGCGTAAATGTATTAACTAATAAATAATGTTGTTTTTAGTTTAACGCTAGCCGTTTTATTTAGTTCTGATAATTTATAAATCATATTTTAGCTTTTACGCAAACAATATTTTTAATTAATTTTAAATTTTTGGGTTCAAGTACTTTTAAATAGACTGTTTAGATTTTTATATGTTTAATTTATAAATCAAATTTTTAGTTTCAACTCAAACAATATTCTTGAGTAGTTTCAAATTTTTAAAATTTTTTGAGTTCAAATACTTTTAAATTGGTTGTTTTTATTTTTATATCTTGTACTGGATTTTGTATTAATATTTTCCAAAAAAATTTTAAAACTGGTCATTGTTTGTGTAGAATATAAAAGATCTATTGTTTTTTGACTTCTTAAACAGTTTAGTTCTGGGCATAGTAATAATTTATAAATCTTATTTTTAGCTTTACCGCAAACAATATTTTTAAATAATTTTAAATTTTTGGGTCCAAGTACTTTTAAATAAGTTTTTTCATTTTTATATGCTTGAATTTAAACAATATTTTAAGCGGTTTTAAATTTTTTTAAATTTTTGGGTGTAAGTACTTTAAAAATTTTATTTTATATTTTGTACTGAATTGTATGTTAGTATTAATTTTAAAAAAATTAAGTAGCTCATCGTTTGTGTACCTAGAATATAAAAAATCTATTATATTTTTGACTCCTTTAACAGCTCCATTTTTTTTTCTGCGTAGATGTAATAACTAAATGTTGTTTTTAGCTTAACGTTAGCTTTCTTATTTAGTTATAAATCAAATTTTAAGCTTCAACTCAAACAATATTCTTAAGTGGTTTCAAATTTTTTTTAAATTTTTGAATCCAAATAGGTTAATCAACTTAATAATGGTTGTATGCAAAATCTCAATAAAATTATTGATTTTGTGATCTTAAAATGATTTATTTTTTGTGTTGTGTTGTTTTTCTTTTTTTATATCTTGTACTGGATTTTGTATTAGTATTTTCCAAAAAATTTTTTAAATGGGTCATTGTTTGTGTAGAATATAAAAGATCTATTGTTTTTTGACTTCTTAAACAGTTTAGTTCTGGGCATAGTAATAATTTATAAATCTTATTTTTAGCTTTACCGCAAACAATATTTTTAAATAATTTTAAATTTTTGGGTCCAAGTACTTTTAAATAAGTTTTTTTCATTTTTATATGCTTGAATTTAAACAATATTTTAAGCGGTTTTAAAATTTTTAAATTTTTGGGTCTAAGTACTTTAAACATTTTCATTTTATATCTTGTACTGAATTGTATGTTAGTATTAATTTAAAAAAAATTAAGTGGCTCATCGTTTGTGTACCTAGAATATAAAAATCTATTATATTTTTGACTCCTTTAACAGCTCCATTTTTATTTCTGCGTAGATGTAATAACTAAATGTTGTTTTTAGCTTAACGTTAGCTTTCTTATTTAGTTATAAATCAAATTTTAAGCTTCAACTCAAACAATATTCTTAAGTGGTTTCAAATTTTTTTAAATTTTTGAATCCAAATAGGTTAATCAACTTAATAATGGTTGTATGCAAACTCTCAATAAAATTATTGATTTTGTGATCTTAAAATGATTTATTTTTGTGTTGTGTTGTTTTTTATTTTTATATCTTGTACTGGATTTTGTATTAGTATTTTCCAAAAAAATATTTTAAATGGGTCATTGTTTGTGTAGAATATAAAAGATTTATTGTTTTTGACTTCTTAAACAGTTTAGTTCTGGGCATAGTAATAATTTATAAATCTTATTTTTAGCTTTACCGCAAACAATATTTTTAAATAATTTTAAATTTTTGGGTCCAAGTACTTTTAAATAAGTTTTTTTCATTTTTATATGCTTGAATTTAAACAATATTTTAAGCGGTTTTTAAAATTTTTTAAATTTTTGTGTCTAAGTACTTTAAAAATTTTCATTTTATATTTTGTACTGAATTGTATGTTAGTATTAATTTAAAAAAATTAAGTAGCTCATCGTTTGTGTACTTAGAATATAAAAAATCTATTATATTTTTGACTCCTTTAACAGCTCCATTTTTATTTCTGCGTAGATGTAATAACTAAATGTTGTTTTTAGCTTAACGTTAGCTTTCTTATTTAATTATAAATCAAATTTTAAGCTTCAACTCAAACAATATTCTTAAGTGGTTTCAAATTTTTTAAATTTTTGAATCCAAATAGGTTAATCAACTTAATAATGGTTGTATGCAAACTCTCAATAAAATTATTGATTTTGTGATCTTAAAATGATTTATTTTTTGTGTTGTGTTGTTTTTATTTTTATATCTTGTACTGGATTTTGTATTAGTATTTTCCAAAAATAATTTAAATGGGTCATTGTTTGTGTAGAATATAAAAGATCTATTGTTTTTTGACTTCTTAAACAGTTTAGTTCTGGGCATAGTAATAATTTATAAATCTTATTTTTAGCTTTACCGCAAACAATATTTTTAAATAATTTTAAATTTTTGGGTCCAAGTACTTTTAAATAAGTTTTTTTCATTTTTATATGCTTGAATTTAAACAATATTTTAAGCGGTTTTAAAATTTTTTAATTTTTTGTCTAAGTACTTTAAACATTTTCATTTTATATCTTGTACTGAATTGTATGTTAGTATTAATTTAAAAAAAATTAAGTAGCTCATCGTTTGTGTACCTAGAATATAAAAAATCTATTATATTTTTTGACTCCTTTAACAGCTCCATTTTTATTTCTGCGTAGATGTAATAACTAAATGTTGTTTTTAGCTTAACGTTAGCTTTCTTATTTAGTTATAAATCAAATTTTAAGCTTCAACTCAAACAATATTCTTAAGTGGTTTCAAATTTTTAAATTTTTGAATCCAAATAGGTTAATCAGCTTAATAATGGTTGTATGCAAACTCAATAAAATTATTGATTTTGTGATCTTAAAATGATTTATTTTTTGTGTTGTGTTGTGTTGTTTTTATTTTTATATTTTGTACTGGATTTTGTATTAATATTTTCCAAAAAAAATTTTAAAACTGGTCATTGTTTGTGTAGGATATAAAAGATCTATTATATTTATTGACTTCTTAAACAGTTTAGTTCTGGGCATAGTGATAATTTATAAATCTTATTTTTAGCTTTACCGCAAACAATATTTTTAAATAATTTTAAATTTTTGGGTCCAAGTACTTTTAAATAAGTTTTTTTTTCATTTTTAAAATTGATTGTTTCCATTTTTATACCTCGTACTTGATTTTGTATTAGTATTTTCAAAAAAAACTTAAAGTGGGTCATCGTTTGTGTAGAATATAAAAAATCTATTATCTTTTTCGACTTTTTAAACAGTTTACTATGTAAATATATTTTTAGTTCTGCGTAAATGTAATAACTAATAAATAATGTTGTTTTTAGTTTAACGCTAGCCGTTTTATTTAGTTCTGATAATTTATAAATCATATTTTAGCTTTTACGCAAACAATATTTTTAATTAATTTTAAATTTTTGGGTTTCAAGTACTTTTAAATAGACTGTTTAGATTTTTATATGTTTAATTTATAAATCAAATTTTTAGTTTCAACTCAAACAATATTCTTAAGTAGTTTCAAATTTTTTTAAATTTTTGAGTTCAAATACTTTTAAATGGGTCATTGTTTGTGTAGAATATAAAAGATCTATTGTTTCTTGACTTCTTAAACAGTTTAGTTCTGGGCATAGTAATAATTTATAAATCTTATTTTTAGCTTTACCGCAAACAATATTTTTAAATAATTTTAAATTTTTGGGTCCAAGTACTTTTAAATAAGTTTTTTTCATTTTTATATGCTTGAATTTAAACAATATTTTAAGCCGTTTTTAAAATTTTTTAAATTTTTGGGTCTAAGTACTTTAAAAACTTTCATTTTATATCTCGTACTGAATTGTATGTTAGTATTAATTTAAAAAAAAAAATTAAGTGGCTCATCGTTTGTGTACCTAGAATATAAAAAATCTATTATATTTTTTGACTCCTTTAACAGCTCCATTTTTATTTCTGCGTAGATGTAATAACTAAATGTTGTTTTTAGCTTAACGTTAGCTTTCTTATTTAGTTATAAACCAAATTTTAAGCATCAACTCAAACAATATTCTTAAGTGGTTTCAAATTTTTTAAATTTTTGAATCCAAATAGGTTAATCAGCTTAATAATGGTTGTATGCAAACTCTCAATAAAATTATTGATTTTGTGATCTTAAAATGATTTATTTTTTGTGTTGTGTTGTGTTGTTTTTATTTTTATATTTTGTACTGGATTTTGTATTAGTATTTTCCAAAAAATATTTTAAATGGGTCATTGTTTGTGTAGAATATAAAAGATCTATTGTTTTTTGACTTCTTAAACAGTTTAGTTCTGGGCATAGTAATAATTTATAAATCTTATTTTTAGCTTTACCGCAAACAATATTTTTAAATAATTTTAAATTTTTGGGTCCAAGTACTTTTAAATAAGTTTTTTTCATTTTATATGCTTGAATTTAAACAATATTTTAAGCGGTTTTTAAAATTTTTTTAATTTTTGGGTCTAAGTACTTTAAAAATTTTCATTTTATATTTTGTACTGAATTGTATGTTAGTATTAGTTGTGTACCTAGAATATAAAAAATCTATTATATTTTTTGACTACTTTAACAGCTCCATTTTTATTTCTGCGTAGATGTAATAACTAAATGTTGTTTTTAGCTTAACGTTAGCTTTCTTATTTAGTTATAAATCAAATTTTAAGCTTCAACTCAAACAATATTCTTAAGTGGTTTCAAATTTTTTTTAAATTTTTGAATCTAAATAGGTTAATCAACTTAATAATGGTTGTATGCAAACTCTCAATAAAATTATTGATTTTGTGATCTTAAAATGATTTATTTTTGTGTTGTGTTGTTTTTTATTTTTATATCTTGTACTGGATTTTGTATTAGTATTTTCCAAAAATATTTTAAATGGGTCATTGTTTGTGTAGAATATAAAAGATCTATTGTTTTTGACTTCTTAAACAGTTTAGTTCTGGGCATAGTAATAATTTATAAATCTTATTTTTAGCTTTACCGCAAACAATATTTTTAAATAATTTTAAATTTTTGGGTCCAAGTACTTTTTAAATAAGTTTTTTTCATTTTTATATGCTTGAATTTAAACAATATTTTAAGCGGTTTTTAAATTTTTTTAAATTTTTGGGTCTAAGTACTTTAAAAATTTTTATTTTATATTTTGTACTGAATTGTATGTTAGTATTAATTTTTAAAAAATTAAGTAGCTCATCGTTTGTGTACCTAGAATATAAAAAATCTATTATATTTTTGACTCCTTTAACAGCTCCATTTTTTTTCTGCGTAGATGTAATAACTAAATGTTGTTTTTAACTTAACGTTAGCTTTCTTATTTAGTTATAAATCAAATTTTAAGCTTCAACTCAAACAATATTCTTAAGTGGTTTCAAATTTTTTTTTAAATTTTTGAATCTAAATAGGTTAATCAGCTTAATAATGGTTGTATGCAAACTCTCAATAAAATTATTGATTTTGTGATCTTAAAATGATTTATTTTTTGTGTTGTGTTGTGTTGTTTTTATTTTTATATTTTGTACTGGATTTTGTATTAGTATTTTCCAAAAAAATATTTTAAATGGGTCATTGTTTGTGTAGAATATAAAAGATCTATTGTTTTTTGACTTCTTAAACAGTTTAGTTCTGGGCATAGTAATAATTTATAAATCTTATTTTTAGCTTTACCGCAAACAATATTTTTAAATAATTTTAAATTTTTGGGTCCAAGTACTTTTAAATAAGTTTTTTCATTTTTATATGTTTGAATTTAAACAATAATTTAAGCGGTTTTTAAAATTTTTTAATTTTTGGTTCATATACTTTAAAAATTTTCATTTTATATCTTGTACTGAATTGTATGTTAGTATTAATTTAAAAAAAATTAAGTAGCTCATCGTTTGTGTACCTAGAATATAAAAAATCTATTATATTTTTGACTCTTTTAACAGCTCCATTTTTATTTCTGCGTAGATGTAATAACTAAATGTTGTTTTTAGCTTAACGTTAGCTTTCTTATTTAGTTATAAATCAAATTTTAAGCTTCAACTCAAACAATATTCTTAAGTGGTTTCAAATTTTTTAAATTTTTGAATCCAAATAGGTTAATCAACTTAATAATGGTTGTATGCAATATCTCAATAAAATTATTGATTTTGTGATCTTAAAATGATTTATTTTTGTGTTGTGTTGTTTTTATTTTTATATCTTGTACTGGATTTTGTATTAGTATTTTCCAAAAAATATTTTAAATGGGTCATTGTTTGTGTAGAATATAAAAGATCTATTGTTTTTGACTTCTTAAACAGTTTAGTTCTGGGCATAGCAATAATTTATAAATCTTATTTCTTGCTTTACCGCAAACAATATTTTTAAATAATTTAAAATTTTTGGGTCCAAGTACTTTTAAATAAGTTTTTTTCATTTTTATATGCTTGAATTTAAACAATATTTTAATCGGTTTTTTAAATTTTTTAAATTTTTGGGTCTAAGTACTTTAAAATATTTTATTTTATATTTTGTACTGAATTGTATGTTAGTATTAATTTAAAAAAAAATTAAGTAGCTCATCATTTGTCTACTAGAATATAAAGAATCTATTATATTTTTTGACTCCTTTAACAGCTCCATTTTTATTTCTTCGTAGATGTAATAACTAAATGTTGTTTTTAGCTTAACGTTAGCTTTCTTATTTAGTTCTGAACATATCGATAATTTATAAATCAAATTTTTAGTTTCAACTCAAACAATATTCTTAAATAATTTCAAATTTTTTTTAAATTTTTTGCGTTCAAATACTTTTAAATTGGTTGTTTTATTTTTTATAGCTTGTACTGGATTTTGTATTAATATTTTCCAAAAAAAATTTAAAACTGGTCATTGTTTGTGTAGAATATAAAAGATCTATTATGTTTATTGACTTCTTAAACAGTTTAGTTCTGGGCATAGTGATAATTTATAAATCTTATTTTTAGTTTTACCGCAAACAATATTTTTAAATAATTTTAAATTTTTGGGTCCAAGTACTTTTAAATAAGTTTTTTTTTCATTTTTTAAATAGATGGTTTCCATTTTTATACCTCGTACTTGTTTTTGTATTAGTATTTTTAAAATAAACTTAAAGTGGGTCATCGTTTGTGTAGAATATAAAAAATCTATTATGTTTTTTGACTTTTTAAACAGTTTGCTATGTAAATGTATTTTTAGTTCTGCGTAAATGTAATAACTAATAAATAATGTTGTTTTTAGTTTAACGCTAGCCGTTTTATTTAGTTCTGATAATTTATAAATCTTATTTTAGCTTTAACGCAAACAATATTTTTAATTAATTTTAAATTTTTTAATTTTAAAGTACTTTAAATAGGCTGTTTAGATTTTTATATGTTTAATTTATAAATCAAATTTTTAGTTTCAACTCAAACAATATTCTTAAGTAGTTTCAAATTTTTTTAAATACTTTTAAATTGGTTGTTTTTATTTTTATATCTTGTACTGGATTTTGTATTAGTATTTTCCAAAAAAATATTTTAAATGGGTCATTGTTTGTGTAGAATATAAAAGATCTATTGTTTTTTAACTTTTTAAACAGTTTAGTTCTGGGCATAGTAATAATTTATAAATCTTATTTTTAGTTTTACCGCAAACAATATTTTTTAAATAATTTTAAATTTTTGGGTCCAAGTACTTTTAAATAAGTTTTTTTCATTTTTATATGCTTGAATTTAAACAATATTTTAAGCGGTTTTAAAATTTTTTAAATTTTTGGGTCTAAGTACTTTAAAAATTTTCATTTTATATCTTGTACTGAATTGTATGTTAGTATTAATTTAAAAAAAATTAAGTAGCTTATCGTTTGTGTACCTAGAATATAAAGAATCTATTATATTTTTGACTCCTTTAACAGCTCCATTTTTATTTCTGCGTAGATGTAATAACTAAATGTTGTTTTTAGCTTAACGTTAGCTTTCTTATTTAGTTATAAATCAAATTTTAAGCTTCAACTCAAACAATATTCTTAAGTGGTTTCAAATTTTTTAAATTTTTGAATCCAAATAGGTTAATCAGCTTAATAATGGTTGTATGCAAACTCTCAATAAAATTATTGATTTTGTGATCTTAAAATGATTTATTTTTCGTGTTGTGTTGTTTTAATTTTTATATTTTGTACTGGATTTTGTATTAGTATTTTCCAAAAAAATATTTTAAATGGGTCATTGTTTGTGTAGAATATAAAAGATCTATTGTTTTTTGACTTCTTAAACAGTTTAGTTCTGGGCATAGTAATAATTTATAAATCTTATTTTTAGCTTTACCGCAAACAATATTTTTAAATAATTTTAAATTTTTGGGTCCAAGTACTTTTAAATAAGTTTTTTCATTTTTATATGCTTGAATTTAAACAATATTTTAAGCGGTTTTTAAAATTTTTAATTTTTGGGTCTAAGTACTTTAAAAATTTTCATTTTATATTTTGTACTGAATTGTATGTTAGTATTAATTTAAAAAAAATTAAGTAGCTCATCGTTTGTGTACCTAGAATATAAAGAATCTATTATATTTTTTGACTCCTTTAACAGCTTCATTTTTATTTTTGCGTAGATGTAATAACTAAATGTTGTTTTAGCTTAACGTTAGCTTTTTATTTAGTTATAAATCAAATTTTTAGCTTCAACTTAAACATTATTCTTATGTGGTTTCAAATTTTTTTAAATTTTTGAGTCCAAATAGGTTAATCAACTTAATAATGGTTGTATGCAATCTCTCAATAAATTTATTGATTTTGTGATCTTAAAATGATTTATTTTTGTGCTTGTACTTAACAAACATATTAGCTAAAAAATGGGTCACAGTTTTGATACGTAGTTTGAAGTAAAGTGTTTTGACAAATAATTGAAATAGATTTTCCAATACATCAAAGTTGACGTGTTTTATGTTTATGCCTTGTTTAGGCTTTTGTGCTTGTATTTTGTAAATTGGGTCACATTTGTTTGTTTTTTGTTTAATTTATGTGTGGATTTCTACGCTTTTGTACTGACACCAATTGAACCGTCAAACGAGGTAGCCGATAAGGGCGCGATAATTAAGTTTCACCTGCCATTACGACAAGACCACCCTAAGACTACGAACTCAAACCTTAAATTACAATCTATTGATTCGATCCAGCATTTTAAGGAAGAATAGTTATACAACTAGGGTCGGACAGTAGTCGTTACTAACACAGAGAAGTGATGCGATGCGGGAACAATCGTGACATTTTCACGGCCCGGCGAGTTCTCGTCTGCAGTAGACATCAACACCCACCCCTTGATATCAGCAGCGAAAACCCGTGTCCTGTTACACTTAATTGATCTCAATTGTCTTCTTGCACATGTGAAAAAGTTTTTAAAAAATCCCCCGAGCTACATATATGTATTCGAATCGGGATCCGAGGAGGCGGCGACAGTTCAAATGCCCACATTGTGTGGTGCGGGTGACAGAAGATTATTGTAATAAAAGCGACGCTTCTCGCTCCACGTCACAAAAATAAAAGAGAAAAATGTTGAACGCTATCATATCAATTACAACATAACATGTGTAGTTGGAAACAATGCCGCCGCTAAACGCCATTGCCATATCTAGATGGTTACCAAAGATAATTAATCAGTGTCGTGCGTAATGAACTCAAAACCACCGCGATCAAGACCACAGTTCCTACTATTCGAGCATTGCCCCACCCAACGTTACGCCACTGCTCGTACTTTGAAGCAATTTGCGGAACAGGAAATGAGCATTAGTATAGTTGTTTATTACCTCTAATTGGAACCATTTAAGATATGAATAGAGACAGTCTATGGCAGGTGTGAAGCGGATACTGAATATATTTAAACAACAACTAGCCCTCGATAAATCCGACGGACGGTTATTTATTTTTTCCATTAACGTCTCGGTGTGTTAGTCCACCGTTTAGCTTAACTCGTTTATTGCTTTGCCCATAAAATTTTCACTTTCACACAACTGTTTGATTTAAACATAATGCTATCGTAGGTGGCTACGATTTCTTTCATACAAAAAAAATTATTCTAAAGTTAAAGTAGGCCTTGTATGGTTTTGAAAAATAATTTAATCTGTTCCGTTTTCAAAATATTTAAATAACAAATTTTTTAAGCACAATTTTTGGAAAAGTCTAGTTTCGAAGAATAACATCCAAGGTGGCCACGTTTTTTATTTAAACAAACAAAAACAGTCAATTTAATTAATTTTATTAATTTTGTGATTTTACGAAAATGAAGTGTAGTCAATTTCAAATGCGTTTAAAATTTTGAACTTTATTTTTGTCTCCGGTTATACATTTTCACATTTTTTTGTAGATCAAAGGTAGTTAATTTTGTGCAACATGTCGAAATCGAATTTCCTTAATTTTATTTTAAATAAAAAATTCTAATCATTTTAGTTTTTCCAGTAATTATTTATCAATTTTATGGGTTTATACTTTTCCTGGCCTACTATCTAGTTGAATTGATTGTACTGATTTTCTGCCTCTCTGGTTATTTTATTTTATTTAAGTTATCTTACTAACATTTTGATTAGATTACATGATTTCTAGTGAATCCATCCTAAAACAATCAATTTTTCTTGATTCTAATTGATTAAAACAAATTTGTGATTGGTTTTATTTATTTATTTGGATTGAATCATTGAATTAATATTGTTTGATTTCTGACCTTAATTCTTGAAATGAATTTCAACAATTTCATGGATTACTTGATTTTATTATGTAAATAAGTTTTCTGTTAGATGTTGAATTATTTTAATTTAGTTACTGATTTTAGATTTTGTTACTCGGTTTTTTTAGTTTTTAAAATGTTTTAGTTTAGATGATTTTTATGTATTGGTAGGAGCCACTTTCAATAATTTTTGATAAATACTTTTACAAAAAATAGTACAAAATATAAAAACAAAAATATAGACTCAAAAATTTAAAATTTTTGAAACCATCTTACAATATTGTTCATATTTAAGCTAAAATAAAAAAAACATTAGTAAAAACAACAAAACAAACCTTTTGAAAAATGGATCTTTGTTTTTAGGTGAAAATAATGACAACTAAGGTTAAAAGAACTTAAACAAAAAACAACCTAATTAAAAATATTTAACTTGTAACAATTTGCCAACAGTGTTTGTGTTCAAGCTAAAAAAATTATTTATAAAATATAATTATTCTCAAAATTTAAATAATTGTAATATAAAAACACAAAAACCAGTAGTATTTAGACTCAAAAATTTTAAATATTTAAGCCTATTTGAACTAAGTAAATTGTTTAGATTCAAAACTTTTTATAAATTTTAAAACCATTTGACACAAAAACAATATAAACTTTTTTAAAATATCAAGACTCAAAACTTTTCATAAATTTTTGTACCATTTGAGTTTAAGCTGAAAATATTGTCTATTAATTTCGTTATGGCACCTTAGAAATATCAAGACTCAAAAAGTGATACACATTTTCAAACTGTTTAAAAATAGTTTTGTTTGTATTGCACACAAAATATTTTTTTGACCCAATTTAAAATTTTTTTTTATTAACATACTGATACAAAAATGTATACAAGAAATAGGAACAAAAACCAAACTAATTAAAAATATTTAATTTGCCACAATTTGGCGATTTAGTTAAAATTAATATTAAATAGGAAACCTTTCAAAAACAGTCAACTTAAATGTATCTAAACTCAAAAATTTTAAATATTTAAAACTATTAGATCTAAAGAAAATGTTTAGACTCAAAAATTTTTATAAATTTTAAAAATCAAAACTTGTATTAGATTCCTTAAAAATATCTAGACCCAAAAATTTTGCTTACTTAATGTGTTAAATGTGTTCAGACTCAAAAATTTTAAATATTTGAAACCATTTGACTATAGTGTTTTGAGCTAAAAATAACAAACTTATAACTTATCCTTACTCAATTTAAAATATTTTTTTGCTAAATTCTGGCTGAAAATCAAGTAAAAATAATAAAAATAAAACAACAACATACCCAAAAATGTTTCAAATCATTATAAGTCTTAAAATTATTAGACAAACGTGTTTAAGTTTAACCTAAGAAGAATATTATTTATAAAATATTGTTATGCCAAAAGCTAAAAGAAAATACCGCTTATGTCTAAAATTTTGAAACATATTAAAACCAGTATTGTCATAGATGGTTTTAAAATTTATATCAATTTTGAGTCTAGACGTTTCTAAGGTGGTTGTAATTATTCTTATTTCTTGTACTCGCTTTTGTTTTGTGTTTAAATTAATGAATTTGAAGTAGAACGCATTGAAAAATTAATAAAAATATTTGTGTGCAATAAAAAACTATTGTCAAAAAAGTTTAGCTTACGTTTCCTAAAATAATTTATTATATCAGTATCATTTTTACATTAGATTTGGACTCAATAATAACATACAATAATTTAAATGTTCTCTTGACAAATGTTCTCAAATTCTACTCCAGGGTATTAATATTTTCCCAGTACTCGACCATATCTGGCTAACGTTCCTGATTAGACACTGCCCGCTAGATGTCTAGTCTACCGCCACGGGTATTTTATTTCCCCAGTACTTTACCACTATTTGGCAAACGTTCCCTGTATTAACACAGGAAGGCGTACGTCGGGAGCCTTTTTAGAAACGTTTGTCGTGTGTAACACTTTTGACAAAAGTTGAATTTGCCGCGCATGTTGCGATTTTGCTACGAAAAGTTTCTAAGATTACGAGCCGACATTTTGCTACTTCCTTCTATTGGGTGTTTTCGGTGTGCTTTGTGAAGCTAAAATTTTACACGTAAATTATTAATGTGTGCTTCAATAATTCCAAGTTAAATTGGTGTGTAAATGTAAATCCGACCTCATTCGCCGTAAGTGCTTTTTTTATTTCTTTTGTTGTCTCGTGGTTGTGTTAACTTTAATTACGACGTATGCTTTAGCACGTGTTTTGATCTCATACTTTTCTTGTGTATTACAATCTGGATAATTCCTGAGTGTGCTGGAATGGCTAGTTAAGAATCCTTCGCTATATGAACTCATCTGGCTGAGGCTGTCAGTACTGTACGCTAGCAAGATCCTGCTGTCTACAGAATACACTAAGTGCCTTCCGTTCAAAACCTATTCACTATTCATGCGTATGAAGTTCACGTGCATGTGACATTAAACGGTTTGAATTCCTAGCATATAAAAAAATTTTTATTCGGGGTAGACTCCACCACCGACGTTCGGTTTTTTTTAACTAGTTCCATAAGAGCTTGGGCGCTTTAGATAAATTGGGTGAAGCTACAACAAAAGGCCTTTTGGGTTGGCGGGAGCTACTTTCTTTACAGTTTCTCAAGGACCTCCTAATTCACCGACTAAGCCGGACACTGCTGTGCTAACTACTACAAATACTGGATCCTCCACGAATTTAGTGCGTTACTTCGAGCCAAATAGTATTGTTCTTCTCTCTAGGTTGTATCGTTAGAGCCGTCGCTTTCTTTTATTATTATTTGTAAACTACAACTGTTACAAAATTGTAAAAACCTTTTTCTTCAGATACTTTTTAAAATTTAAAAAAACAGTTTTAATCGTTATCAAAATGCAAAAATTTCAAAATAAAAACAAAAAACCAAAATGTTTAACAAAATCATAAAAAACAAATTATAATAAAAATAAGTTCATCAAAACTGTATGCAAAGAATAATGTTAAAACGAATAAAATTTAAAAATACACACATTTAAAGTAAACCGTAACATAAAATTTCTGTTTAACAAATACTCAAAAAATGAAGTAAAACAAGTTCAGTCAAAAACGAAACAATAGAAATCACTTAAAACTTATTTTTGAAACAAAGACTGAAAATATCAAAACAAAACAGTATCAAAAATTCAGTAAAAGTTTAACCAAAAACCAAAATTCTAAAATCAACTCTCAAAACATTATAAAATGAAGTACTTCGTACTAAATTCAAAAAAATTTAAAACAAAAATTAAAACGAAATCAAAATTTTAATTAAATACTTTTTAATTAAAAAATATATTTAAACTCAAAACAAAAAAATTTAAAAACGATAAAAATTTTAGAAAAAACAAAACATTGAAAAATAAACAAAAGGTAAAAAGAAAATATTAAGACAAAAAATCAAAATCAAAATTTTATTTAAAATTTGTTTAATACTTTTAATTAAAAAAATATATTTAAACCCAAAATAAAAAATACAAATTTAAAAACAAACAAAAATTTTGAAAATACAAATTTTTTTACGTCATCGTACTTTATTAGTATAAATAAAATTAAAAAAAAAAAAAAAAAAAAAAAAAAAAAAAAAAAACTTAAAAAATATTTTTTAAACAAAGACTAAAAATATTAAAAAACATATAAAATTAGTAAAATTAATAAAAAAATCCTAAAAATTATTCAAAATAAATAAAAACATTTAATTAGTATTTATTTAAAATTAATTTAATACTTTTTAATAAAATATATTTAAACTCAAAACTATTTCAATTTTAAATTTTAAAAAAAACATAAAAAAAAAAAAAAACAAAAAACAAAAAAGAATTTTATTTAAAATTTGTTAAACAAAAATATATTTAAAAAAATTTTTTTTTTTTATAAAAATTCAAAAAAAAAAAAAAAAAATTTAAAAAAAAAAAAAACATTTTTAAATAAAAAAAAAATAAAAAAATAAAAAAAATAAAAAAAACTAAAATAGAACTTCAAACAAAAAAAAACATTTAATTAGTATTTATTTTTGAATTAATAGCGAACAAAAAAAAAAAAAAAATAAAAAAACCAAAAAATTATATTTAACAAAATCAGTCATTCAAAAATTCAATAAAGCGAACAACAAAATGAAAAAAATACATTAAAACCGCAAAGTGAACAAGCAACGGGGAGTACGTCAAAAATAAAAATAAAAATCTCTAAAAATGGAATATCAACAAAAACTGTTGGTTCAAAAATTTTAGTATCCAAAAAATTTTTTAAACAGTGTAGTAATGCTATCCAAAATCAATTAAAAACAAATACTAAAATTATCATAACAATAATTTAGTAAAAAAAAACATTCAAAAACTAAAATCTGAAAATCTATAAAAAATCAACCCTAAAAACATTATAAAAATGAAGTACTTAGTACTAAGTTCCAACATTTTTTTTAATAAAAAAAACATTGAAAAATAAACAAAACGTAAAGAAAGAAAATTTTAAAAAATCATAATCGATATCAAAATTTTATTTAAAATTTGTTTTATTCAAAAAATATATTTAATTAATAAAATAGATCCATCATTCGTTTATAAAATATATTTAAACCTAAAACCAAAAAATACATTTTTAAAAAACCAAAAAAATTTTTAAAATTACAAAGATTAAATTAAAAAAAATTTAAATATTCAAATAAATTAAAATATTTAGAAAACAAGCAAGCAACTTTCAACATTTTTTTTTTAATACTTATTTTGACATAAATAAACTAACTGTCCAAAATGCCAAAACATAAACCACATAACTTTTTCTTGAAAATCTCAAAGAATTTATATTTAAACCTATCATGCAGTAGAGCCTCTTGAAAAAAAATATGCTGGATTATTTTTTCATTAACACGTCTCCATTATGATGCTGATTGACGACTTTAGATATTTTCTTACTCATTTGCCAACAAAAGTGTCCCCACAACGTTTGTTCCTATACATGCCAAAACTGTGGATGAGTCACTCCAGTAAATTGTTGAAACGTCTTCATATCCTAAAGCACTTTTCACATAGTTTACAAGTTCAGCTCAATGAGCCAAGCCATCAACTACATCCTTAGAATTGCGATTCTTTCCTTTGGCGCTATCCTTGACTTTGCCATCAGAGTAGTTTTTCCTTATTATACGTCCTTCCAATCCGCATTCCCGAAGCCGACTCCGGAAAGATTCGAATAACAGCGAACATAAACCACTGCTGCATACGCATCCTGATTGGCATCACAAAAACAATGCAATTCCTTTCCAATTGCACCACCATTAAAATAACGAGAAATCTTCACCTTGTGAATAATGGAGAGACTTGATATTCACTTTATAAACTCATTTTGCATGTCCTTAGGTAAATCAACATCCTATTCTAACACTTGACTATATCCCCTTTGAATAGTAACTTTGGTTTTATCAGAACTGTACAGGATATTCCAATGGGGTTGAACACTTCGTGATAAATTAATTTTTTAATTATTCATGTTCTTCCATTGGCCAGACGGAAGTCACCACATTGTCAATACAAAAACTGCACTTGCTTATTTTGTATTCTCTGTTTCAAAAGATTCCTCAAATAATACTGGCTACGGTTAACTCCAAAGACAACCTTTGGGCTAATATGTCTTCTTGCAATCAGTCCACCAAACAAACTTTAAACACTAGGGATCTTTCCCATGTACATTGATCATCATGAAAGCTTTACGAATATCTGCAATGACACCAATTTTCTGCTCACAAAAGGATAACAGTTTGATGCCGTTCGGACCTTGGAACAGACAATCATTCAAGTTTGGTGTACTTCCACTCTTACCGGATGCTTCAAAGACTGGTCGGACTGGAGTAATGCTACTTTCCTTGAAAACGGGGTGATGATGTAGAAAGTGACTTTCCGTAGTGAAATCTTCTAATTTGACTTTCTCGATTAGTCTTTCCTCTTCTCATTGCTCAAACAAACACTTTTCCGTAGTCCTAGAAACTGCTACTAGTCCATTGTTAAACTTCCTCAAATTGCTTTTGATAAGTGTGCCCCAAAAATCACTTCCTATCATTTATCTACCTCACTTTCACAATCACTAATATTAAGGTGCAGACGAACCAGTTCTTTCTTCAGTTAAATATTGGTGATTCTAGGCACTTCTCCTCCAAGATTTGGCATTTTTCTCAATTAAGCACACTAAAATATCCTTCATCAAAAATGCTGTAGATGAAACACCGAGCTTCTTCGTTTTTGTGAACGTTCTATCAAAAATAACACAACTGGACACTTTACTTCCTATCAAACATCTGCCTATTTTCTTCACTATGCTAGAGATAATGAAACTTCTTTGACATCCATCATCAAATAATAAATGAGCATAACATTTTTTTCCACCACTTCCTAGTACACTGACAACCGCAGTCTTCAGTAAAACCTCACATTGTTTTGCACTGAATTTGTTGCATGTTGATTTGGTGGAAGAATGTTGACTGATTGTTTACTTTTTTTGCACTTTTCTCAAGCACTTTACAAACAAGACCATGATAAGGTCTTCGGCAAACACGATACTTCCTCCTATGATGTCCGTGCCTGAAACACTTTCGGCAGACCCTTTTATCTTCAACAATCTTTTCCTATTCTTGAAGAGATGCGTGACGACTTTGCTTCTTCTTGAAACAAACCGGATGCTTTTGCTCGATATCATTTTTGCCTTTTTTTTTCTTGATAAAAAGCATCTTACCTGAATTTTTGGAGTTGCCTTTGACGCCATTTTTGACGAAATCAATTTGTTGTTGATGTCGTACTTCTTCTTCAAAAACTCTATGAGTATATCAAGTTTTGACTTTTTTTACTCTTCTTTCTGTACGGCATTGACATAACTGTAGCACTTTGTCAGGAAAACTTGACTCCACAAACGAAAATATCCATGTTGCTGGGAAATAACACCTCTCTTGCTAAAACATTTTCAATTACCATCTTCAGAAGCTCTCTTACGTAAACTTGAAGTAAGAGGTCTTCCTTTCAAATCGTTCCTTTAAGGTTTCCACTGCTGCTGGGTATATGCAAGGCGGTTTGGTGTAATCACTTCAAGGGCTTTGGATCCAGCCTCTATATCTTGAATAAGTAATTGGAACTTCGTCGCGTTATCCAAATCAGCCTCCAAACTTGAGCAGTTCGATCTTGGTAAGATGATAAGACTTTTTCCTGACCTCTAACTTTTGACTGGGCTACTGACAGTACAGGTTAATGCTGTTACAGAGTTAATAATCTTTTGATTCTGTCTTGCAGTCTGTAGAATTGGTTACCGTAGTCCCTCATTTCACTCAGTTCCTTCTTTGTCACCTGTTCATCCGCATCAGTATCCAGCAGCTGAGTCTTCATTTCACTGTCAACAAATTCCATTGTTTTTTTCTAGTCGCTTAAAGTTAGTTCGAACTACTGTTGAATGGAGAGCAAGTCTAAAGGTCTTGATGAATGTCATCAAACTCCAATCTTGCCAACTATTGCGTCTTCTTTAGCTTGTCCATTGTTTTGACTGTTTGTAACGGTTTTTCTTTCAACAACTAACAGGCACTTAATTATTTTTAACTGACAATAGTCTTTTGACAAGCGTAACACTAACTAGACTAAAATTTTAACGGAGATTAATTAAGTTTTTTCTAGTTTCTACAGACAAAATTCTCATCTGGTCTAGCTTCCGACTGACTTTTTAACTTTTTTCTGGCCCCTATTCATGCACAACAAACATTTTCCCTGCTACATAATAAATAAATTAAATATTTAAATTTGTTCTAATTTTAAGGTATTGTTATTAAAAGTACTAAAAATCTAACACTTTTCAAGTATCTCATAAATTAAAAAACCAAAATATTTTTTTGCTTCAATTTTAAAAAACACTAAAAATTCAAAAAAATCCTGAACGTTTCAAAATTATTCGAAACCCAAAAGTTAAAATTTTTACATATGTTTTGATTGCTAAACTATCATCATCAGCGGAACTGATACTGTGCAGTTTTTAGTGTTTTTTTTAACAGTAAAAGTGTTTTTTAATTTTGTTTCTCTTACGGAAATACTGCAACAACAGGTTATGGGCACAGTATACCGGTCAAAAAAGAGAAATAGTGTTTGTCAAGACGAATAAAAATTAAAATACAAAACTGTCGTTGAATCAGTGACTGAAAGTAAGTAAAACGCACCAAAAGAAATTTAGAAGTTTGACAGAAAAAAAATCAAAGTACCAAGAGAATGTCGTTTGATATGACAAGGATTGAACTGTTGAACACATATAATTATCAAGCGTGGAAGATCCAGATGAATTAGAAACGATGCGTAAGCGGTGACACAGTGAAGCAGAATCAGTGACAGCAGCACGTGCCTGGGAGAGCAACGACAGAACAGCTAAGTGTGACATTTTAATTTCGCGGATCTAAGGAATTGTGGGAAATACTGTAGTTAACATAGGTGTAAGTCAAATAACTTCGATGTTGAGACAATTGACTCATCACAAAATGGAAGAATATGAAGATGTACATCGGGGCCTTCAAATTTTTGAGACCAACGCTAAATTAAAGGACTTGACGTCATTATTGGATAAATTGGATAATTTCAGATGTGCCATCGAATCAAGAGACTACTTACCGGATCCAGACATCTTGAAAACCAAAATCGTTGAAGAGTACAACGTTAGAAAGGCCAAGAATGACACACAGTTTCAAATGCCGTGATTACTAGAAAGCAATCAAAAAAATAGCAGAAACAAACAGTAGAGCAGGGCAACAAAATGCAGCTGAAAAAGAAATTTGAATTTAAGTGTCACCGATGTCACAAGACGCACTGCAAACATTGTGAAAAAAGATAGAGCAAATAATGTTGAAGATGTGAGTCTAAATGTGAAGAAATTGAAACTCACGAGACATTCAGCAAAGTCAGGCATCCAGAAACAATGTCTGGTGTTTAAACAATGGCTGTGGGACTCACCTCTCCAAAGACCTGGATAAATTTGTTAAAATCACGGATACAAGGACTGAAAAATTAAACTTGGATGATGTACGTTCCTGACCTTCGAACAAATTTGTTATCAGTGTCAAAAATGATTAAAACAAATCAGCCGTAATCATGGGTCAAAGTAAAAAAAACTGTTCTTTAAGCTAATCGAGTAAAAGGACTGTATTTTATACGAGAAAAAGGAAAAAAAAACGATTGATTTTGTCATCACACCACGAACCACTAAAAATGATCAGAGTCAACGGAAAGAAGATCATGATGAAAACTGGTTCGATGCCGTGGAGGAAATTGAAGGAGAGAAAGAACAAGAAACTTAGAGATCAACGTGAAAGTCAAGCTGAAAGTCGTAATCAAGCAGAACCTGGAGCAATGTCTCAAAAGAAAAGGTTCAGGAAGGTCAAAGAAGATTATGACCGGAATGTCAGGAAGAACAAAAATAGAATTCCACCAAGTGGAAGATATAGACAGAGCTGATGTAGCAGAAGAATTTGAAGAATCAAAAATGACACATGGGTATTTGTTGATCGTTCTCAGAATCAACCAGTCGTGGGAAGTTGAGTAGTCTTGAAGAACAAATAGAATTCAGACGGTACTCTGGAAAGAAAAAAGCCAGAATCGTGGTTAGAGGATTTTTTCGACATCCTGCAATAGATTTCAAAAAAACTTTTGCACCGGTAGGTAGACGCTTGAAAAAGAAAATTTTCATAAAAGTTCCAGAATACACTGAAGACATACTGGAAACAATCATCGCAACTAATCAAAAACGAACGAAAAGAGGAAGAAGAACGTCAAACTTCTTGAAGAGTTCAGAAAAGAAAATAAATTTTGCCTTATGAAGAAAACGCTTTAGGGTCTTCGTAAATGGTTTATCAAACTGTGCGAGGAATTAAAGAGATTTGGAATTGAAATCAGATCAGTGTGTATTTTATTCGGGACAAGGGGAACTATTACGTCAATGGCTTTCTAGCTGTTCCCTAAGAAGTTGAAGCAGCTTGAGGAAAACTTCGAGATTAAGAAACTTGGAAACTTGGAATAGAATTTTCACAGACTGAACATCAGATCAAAAAGATTATCTGCAGAACGTATCGAAGAGATTCAACATGACCAATGCCAAACCTGTAGCTACGCCACTTGAACCATCTATAAAATTAAAGAAAAGTAAAGATAAATCATCGGAATCACCATATAGAGAATTGATAGGAGCGTTGATGTACTTGGCAGTCAATCAGTTATCTAATTCATTACAGCTCGTGTTATAATTTAACTTATTGGACGACTGCAAAGCGAGTCTTAAGGTACTTGAAGGGAACACAAGACATTCGAAAGAAATAAAGAACGTTAACTAGTTGAACGTTGATGCAGTCTGGACAAATTGCATTGGTGACAGAAAATCATACACTGGATATGTCTTTGTGTTAGGAAGATCTCCAATATCATGGGAATTAAGAAAACAACACACAGTGTCATCAATTGAAGCCGAGTATATGGCTTTAATAGAAGCTGCTAAAGAGGTCATATACCTGAAGAGGATCAAAGGAACAATCAAGGAGCTCAAAAATTAGCTAAGAATGAAGTGTTCTACAACAGAACAAAACATATCGATGGTATGCTTCAACGGATGACATGGCAGCGGGGCTTCCAAAACCAAAACATGTTTGGAGTTATCGGGTGTTCGAGAAATTCCAAATTAAATGGTTCATTGTCCGCATCTCGAGGGGAAGTGTATAAGATAAAAGATTCAAAAAGAACAAGACATGTAATTGATCGTCATTTGATATTTCATGATAGACGTTAAAAATAATATACAGTTTTTTAATTTTTATTTTTAAGTAGTTAATTAATTAATGAACGATTTTAGTATAGGCAACGAAGCATACATGTGTATACCTAAAGTTGCCATTTTATCTGTCAATTACATTATGAAAATGTAAATAAAAATCTGTCATAATTTGTAGAAAAGCAAAGTTTAATAAGAACAAATCAACATTAATAAATCTTCAATTTGTTCACACAAACTTTGAGACATTTTTGTACTGTATATAACATTCCGATGATAACACTTATAACTTTAAGATGTTTAGCTCATCATAAAATAAAATCTATAAAAAAGAAATGGCCCAATAAACATTCCGACTCCTAAAAATATCTTTAGGAAGTTTTTTTTAACCACTTTAAAAAATGTCTACATGTGCATGTTGTGTGAAATAACATTAAGGTAAAATCAAGCTTCATCGTTTAAGAATCTTAAGCTGGAACACATGCAGGATAATCAATCCTGTCTCAATAGGTTAGTGGACCACTTGTACAGAATAGCAATATGAACGAATATCTTTGTTTGGTATGATGTGACAAGTCATTATGAAAATTCAATTTGTCTACAAGCAACGTAGAGATGTTACTTGGGCTTCTTGTATCATTTATCAAACATTGTCAACCATTTCTGGTTCTGTCTTTGTAGATGCATCACTATTTTGAATAAACACCAATCTATTCTCACAAAAAAGATTTATACACTTTGTTTCGCTGTGATAAAAACTATTATATTTTGCCGCAACAATTGAAATTTAGTACCTCAATTCTCCATCAACTTAGTGACTTTAATTAAAATACTGATGTCAAATAGCCTTACAAAAGACGAAAAGGCAAACAATAATCAAATATAAAGCTCACAAAAAAGTAGAAACAATGAAGTTAGGTTATGTTATACAATTAAAAAATTGTTGCAAGTTTACAAAGTGGTACTTTCTAAAGGTGCGTTTACAATAGCATATCTTAAATTAAACGGCGATTAACAATCTCAAACATTAACGCGCTCGCTTCGCTCACGCGTTAAAATATCTTGATTGTCAATTGCCGTTATTAATACACTCGTTTATTAAATAACTATAATTAAAGTGTTCTTTAATTTTATTTTTTTCGTAAAATACTGCAACAACAATTCAAAATTAAATTTGATATAAAGGTTTAATTTTTTTAAGAAGCAACATTTAAGTCGTAAGTAACATTTTTCAAATTTAAAATAAAATTTTTTTCTGATTTTTGAAAAGGTTTTTACAGTATTTCAAAGATTTTATGTTTTTATTGATTTAAAATTGAGAAAATTTTCTATGTTTCTAGTCAAATGTGTGTCTTTTATGTATTAACATTGTTTGAAATTCAAGTTTTTATTATTTTCAGCTGCAACAAAATTTTAGTTTTTTCCATCAAACAATTTGTACATTTTTGAATTGTTAATGAATTTTTTTCACATTTCCTTTTGTTGTCTAATTAAACTAATGTCAACAATCGTGAATTATTGATCTACAACTGCAGTGATAGTGTGTCCCAGTTCAGCAATAAAAATCCCTCGAGACCGAATGACCTTAGCTCGAAAGCGCAATTTAAATACACAGGCATTTGTCTCGGGGGCGGCGCGTTTTAGCGAAAAAAAAATTTATCGTTCGGCGATCAGGTGCAGAAAACGTCTTAAGTGCTGAACAACACCTAAAAACGTCTTCGCAGACACCATTTGCACGCAATTTCAGCAAATTTAATCTAATTTTGTATTGTATAGTAGGCGATCGATCGCATCTAATTCGGTTACAAGAAGTAAACAATACATACACAAATGAAGATATTAGAAAGGAAAGTGTCTAAAGCAGAAGTCATTCTAGTGAAAATTCAATTTATGTTAGAAATTCTGCAATTCGTACAGTTACGGTCCATCTAACTAATGCTCAACGTTCGCAAGAGTCCGCTTCAGTAATGGAAATTTTTGCCGATCGTTTTCCTAAGAAAATCCATGCGAATCCCGAATTGGTTCGCTGCAGCCAGCTAGTATCTATCATGTGGGGAATTACTGTATTTGGACGTTGGTCACTTGTTAGGGACATTCGCGACTCTCGTTTGTTTGCTTCTCATCGATCACCACTAGATTCGTTTTCTTTTTCTCCGATCTTCTTCTTTTTTTTTGCGCGACGTATGCAAGTGCGGTTTCCGCACGCCGGATTAGTCACCCTCAAACACCCCTCCCCGTCGCAATTGAATATCCTAATTGAAATTACTTACGCGCCATTACGTTTATTTTTGTTGGAGTCCAGTTAACTGTTTTATTGCGTAGTTTGGCGTGACAAAAGTTTTCGCTGCGATGGCACAAAAATAAAATGAAATTTGTTGTGCGAGAACAGGCGCCTGCAGTGTTTTAATCGTATTAATCATCTATTGAAGGATTCAATTAACATTAACTTCATTATTTAAATGTCTGTGAAACAATTAGCAGTTCACTTGCATTTACATAGATGGTGTACATGTAATGTCCGCTTTTATTGTAGTAACACACTTTTTGTAAAACAATTAATAGTGATGGCGCACATCAAAATTGACAAACGTTGGATTAAAGTAAATACTCTAAAGTCTGCCTTTAAGACAAATTAAATTTAAAACCGGATTAAATCTAAATTATTTTATTATTAATTAACCTTATCATCTAGACATCTATAAAATAAGTAACAGTTTACTTGTTTAGTTATAGATGGCGTACACCAAAATTCTATGTTATCAGTATTTCTAATATTTTTCCAAATCATAGTTTATGTGACAGCTAGTTTTTGTAATAAACATTAGATAGCAGAAATTATTGTTAGAGAATTAAAGATTTGTGTCTATTAAATTTCCCGTCTAGAGGAAAATAGTAATGGTTTACTAGCTCATTCATAGATGGCGTACATAAAAATTTTAGATTTCAACAAGTGTTCGTTGAATCAAAATTAGCATTAAGAGGAGATAAAAATATGAATCTAAATATAAATCCAAATTTCTAATGTTTTTGAAATTAATAATACATTTAATATTTAAAAAATAATAATAATAAAGATAATTTTAAACATAGATGGCGCAAATCAAAATTGACAAACGTTTGATTGTCGTAAATACTCTAAAGTCTGTCTTTAAGACTAAAGTTCAAAGAAACAAAAATTTGTTGCTGTCAAAAACAATTATTTACACGAACTTAAATAGATGGCGTACATGGCCTAAATTTTGACGAAGCAAATGCAATTTTAGTTTTTAAAAATTGGATTAAATATAAATTAATTTATTATTAACCTTATCATCTAGACGTCTATAAAATAAGTAACAGTTCACTTGTTTATTTATAGATGGCGTACACCAAAATTCTATATTACTAGTATTTCTAATATTTTTCCAAATCATAGCTTATGTGACAGCTAGTTTTTGTAATAGACATTAGATACTAGAAATTGTTGTAGGAGAATTACAGATTTGTGTCTATTAAATTTCCCATCTAAAGGAAAATAGTAATAGTTCACTAGCTCAACGAGTGTTCGTATCAATTTTGAATCAAAATTAGCATTAAGAGGAGATAAAAATATGAATCTAAATATAAATCCAAATTTTTAATGTTTTTCGAAATTAATAATACATTTTAATATTATTAAAAAATAATAATAAAGAAGATAATTTCAAACATAGATGGCGCACATCAAAATTGACTAACGTTTGCATTGGTTTCAAAAATCGGATTAAACCTAAATTATTTTATTATTAACCTTATTACCTAGACGTCTATAAAATAAGTAACAGTTCACTTGTGTATTTATAGATGGCGTACACCAAAATTCTATATTATCAGTATTTCTAATATTTTTCCAAATCATAGCTTAAGTGACAGCTAGTTTTTGTAATAGACATTAAATACTAGAAATTGTTGTTAGAGAATTAAATATTTGTATCTATTAAATTTCCCTTCTAGAAAGAAATAGTAATGGTTTACCAACTTATCCATAGATGGCGTACATAAAAGTTTTAGACTTCAACGAGTGTTCGTATCAATTTTGAATCAAAATTAGCATTAAGAGGAGATAAAAATATGAATCTAAATATAAATCCAAATTTTTAATGTTTTTCGAAATTAATAATACATTTTAATATTATTAAAAATAATAATAATAATAAGATAATTTCAAACATAGATGGCGCACATCAAAATTGACAAACGTTTGCATTGGTTTCAAAAATTTGATTAAATCTAAATTATTTTATTATTAACCTTATTACCTAGACGTCTATAAAATAAGTAACAGTTCACTTGTGTATTTATAGATGGCGTACACCAAAATTCTATATTATCAGTATTTCTAATATTTTCCAAATCATAGCTTATGTAGCAGCTAGTTCTTGTAATAAACATTAAATACCAGAAATTGTTGTTAGAGAATTAAAGATTTGTATCTACTAAAATTCCCTTCCACAAAAAAATAGTAATGGTTTACCAACTTATCCATAGATGACGTACATAAAATTTTAGACTTCAACGAGTGTTCCTATCAATTTTAAATCAAAATTAGCATTAAGAGGGGATAAAAATATGAATCTAAATACAAAACCAAATTTTTAATGTTTTTCGAAATTAATAATACATTTAATATTATTAAAAAATAATAATAATGAAGATAATTTCAAACATAAATGGCGCACATCAAAATTGACAAACGTTTGATTTTTGTCAATACTCTAAAGTCTGTCTTTAAGACCAAAGTTCAAAAGAAACAAAAATTTGTCGCTGTCAAAAATAATTATTTACTCGAACTTATGAAGATGGCGTACACGGCCTAAATTTTGCCGATGCAAATGCATATTTTATTTTTAAAATCGGATTAAATCTAAATTATTTTATTATTAACCTTATCATCTAGACGTCTATAAAATAAGTAACAGTTCACTTGTTTATTTATAGATGGCGTACACCAAAATTCTATAGTATCAGTATTTCTGATATTTTTCCAAATCATAGCTTAAGCGACAGCTAGTTTTTGTAATAGACAATAAATACCAGAAATTGTTGTTAGAGAATTAAAGATCTGTATCTATTAAATTTCTCATCTAGAAAGAAATAGTAATAGTTTACCAACTTATCCATAGATGGCGTACATAAAAGTTTTAGACTTCAACGAGTGTTCGTATCAATTTTGAATCAAAATTAGCATTAAGAGGAGATAAAAATATGAATCTAAATACAAAACCAAATTTTTAATGTTTTTCGAAATTAATAATACATTTTAATATTATTAAAAAATAATAATAATGAAGATAATTTCAAACATAGATGGCGCACATCAAAATTGACAAACGTTTGCACTTTTTTCAAAAATTTTATTAAATCTAAATTATTTTATTATTAACCTTATGGCCTAGACGTCTATAAAGTAAGTAACAGTTCACTTGTTTATTTATAGATGGCGTACACCAAAATTCTATATTATCAGTATTTCTAATATTTTCCAAATCATAGCTTACGTAGCAGCTAGTTCTTGTAATAAACATTAAATACCAGAAATTGTTGTTAGAAAATTAAAGATTTGTATCTATTAAAATTCCCTTCCACAAAAAAATAGTAATGGTTTACCAACTTATCCATAGATGACGTACATAAAAATTTTAGACTTCAACGAGTGTTCCTATCAATTTTAAATCAAAATTAGCATTAAAAGGGATAAAAATATGAATCTAAATACAAAACCAAATTTTAATGTTTTCGAAATTAATAATACATTTTAATATTATTAAAAATAATAATAATGAAGATAATTGCAAACATAAATGGCGCACATCAAAATTGACAAAAGTTTGATTTTTGTCAATACTCTAAAGTCTGTCTTTAAGACCAAAGTTCAAAAGAAACAAAAATTTGTCGCTGTCAATAATAATTATTTACTCGAACTTATGAAGATGGCGTACACGGCCTAAATTTTGCCGATGCAAATGCATATTTTATTTTTAAAATCGGATTAAATCTAAATTATTTTATTGTTAACCTTATCATCTAGACGTCTATAAAATAAGTAACAGTTCACTGTTTATTTATAGATGGCGTACACCAAAATTCTATAGTATCAGTATTTCTGATATTTTCCAAATCATAGCTTACGTAGCAGCTAGTTCTTGTAGTAGACATTAAATACTAGAAATTGTTGTTAGAGAATTAAAGATTAGTATCTATTAAATTTCCCATCTAGAAAGAAATAGTAATGGTTTACCAACTTATTCATAGATGGCGTACAACAAAATTTTACACTTAATGAGTGTTTGAATGAATTTTGGATCAATATCAGCCTTAAAAAAATGTTTATTCCAATGAACCTAAAATTTAATAATGTTTTTATAAATTATGAGTTTTGAGGAAAAAAAGGTTGTACAAATGTAGCAAATTTGTAATAACAAAAATTTCAAAATTAATTTCTTAAAATTTTAAATTACGGAAAAACAGTAAAATTGTTTTGAAGAAAAAATTTACTGAAAAGACATTTTACAATTTTTACTAAAAGAAAAGATAAACTTTAATTTTTTAAGATATAAAAGTTTTAAAATTAAAAATAAACAAAAATTTGAAAAATTTTACATAAAAAATGTTAAAAAATTAATAAATATCTTCTCAAAAATTTTATGTTATGGAAAAACTGTTGATATATTTTAGGGACAGACAATTCAATGATTCGGTAAAACAAAATTGAAAAGGGCTCTTACTGATCAAGAAACATTTTACATAAAAATTTAAAAAAATTAACAAATTTTTTTCTCAAAAATTTAAAATTATGGACTAACAGTAGAAACATTCTAAAGAAGGTCTATTACTAAAACGAGAGAAACAATTTAGATACAAATGTTTAAAAATAAATAAATTTTTTATAAAGTTTTAGGTTATAAAAAAACTGTAAAAAATATTTTTAAAAAACAAAATTGATAAAAGTTTTTACTAAAAAAATTGAAAATTTTAAATAAATTTTTTTTAAATTAACGTTTTCTTTTTAAAAAAAAATCAGTTATGAAAAAAATTGTAGAAATATTTTAGAGCAAACAATTGTATGATTCGGTAAATCAAAATTGGAAATGAAAAAAGAATTAAATGATTTGGTAGATTAAATATGGAAAAAAAGTTCTTACAGAAAAGATAATATTTTAACATAATACATTTTAAAAATAAATAAATTTTTCCTCAAAAATTTTTAAATTAATGAAAAATTATAGACATATTTGAAGTCAACAAAGAAATCTTACTAAAAAAGATAAAACATTTAATAATTTTTTTTTAAATAAACAAAGTAAAAATATTTTAGGAAAAGGAATTGAATGATTCGGTAGAACAAACTTAAAAATTTAAAGAAACACAGAAACTAAATTTAAAAGAGGCTCTTACTGTAAAAATTGGGACATTTACCTTAAACATTTTTTTAAATATTTAATTTCTTCTTACAATGTTTTAAAATATAGAAAAACCATAGAAATCTTTTCAGGATAACAATTAAATAATTTAGTACAACATAATTAAAAAGGGGTTCTTACTTAAAATTGAGAAACATTTTATTTAATTTTTTCAAAATATTAAAATTTCTTCAATTCAATAATTTGGTAAAAAAGCTAAAAGAGTTTTTACTGAAAAGATTGGAAAATTTTAAATAAAAAAAAATTTAAAAATAAATAGATCTTCTCTAAAAAATTATAAAATATAAAAAAACTGTAAAAAAATTTTCAGGATAATAATTAAATAATTTAGTAAAACAAAATTAAAAGGTTAAAAAATTTTACACAAAAACTTTTATAAAAATGTTTAAATTTCTTCTATAAAAATTTTAAATTGTAGAAAAGCTGTAGAAATATTTTTAGGATAACAATAAATTAAATAATTTAGAAAAACAAAATTAAAAATAGGTTATACTAAAAATATAGAAAAATTTTACATACATTTTTTTAAAAAAATATTAAAATTTCTTCTTAAAAATTTTAAATTACAGAAAAACAGTAGACATTTTTTCAGGATAACAATTAAATGATTTAGTAAAACAAAATTAATAAAGGGTTTATACTAAAAATATAAAAACATTTTATACATTTTTTTTTAAATATTACAATTTTTCTTAAAAATAAATATTAAATTACAGAAAAACAGTAAGAAATCTTTTTTAGGGTAACAATTAAATAATTTAGTACAACAAAATTAAAAGAGGTTCTTACTTAAAACAGAAATATTTTATTCAATTTTTAAAAAATATTAAAATTACTTTAATTGAATAATTCGGTAAAAAAACACAAAGAGTTCTTACTGAAAAGGTAGGAACATTTTAATTAAAAAAATTTCGAAATAAATAAATTTCCTAAAAAAAAATTTTTTAAATTACAGAAAAACAGTAGAAATATTTTCAATATAACAATTTTTGATTTAGTAAAACAAAATTAAAGAGGGGTTTTCATTGAAAAAGATACAAACATTTTTTACACACAAGTTTCTGCTTAAAAATTGTTAAATTATACAAAAATCAATAAGTAGAAATATTTTCAGGATAACAATTAAATGATTTAATAAAAGCAAAATTAAAAGGGTCTTATTGAAAAATAAAACATTTTACATAAAATTTTGTAATTAAATATTAAATTTCTTCTTTTAAATTTTGAAAAACAGTAGAAATTTTGTCAGGATAACAATAAATGATTAAGTAAAACAAAATTGAAAAGGGCTTCTTACTGAAAACATTGAACACTTTTCATACAATTTTTAAAGATTAAAATTTTAAATTATAGAAAAACAGTAAAAATATTTATAGAATAACAATTGAATGATGAGAAAAAATAATTGAAAAGGATTCTTATTGAAAATATATTTTCTTTTACATAATATAAAATATTAAAATTTCTTTTCAAAATATTTCAATTATAAAAATTCAATAATTAGAAATATTTTCAAGGTAACAATTTAATGAAATTTAAAGAGGGGTTCTTACTAAAACTTAGAAATTTTAACATGCAAATTTTAATTACAATAATTATTTAATAACAATTGAATGGTTTAGTAAATCAAAACTAAAAAGGATTTACTTAAAACATGAAAAAAAATTTTACATAAAAAATTTTAAAAAATATTTAAAATGTTTCAAGATTTACAATTAAATAGTTTAGTAAAACAAAATTATACAGGGCTCCTACTAAAAATATAGAAACATTTTACATAAAAATGTTTAAAAATATTAAAATTTCTTCTTAAAAAAGTTAAATTTATAAAAAACAATAAAAACAGTAGAATAATTTTCAGGATAACAATTGAATAATTTAGTAAAACAAAATTAAAATGTGCTTTTATTAAAAAAATAACATTTTACAACATTTTTTTTTAATAATAAAATTTAAAAAAAATTTAAATTATAGTAAAATTTTAAAATATATAAAAATTCCTTCCTAAAAACTTTAAATTATAGAAAAAGAGTAAAAATGTTTTCAGAATAACAATTGAATAATTTGGTAAAACAAAATTAAGAAGGGACTTTATATAAATTTTAAATTTATAAAAAAAACAATAAAACAGTTGAAATATTTTCAGGATAACAATTGAATAATTTAAATTATTGTCGTTTTTTATTGAAAAGAAAAATTTTATAAAATTTTTTTAAATATTAAAATTCCTTTTTAAAATATTTTAAATTATAGTAATATAGTTAAAGTATTTTTAGGATAACAATTAAGTAATTTAGTAAACAAACTTAAAAAATATTAAAAAGATAGAAACGTTTTACATAAAAAGTCTTATAAAAATTATATAATTTTTTTTTTTTTTTAATTTTAAGTTATAGAAAAATAGTAGAAAAATAAGATTATTTAATAACATTTGAATGATTTAGTAAATCAAAATTTACTTAAAACATGGAAAACTTTACATAAAAAATTTTTAAAAAATATTTAAAATGTTTTAGGATTTACAATTATAAAATTTAGTAAACAAAATTAAACAGAGGCTCTTACTAAAAGATAGAAACATTTTACAAGAAAAATTTTAAAATATATAAAAATTCCTTCCTAAAAAACTTTAAATTATAGAAAAGAGTAAAAATTTTTCAGAATAACAATTGAATAATTTGGTAAAACAAAATTAAGAAGGACTCTTACTAAAAGATATAAATATTAAATTTATAAAAAAACAATAAAAACAATTGAAATATTTTCAGGATAACAATTGAATAATTTAAATTATTATCGTTTTTTTTATTGAAAAAATAGAAAAATTTTATAAAATTTTTTTTAAATATTAAAATTTTTTTTTAAATATTTTAAATTATAGTAATACATTTAAAGTATTTTTAGGATAACAATTAAGTAATTTAGTAAAACAAACTTAAAAAATATTAAAAGATAGAAATGTTTTACATGAAAAGTTTTATAAAAATTATATAATTTTTTTTTTTTAAATTTATATTATAGAAAAATAGTAGAAATTTTTAAGATTATTTAATAACATTTGAATGATTTAGTAAATCAAAATTAAAAGGGGATTTACTTAAAACATTAAAAAATGTTACATAAAAAATTTTAAAAAATATTTAAAATGTTTTAGGATTTATAATTAAAAATTTAGTAAAACAAAATTAAACAGAGGCTCTTACTAAAAAGATAGAAACATTTTACAAGAAAAATTTAAAAATATATAAAAATTCCTTCCTAAAAAACTTTAAATTATAGAAAAAGAGTAAAAATGTTTTCAGAATAACAATTGAATAATTTGGTAAAACAAAATTAAAAAGGGACTCTTACTGAAAAGTTATATTAATGTTAAATTTATAAAAAAAAACAATAAAAACAGTTGAAATATTTTCAGAATAACAATTGAATAATTTAAATTATTATCGTTTTTTTATTGAAAAAATAGAAAAATTTTATAAAATTTTTTTTTTATATATTAAAATTTCTTTTAAATTATAGTAATATAGTTAAAGTATTTTTTAGGATAACAATTAAGTAATTTAGTAAAACAAACTTAAAAAATATTAAAAGATAGAAACGTTTTACATAAAAGTTTTATAAAAACTATATAATTTTTTTTTTTAAATTTAAATTATAGAAAAATAATAGAAATTTTAAGATTATTTAATAACATTTGAATAATTTAGTAAATCAAAATTAAAAGGGGATTTACTTAAAACATGTAAAAATATTACATAAAAATGTAAAAAATATTTAAAATGCTTTAGGATTTACAATTAAAAAATTTAGTAAAACAAAATTAAACAGAGGATCTTACTAAAAACATAGAAACATTTTACAAGAAAAATTTTAAAATATATAAAAATTCTTTCCTAAAAAACTTTAAATTATAGAAAAAGAGTAAAAATGTTTTAGAATAACAATTGAATAATTTGGTAAAACAAAATTAAGAAGGAACTCTTACTGAAAAGATATATAAATGTTAAATTTACGAAAAAAACAATAAAAACAGTTGAAATATTTTCAGGATAAAAAACAAATTTTACTTTTGCTTTTAGAAAATTTTGTAGTCAAACCTACAAAATATCCCCATCGATTTTCAATCTAAATTCTAAAAACGTCTGTCCGAGGTCTGTAATGATAGATAAAAGCTACTTGTTAACACACCCCAAAATAAGAATGACCCCGTGGGGGAGTCGGGGTCCAACAAATTCGCTATCAATCAAACGTCGGCGGTCGATAAAATAAAAGCACCCCTTCATCCCGGAAGAAGAAAAAAATTTAAAGGCGCATAAATAACGACCGTCGTCGTCGTCGGAAAAGGAAAAAAGTGAGCGAGCGTCGTCTTCCAGACACGCATCCCTATTAGTTTGGTTAAATATCGTACCAATCATCTTTTTCGCATGCTCTCTCTTATAAGCAAAATAGAGTGAGTTTTGGCATGTACAAGACGGCTATAATATTTTCAGGACAATTTATAAATCATGATTTGACAATCAGACGCCATTACGGGCCGCGATGTCACCGCGTTATCTGTATCTAATTTCGAATATATTTTAAATGTCAGCTGTAATGCATTACACGATCCGGAAAAAAATACGGAACTCCAGCGGTTCTCAAACAATTAATGTAGTTCGTCGCTTAGGCGCGCGTCGAAGTCACCGGACGCGCCAAAACAACAAAATTTGCAAAACCTCCGCATATCACCTAGTAAACTTTACATGCAACTGCAGTAATAAATATTGGTAGAATTGCCTGTTAGAATGCCGTAAATAACTTTATTTGCAAGTGACATCATTAATAGTTTTGCGTATCATTTAAAAGTTGTAAATCACGTACGTTTATTAATCGAATAAATTAAATTTATTGCAAGCGCGCGAGCGCGCGCGGCGGCGGCGGCGGCGACCGCGCCGGGGCGCTTTCTAAAAGTTGAGCAAACCCATTGTCTTTTTTCCGCGTGCTCAGCTTAAATACAACAAAATATTAGAATAATCAAACCTTTAATATGTAAATAAAATGATTCCCGATTAATGCGGCCGATAAGGCCGCCCCCATCCCCATTTCAGTTATAGATATTGCGGGGTATTAAAATGTTTAAGTTGGTACACCTTAGCACGCAATTGTCCTTTATTATTAGTATTTATCGTACAAAATCAAAAACATTAATTAGAATTTGCATTCGCTATAAAGATATCCGGGACCGACTAATTAATTCAATTAGCGCAAATAAAGGAAATAATAATTTTAAATTAAGAACCCAATTAAACGTAATAACAGCCCGAATTAAATGCGAGCAAGGAATGAACAAAATTTTTTCTTCCCTTTAAAACGTTAATGCACGTATCGCATGATTTTCTATGTAAAAAGTTAGGCATTCGTGCGACCAATTCGAAAATTAAATTACGCCGCATGTCCCATCGTTTGACGTTTAATAGGATTTGAATGCAAAATAACGCAGTTTTTTATTTTATTTATAAAAACGCGGCGAGCCATGAATAAATTTTCGAAAACAAGGAAATACAGGCGTCCGAACACGGACGACAATTTGTAGGATACGCACCTACTTGCACGAACCAAATTTTGTTTAAAAGCGTTTGAAAAAAATTGTGTAGAAAAATACAACAAATATCCAAGAAACAACAATAAAATAAGTCAACAAAATTTTTCTCTTACTTTTCACCGAAAAAAGAGCAAGAACTTAATTATTGGCTCTCAATTCTATAATGATTTAATTTGGTCTTAATCTACATATTATGAATAGAAAATGCAGTGTCAGTGTTTGCGAAGCAGGTACAACAGTGACTGTGGAGCCAAATCTAGTCAGGCCACTACACCCGTTCAATCTGAGAACACAGACTTCCTCGTCCGGTTTTGTAAATTACAGGAAAGTGCACAGACAATAAAGAAGATTCCCCAATTCGACTCCCTATTGCCCAAAAACTTGCCAACATACTATCGGAATGTGCCACAAAAAATAATGAACTCTCATGGTCCAATCAGTCATTAAGGACTAAGATCCGTCAAAACCTGGCCCGAGACTCAGAACCCGACCTAGTCTCATACAGGTGTCTGAATAATTCATCTCCACGAGACCCTTCGGTCATTTTAACACGTCAAGTCTAATCTAAGATGTCGGAGGGAAGTATTCGGGGAGCAGTACGCCTCCTATCTTCTTTGGAAGGTGTGGCATTTAGTACCTCTGAATCTCTAACAGCCCTTAAAGTAATACACCCCAGCCAATCTATGGATTTCACACCCCCAACGCTAACCTCAACAGCACCGGTGGAAGACCAGGAAGCAGTGTCAAAACCCTAAAATCTTTTCCGCCTGGCAGTGCAAGTGGCCCGGATGGACTAAGCTCTGCCCATCTCAAAGACCTGACCTCACGCTTGACTAGCCAAGCAGGAGATGACTTATTGAATGCCCTCACTCAAGTGATTAATCTAATGTTGGCTGGTAATGTCTCTATCTCTATTGTTCCGTTCCTATTTGAAGCAAACCTTACGGCGCTGGGAAAAAAGAAAGAGGAGTCTGCTCCATAGCCGTGGGGTGCACCCTAAGACGAATTACTGCTAAGTTAGTTTGTCAGATTGCTATGGAAGAAATAGGTCCTAGTCTTCGCCCACACCAGATGGGATTTGGAACTCCAAGTGGATGTTCTGTCAAGAAATGTCCTGGGACTTACTTTGAAATTGGATTTTAGAAACGCCTACAACTCCCTCATCAAAGCAATAATGTTCGAGATAACCCCCCCCCCTATGATGCTCCCACTAACCCACCTGGGATACAGTGCTCCTACTTACCTATTCTATGGTGGCGACATTATCACCTCGGAGGACGGATTACAACAAGGAGATCCGTGCTCATCGTCACTCTTCTGCAAAGCATTCACGCCCTTGTCGAATCCCCCAAATCTGAACTAAATCAATTGTACTTGGATGATGGGACACTTGACCAGGAAGACCAGGAAGCAGTGTCAAAAATCCTAAAATCTTTTCCGCCTGGCAGTGCAAGTGGCCCGGAATGGACTAAGCTCTGCCCATCTCAAAGACCTGACCTCACGCTTGACTAGCCAAGCGAGGAGATGACTTATTGAATGCCCTCACTCAAGTGATTAATCTAATGTTGGCTGGTAATGTCTCTATCTCTATTGTTCCGTTCCTATTTGAAGCAAACCTTACGGCGCTGGGAAAAAAGAAAGAAGGAGTCTGCTCCATAGCCGTGGGGTGCACCCTAAGACGAATTACTGCTAAGTTAGTTTGTCAGATTGCTATGGAAGAAATAGGTCCTAGTCTTCGCCCACACCAGATGGGATTTGGAACTCCAAGTAGATGTTCTGTCAAGAAATGTCCTGGGACTTACTTTGAAATTGGATTTTAGAAACGCCTACAACTCCCTCACCAGGGCAATAATGTTCAAGAGAACACCCCCCCCTATGATGCTCCCACTAACCCACCTGGGATACAGTGCTCCTACTTACCTATTCTATGGTGGCGACATTATCACCTCGGAGGACAGATTACAACAAGGAGATCCGTGCTCATCGTCACTCTTCTGCAAAAGCATTCACCCCTTGTCGAATCTCCCAAATCTGAACTAAATCAATTGTACTTGGATGATGGGACACTTGACCAGGAAGACCAGGAAGCAGTGTCAAAATCCTAAAATCTTTTCCGCCTGGCAGTGCAAGTGACCCGGATGGACTAAGCTCTGCCCATCTCAAAGACCTGACCTCACGCTTGACTAGCCAAGCAGGGAGATGACTTATTGAATGCCCTCACTCAAGTGATTAATCTAATGTTGGCTGGTAATGTCTCTATCTCTATTGTTCCGTTCCTATTTGAAGCAAACCTTACGGCGCTGGGAAAAAGAAAGAGGAGTCTACTCCATAGCTCGTGGGGTGCACCCTAAGACGAATTACTGCTAAGTTAGTTTGTCAGATTGCTATGGAAGAAATAGGTCCTAGTCTTCGCCCACACCAGATGGGATTTGGAACTCCAAGTAGATGTTCTGTCAAGAAATGTCCCGGGACTTACTTTGAAATTGATTTTAGAAACGCCTACAACTCCCTCATCAAAGCAATAATGTTCGAGATAACCCCTATGATGCTCCCACTAACCCACCTGGGATACAGTGCTCCTACTTACCTATTCTATGGTGGCGACATTATCACCTCGGAGGACAGATTACAACAAGGAGATCCGTGCTCATCGTCACTCTTCTGCAAAAGCATTCACCCCCTTGTCGAATCTCCCAAATCTGAACTAAATCAATTGTACTTGGATGATGGGACACTTGACCAGGAAGACCAGGAAGCAGTGTCAAAAATCCTAAAATCTTTTCCGCCTGGCAGTGCAAGTGACCCGGATGGACTAAGCTCTGCCCATCTCAAAACCTGACCTCACGCTTGACTAGCCAAGCGAGAGATGACTTATTGAATGCCCTCACTCAAGTGATTAATCTAATGTTGGCTGGTAATGTCTCTATCTCTATTGTTCCGTTCCTATTTGAAGCAAACCTTACGGCGCTGGGAAAAAAGAAAGAGGAGTCTGCTCCATAGCCGTGGGGTGCACCCTAAGACGAATTACTGCTAAGTTAGTTTGTCAGATTGCTATGGAAGAAATAGGTCCTAGTCTTCGCCCACACCAGATGGGATTTGGAACTCCAAGTGGATGTTCTGTCAAGAAATGTCCCGGACTTACTTTGAAATTGGATTTTAGAAACGCCTACAACTCCTCATCAAAGCAATAATGTTCGAGATAACCCCCCCTATGATGCTCCCACTAACCCACCTGGGATACAGTGCTCCTACTTACCTATTCTATGGTGGCGACATTATCACCTCGGAGGACAGATTACAACAAGGAGATCCGTGCTCATCGTCACTCTTCTGCAAAAGCATTCACCCCCTTGTCGAATCTCCCAAATCTGAACTAAATCAATTGTACTTGGATGATGGGACACTTGACCAGGAAGACCAGGAAGCAATGTCAAAAATCTTAAAATCTTTTCCCGCCTGCAGTGCAAGTGACCCGGATGGACTAAGCTCTGCCCATCTCAAAGACCTGGACCTCACGCTTGACTAGCCAAGCAGGAGATGACTTATTGAATGCCCTCACTCAAGTGATTAATCTAATGTTGGCTGGTAATGTCTCTATCTCTATTGTTCCGTTCCTATTTGAAGCAAACCTTACGGCGCTGGGAAAAAGAAAGAGGAGTCTACTCCATAGCCGTGGGGTGCACCCTAAGACGAATTACTGCTAAGTTAGTTTGTCAGATTGCTATGGAAGAAATAGGTCCTAGTCTTCGCCCACACCAGATGGGATTTGGAACTCCAAGTGGATGTTCTGTCAAGAAATGTCCCGGGACTTACTTTGAAATTGGATTTTAGAAACGCCTACAACTCCCTCATCAAAGCAATAATGTTCGAGATAACCCCCATGATGCTCCCACTAACCCACCTGGGATACAGTGCTCCTACTTACCTATTCTATGGTGGCGACATTATCACCTCGGAGGACAGATTACAACAAGGGAGATCCGTGCTCATCTCACTCTTCTGCAAAAGCATTCACCCCCTTGTCGAATCTCCCAAATCTGAACTAAATCAATTTGTACTTGGATGATGGGACACTTGACCAGGAAGACCAGAAAGCAGTGTCAAAAATCTTAAAATCTTTTCCGCCTGGCAGTGCAAGTGGCCCGGATGTACTAAGCTCTGCCCATCTCAAAGACCTGACCTCACGCTTGACTAGCCAAGCGAGAGATGACTTATTGAATGCCCTCACTCAAGTGATCAATCTAATGTTGGCTGGTAATGTCTCTATCTCTATTGTTCCGTTCCTATTTGAAGCAAACCTTACGGCGCTGGGAAAAAAGAAAGAGGAGTCTACTCCATAGCCGTGGGGTGCACACTAAGACGAATTACTGCTAAGTTAGTTTGTCAGATTGCTATGGAAGAAATAGGTCTTAGTCTTCGCCCACACCAGATGGGATTTGGAACTCCAAGTGGATGTTCTGTCAAGAAATGTCCCGGACTTACTTTGAAATTGGATTTTTAGAAACGCCTACAACTTCCTCATCAAAGCAATAATGTTTGAGATAACCCCCCCCCCTATGATGTTCCCATCAACCCACCTGAGATACAGTGCTCCTACTTACCTATTCTATGGTATGCGACATTATCACCTAGGAGGACGGATTACAACAAGGAGATCCGTGCTCATCGCCACTCTTTTGCAAAAGCATTCACCCCTTTGTCGAATCTCCCAAATCTGAACTAAATCAATTGTACTTGGATGATGGGACACTTGACCAGGAAGACCAGGGAAGCAGTGTCAGGCTAACTTTCTCTCAGGAATCAAAATTTTTGAAGAGGGACAAAGCTATGCTCTTGGGAGCCCCTTTGACCGACGAAACAATCTTTCAGGCGTTGGTCAACAAAATTAAAAAAGTTAGCCGAATGATTCAACACTTGCCCTCTCTTCCTACTCACCAGCCTTGTTTTTGCTCAAAAATTTTTTGGCCATAACTATTGGAAAATTTTGACAAAAGGATCCGGATTGGTTTGTCCGACCTGTTGAATAGACATAATAGAGGAATTGATATCTGTTGTGCCAGTGATATTGTAGTCCCCGCCTTTCTGTTCTCTGTAGAGAGCACAACTCAGCTAGTCAGCAGCATGTTACCTTTTGACTCTCCAAATAATATTGGCAGAATGGCAGCCTTTGACATTTGGAATCTCCTAGCCAATAATCGTCAACTCCCAGCAGTCAACACACAGAAAGAATGAAAAACCCCGGAAAAAATCGGGGGCATGGCTTAACACTCTCCCCTCCCTGCCACTTAGAACTATGCTTGACGATGAGTCGTTAAGGGTCGCAACTGGCCTGTGCTTAGGTGCCAACCTCTGTCACCCTCACACATGCCGATGCGGGAACGAGGTAGAGGCCAACGGCTGACAGAAAAGTGCAGGAAGATTTTCCCGTCACTCGGCGATCAACGACATCGTCAAAAGAGCATGTTCTTCTGTAAACGTCCCTGCCATTTTGGAACCCACAGGTCTTTTTTGAACAGATAGAAAACGCCCTGATAGCTTAACAATTATGCCGTGTTCCCAAGAAAAATGTCTTGTGTGGGATGCCACTACCTCTCCTCAACTTTAAATACTCCCGGGCGGCAGCTGCCACAGCCCAAGCCCACAAACGTCAAACATACGCGACCATGCCTAGTCAATATATCCTATGTCTATTTGCAGTAGAAACTTTTGGAGTTTTTGGAGATGAAGCTCTTAATTTAGTTTGTGACCTGGAGCCAGAAAAAACAGAAAAACCCTGATCCACAGCTTTTTTGACCCAAAGGATCAGTGTCGCGATTCAAAGGGGAAAGCAGCAAGTGTATTAGCAATTATTCCCCCTTCAGCCAAATTTTTGGAAATATTAACATTATATTCATTTTGGAGGTGTAGTGTTAGCCTTTAGAAAAATTATTAAATTTTTTCAACGTATAAGAGGGTATTTTGGTGCGCTAAACACGAAGGTATGGTCCAAATTTAGGATGCCGCAAATCGTCGATTTATGGCAATTTTTTGGCCATTTTCCAGATTTCAAAGATATAACAAAATGTATGCATTTTTATAAAAATAGTCAAGAGAGGAAAGTTGTAGTACTTATCAACACTCATCATCTGGTTCGAACTAGATTGCGCTAGCAATTATGAAACTCAAAATATGGTCGTTTTAACGTCAAAAAAATTATAACTATTTGTCTTTTTTTCACAATAGGACAAAACCTGCGAATTTTTATGCATATAGTCAGAGAAACAAAGATATAGCAGTCAAAAATACCAGTAATATGGTTTAAACTAGATGGCGCAAGCGGTCATGCAACTCAAAATATGGTTGTTTCAGCGTCAAACAAATAATAACTTATTGGCTTTTTTGACAATAGGACAGAATCTATGCATGTTTATAAAAATAGTAAAGATAACAAAATTCTAGTTTAAACTAGATGGCGCTAGTGTTCTTCAAACTCAAAATATGACCATTTTAATGTGGCGAAAATGGCCATATTTTCGAAGATAGGACCAAATCTATGCATTTTTATAGAAATAGTCAGGACCGCAGAGCTATAGTAATCAGAAATGCCCGTAATCTGGTCTAAACTAGATAAAGCTAGCAGTCATGAAGCTCAAAATATAGCCTTTTTAACTTCGAAAAAATTAAATTATTTGTCTTTTTTCACAATAGGACAAAATCTGCGTATTTTTATGCATATAATCATAAAGACAAAGTTATAGGACTCAAAAATACAAGTAATCTAAACTAGATAGCGCTAACGGTCATGAAACTCAAAATATGGCCGCTTTAATTTCAAACAAATTATAACTATTTGTCTTTTTTTACAATCGAACAAAACCTGCGTATTTGTATGCATATAGTCAGAAAAACAAAGTTATAGCAGTCAAAAATACTAGCAATCTGGTCTAAACTAAATGGCGTTAGCGGTCACGAAACTCAAAATATGGCCGTTTAGCATCAAAAAATTATAACTATTTGTTTTTTTTTTAAAATAAGACAAAACATGCGTATTTTTATACATATAGTCAAAAGAACAAAGTTATAGTAATTAAAAATACCAACAATCTAGTCTAAACTAGATGGCGCTAGCGGTCATGAAACTCAAAATATGGCCGTTTTAACGTCAAACAAATTATAACTATTTGACTTTTTTTCACAATCGAACAAAACTTGCGTATTTTTATGCATATAATCAGAGGAACAAAGTTATAGCAATCAAATATACAAATAATCTGGTCTAAATTAGATGGCGCTAACGGTCACGAAACTCAAAATATGGCCGTTTTAGCATAAAAAAATTATAACTATTTGTTTTTTTTTCACAATAGGACAAAACCTGCGTATTTTTATACATATAGTCAGAAGAACAAAGTTATAGTAACAAAAAATACCAATAATCTAGTCTAAACTAAATGGCGCTAGCGGTCATGAAACTCAAAATATGGCCGTTTTAACGTCAAACAAATTATAACTATTTGTCTTTTTTTCACAATCGAACAAAGCCTGCGTATTTTTATGCATATAGTTAGAGGAACAAAGTTATTGCAGTCAAAAATACCAGCAATCTGGTCAAAACTAAATAGCGCTAGCGGTCACGAAACTCAAAATATGGCCGTTTTAGAATCAAAAAATTACAACTTTTTGTCTTTTTTTCACAATAGGACAAAACCTGCGTATTTTTATACATATAGTCAAAGAACAAACATATAGTAATCAAAAATGCCAACAATCTACTTTAAACTAGATGGCGCTAGCAATCATGAAACTCAAAATATGGCCGTTTTAACGTCAAGTCAAACAAATTATAACTATTGTTTTTTTTTTAAAATAAGACAAAACATGCGTATTTTTATACATATAGTCAAAAGAACAAAGTTATAGTAATTAAAAATACCAACAATCTAGTCTAAACTAGATGGCGCTAGCGGTCATGAAACTCAAAATATGGCCGTTTTAACGTCAAACAAATTATAACTATTTGTCTTTTTTTCACAACCGAACAAAACCTGCGTATTTTTATGCATATAGTCAGAGAAACAAAGTTATAGCAGTCAAAAATACCAGCAATCTGGTTTAAACTAAATAGCGCTAACGGTCACAAAACTCAAAATATGGCCGTTTTAGTAAAAAAAATTATAACTATTTGTCTTTTTTTCACAATAGGACAAAACCTGCGTATTTTTATACATATAGTCAAAAAAACAAAGTTATAATAATCAAAAATACCAATAATCTAGTCTAAACTAGATGGCGCTGGCGGTTATGAAACTCAAAATATGTCCGTTTTAACGTCAAACAAATTATAACTCTTTGTCTTTTTTTCACAATCGGACAAAACCTGCGTATTTTTATGCATATAGTCAGAGAAACAAAATTATTGCAGTCAAAAATACCAGCAATTTGGTTCAAACTAGATGGCGCCAGCGGTCATGAAACTCAAAATATGGCCGTTTAAACGTCAAAGAAGTTATAACTATTTGTTTTTTTTCACAATCGAATAAAACTTGCATATTTTTATGCATATAGTCAGAGGAACAAAGTTATAGCAGTCAAAAATACCAGCAATCTGGTCTAAACTAAATGGCGCTAACGGTCACAAAACTCAAAATATGGCCGTTTTAGTAAAAAAAAATTATAACTATTTGTCTTTTTTTCACAATAGGACAAAACCTGCGTATTTTTATACATATAGTCAAAAAAACAAAGTTATAATAATCAAAAATACCAATAATCTAGTCTAAACTAGATGGCGCTGGCGGTTATGAAACTCAAAATATGTCCGTTTTAACGTCAAACAAATTATAACTCTTTGTCTTTTTTCACAATCGGACAAAACCTGCGTATTTTTATGCATATAGTCAGAGAAACAAAATTATTGCAGTCAAAAATACCAGCAATTTGGTTCAAACTAGATGGCGCCAGCGGTCATGAAACTCAAAATATGGCCGTTTAAGTTATAACTATTTGTTTTTTTTCACAATCGAATAAAACTTGCATATTTTTATGCATATAGTCAGAGGAACAAAGTTATAGCAGTCAAAAATACCAGCAATCTGGTCTAAACTAAATGGCGCTAACGGTCACAAAACTCAAAATATGGCCGTTTTAGTAAAAAAAAATTATAACTATTTGTCTTTTTTTCACAATAGGACAAAACCTGCGTATTTTTATATATATAGTCACAAGAACAAAGTTATAGGACATAAAAAGACAAGTAATCTAGTCCAAACTAAATGGCGCTAGCGGTCATAAAACTCAAAATATGGCCGTTTCTGCGTCAAAAAAATAATAACATTTTGGGTTTTTCAACAATAGAACAGAATCTATAATTCGGTCGAAAAACCACCCAAAAAGACGTTATAATGGACAAAATTATAACTTTGCTCTCCAAACTATTTTTATAAAAATGCATAGATTCGACCCTATCTTCGAAAAATGCAAAAATGGCCATTTTTGCCACATTGAAAAGCCATATTTTGAGTTCTAAGAAAGTTAACTCCATCTAATTTAAACCAAATGATGGGTGTTGATAAGCACTACAATTTTGCTCTCTTGACTATTTTTATAAAAATGCATAGATTTTGTTATATCTTTGAAAAACCCAAAAATAGCCAAAAAATGGCCATGTTCCGTATCCGATAGCTCAATTTGAACCATACCATCGTGTTTAGCGCACCAAAATACCCCCTTATACGTTGCAAAAGTCCATTAGAATTTATTAGACCCACATTTCTGCCAGGATGACTGGACTATAATAAAATTAACGAAACTTTTTGTTCATTATTCTCCAAACATGGTTTTAAGTATTCAACTTAGGAACGTAATTATTTGTATTCAATTCAATAATTACGGACAAACGATAATTAATACGGTTTTGTACGCTTTCAATTAAATTGGTTCGTGTAATAAAGTATCGCGTTATTAATTAGACGTGATCAATAGGACGCGCGGCAATTGGACGCACGACAATCGGACGCGTGCAACAATTTGACCCGCAAATATTGGACGCGGCGACAAATAAACCCGCGACATTTAGAGGTTTATGTTATTATGATGAGAATAGATACGGTGTTGGTTGGTAGATGTGATCGGAGGTGAACGATGTTGGTTGTAAGATTACAGTTATTACAATATTCTTCTCAAAAAAATTACATGTTTTCATGTGATTTGGAGCAAACGGTGTTGGTTGGTAGGTGTGATCGAGGGTGAACGGTGTTGGTAGGTAGGCTACAGTTATTACAATCTTTTTTTTTTTTAAATTACTTGTTTTTATGTGATTGGTAGGTGTGATCGGTTCACCATACTATCAACATTTTTTTTATTGCTGATTATTTAAAAAAACTATCAAAATTTTAATTATTAATCAATGTATGCAACCATTACTTACTGAATGCAAAAGAAACTAACTTGTTTTTCAAGCATACCTAAATACAAGCATGTACATACATCTGCAAACAAAAAAATTAATGTAAAAAATGTCATCTTACTGTTATCAGCTACTGTTTATAGAATGCTGGTGGTATTTCCTCGTTTCATGGCGATGCTTATACGCTGCATTAAAGAATATTTAGTACGTTAATCGATAAAACAGTGATAAGATAGAAACCTATTGTTCCCATTGTCTGTATCGTCCAATTGTCAGGCGTCCAATTGTTCTCGTCCAATTGACTAGCATCCAATTGACCGCGTCCATTGACGTATAATCGTGTAATAAAAGCAACAAAAACTTTCGGTCACTTTTCTCCAAAATAACAAAGACAGTTTTGTACGCTTCTAATTTCATTGTTTTGTGTAATAAAACTTACAAAAACTTTTTGTCAGTTTTTACCAAAAGGACAAAGACCATAGTTTTCGGTACAAAACCTAAAACTGTAATTATTTTTACTCAACTCAATAATTATAGACAAACAATAACACATCGTTTTGTTTAGTAAAATTTTTAAAAAATGTTTGCAACTTTTCACCAAAAGAACAAAAACTATAGCCTTGATTATCAACCTTAGCAACGTAATTATTTGCACTTCTTCTTCTTTTTCTTTGCCCATTAGTACCTTAAAGTGTTGGAAAAGCGGTCCATTTTTTTATATTCGTTTCTGTCCCTAGTTTGGGTTTTGATTCGCTGCTACGTCTTCTCTTTGTGATATTGTCCTCCTAACTTGACCGGGTCTTCGTCCCTAGCATTTTATTCTAAAGATTTTTTTTAGGTGTCTGTTGCTATCCATGCGGATCATATGGCCGTACTATGAGGTCTTGCTGCAAGTCCTCTGGTATGCTTGTGTTTCTTATTCTGTTAGTTTTTGTTTTTTCTATTACCCGTCATCTTTGATCTGAATTTGTTCTGTCATTGTCCATATTTCAGCAACATAAATTAATGTAGGAGTATACCGTGCATCCTTCGGAAAAGTTGCAAAATCAAATTAAATTTATTTGTCTTTTTAAAATAACAAAGTGATTCGGTTCTTTCACAAACTTTTCAAACTTAACTAACTAACTAAAAAAAACTTAACAATCATTTTCTTTTTATCCATATTTGATTCCTTCCATTATTAAATCGTTGTATTTGTCGTTATATCTTTCTTGTCTAATCTTCGTTCTTCTCTCCTGCACCTGGTTATGTTTGTCTTTTTTTACTATCTCTTCTTTCATCTTTCTTCCTTCACCCCTTAGTTTTTTTATTTTTTTTCTTGTGTATCCTCCTCTTGATAAGATAGGATCTTTCTTTACCTTATTTCACTTTTTGTTCCTCTATCTCTTTCTAACATATGTACAGCATTTTATTCTCTTTTCTGTTTTCCATCTTTTCCTTCAGTTTCAATGCTTTGTTTCCTGTTTGAATTATTAGGTATCCTGGTCTTTTATTATCTAATCCTAAAGTCCACCTCTTTGAATAACTAATTCCTGTTTCCCTCTTCAACCTCCCATCCTCTCTTATCTAAGCTTTCAGTATTTTCCTTTTCCTCTCCTCCATCACTTTCCTCTTTTCCAACACTTTCCTCATCTATTGTTTTCTTTCCCCTTTATCTTCTACTAGTAACTTCCATTTCTTTTCCTCGTGTATTGTTTCCCTGCATCCTTTTTTTATATGTATTATATTTTCCCATTCATCCCCACACAACCTGCATACTCTCTCCTCATCACTCATCCAATATTTATTTTCATTTTCTTCATTACCCATTCTGAACCTTGCAATCATTCTTATTTCATTCATTCCTTTTCCTTCTGTTATGTACCTTGGTGTCTTGTCTGTCATTATTTTATGTATTTCTCGTTATATTTTCCTTCCTTTATTTTGCCCTTCTTTCCTGCTTCTGAGTATCTTTATCTCTTGCAATTATTTTCTCTTCCATCTTTCTCCCTCTCTCTTAATCTCTTTATCTCTTCTCTCGCGTATCCCACTCTTTTATAGTATTTTCTTCTTTCTTCTTCCCCATATTTTACCTTCTGTGCCTCGATCTCTTTCCAACATTCATATAGTATTTCATTTTCCTTCCTACTTCCCATTTTTTCTTCATACCTTACTGCAATTCTTCCTGCTTGTATCCTTATTTTTTCTATTTCTAGCTCTTCTTCTACTATATACCCCGGTGTCTCCTTCTCTAGTCCTAACGTCCACCTCCAGTATTTCTCCTGTATCTTCTCCAGCTCTTGCCATTCTCTCCAACCCCAAATCTCCGCTCTATACAGTACCACACTTCTTACCAACTTTTCAAACATCCATCTCCTTTTCTCTATATCTTTACCAAATATCCTTTCCCTAACCCCCATACTTGTCCTACTATTCTATTTCTTTTCATTTTCATCTCTTTTATATGGTCTCCATCTTTGTTATCGTATCTGATGTTGTAACCTAAGTATCTATACTTGTCTACTCTCTCTACCTCCTCCTCTCCCCACCACCATTTCACTTCCTTTCTTCTTCCTTTTTTTTTTTAAATTCCATTATTTTTTGTTTTACTGACATTTGCTGCTAGTTTTTTCTTTTTCCATGTATTTCTTCATAAATTTAACTACTCCTCTCATCTCTTCTTCATTTCTCGCTATTTCCACAATGTCATCCGCGTATGCTAAAACCAATACCTTTTGCCTTCCTACTACTATTCCTCCTACTTGATTTTTTCCATTTCCTCCTCATGATCACTAATGTATATCGAGAATAAGATTGGGCTTAGCGGACATCCCTGTTTTAGTCCTTTTTCCGTCCTAAATTCTCTACCTAGCTTCCTCCCTACCCTCGTTCTAGACCTTGTTTCTTCGTATATTTCCTCCATTGCATTTTTTATATCTCTTTTTATCCCTACCTCCTCCATCATTTTCCATAATCCCATCTTTCCACATTATCAAATGCCGCTTTAATGTCTAGGAATATTGCGTACATCTTTCCTCCTTTCTTTGCTAACTCTTTATTGATTATGTGCTTTAATATGTATATATTGTCTATCGTTCCTCTTCCTTTCCTAAATCCTGCTTGCCAATCCGGTATTATATTCTTTTCTTCTATTTCTTTTTCCAATTTTTTCTAACTATTTCCGCATATATCTTATAGCCCGCATTCATTATACTCACTCCTCTATAGTTGTTCGCTTTCTTCCTATCTCCCCCTTGTAAATTGGGCATATTATTGCCTCTCTCCATTTTCTGAAACCCTTCTCCTTTCCATATTCTCTCGAATACTTCTCTTACTTTTTCTCTCATTCCTTCTCCGATGTACCTCCATTGTTCTCCTTGTATTCCATCCGTCCCTTCTGCTTTTCCTTTTTTCTTTATTTATTGCTCTCTTCATTTCTTTTTTTTCTATTCCATCCTCTCTGTGCCTTATCCTTTTTTTTCCAACTTCTTCATTTCTTGTTTTTTTTTACTCTCTCCTACTAACTTCTTACAGTGTTCTTCCCATTTTTCCCATCTATATTTGCTTCCATCCTTCCTCCTTTTTTCCTCTTTTTATTAATGAATTCCCATACCTGTCCTTCATTTTAATTTCTCTAATCTTTATCTCGGTTTGTTTTTATGTTCTTCTTTATTTTTGACATATTCCCTTAAAATTTACTTTTAACCTTTTGTATTCATCTATCTCTATCTTTCCTTTTTCCATTTATTTTTTCCTTTTCTTAATTCTTTTTTCCCTTCTCGCATTCCACCAATCTTTTCTTTTCCCTAATTCTTGTTTTCTTAATCTATGCATTCTCTTCTCTGTTGCCATTTTCATCCTGGTTGTAATTCTCTCCATCTCTTCCTCCACCTCTCCTTTAGTATTTACTTCCTCTTTCATTTCCTCTTTATATCCTTTTATACTCTCTTCAGTCCATACTTTCTTTTCTTTCCATACCTCTACTTGTTCTTGTATCTTTTTCTCTCCCTCTTCCATCATGACTACTTCTAGCAGCTGATAGTCCGATTCTATCTCCTCTCCCATTCTTAGTGTTTCTATGTCCTCCTTACTTTTTTCTTTTATAATCACATAATCTATTACTGACTGGCCTCTTTCTCCTACATATGAAAATTTCCCTTTTCCTTCTTCTTCCAAATTTCCGTTTATTATTGTCCAACCTCTTTCTTCACATAGTTCTATCAAAATTTTTCCTTGTCCGTTTATTTTTCTTATCCATTGATATCCTAATTCTTATCTTTCCATTTACCATTATTCCTCCCCTCCTCACCTATCCATCCTAGCATTCAAATCTCCTCCTACAATCAACTTGCCTTAACACCTTTCTTCTATTGCCTTTTCTATAATTGCTTTCGTTGTGTCCATTTTCTTTTCATATATCGTAAAAATATTATATTTTTCCCTTTTTCGTCTTTACTCTGATTTGAATCATCCCTCTACATTTTCTTCTTCTATTTCCTTTTTATTTCCCATTCTTTTCTTATTCCCACTATTAGTCCTTCTTTCGCCCTTCCTTTACTTTCTTTTCTATTTGCATACTGAATTTCCCATACATATTCTTTCGGCATCTTATCTTTCCATGTACTCCATTCTTTTCCTCCATCCAAGTTTCTACTAAACCTACCATTTTAAAACTCTTTATATAGTTCCAAAATCTACACCTTTGTTTTTTATCCCCGCAATTTTCCAAAATAAGATCTTATTTTCTCTTTGTTTTTTTACCCCCCACTCTTTTCTCCCTTTTTTTCTTTGCCATCGACCCCTTCTCAATTTTAGTTTTTTGGTGTCCATTTTTTTTATCCTCCCTGGTTCTCCACCCATCTTCTTTCTTCTCCCTCCACCCACATTTTCCTGTATCCAATTTTCACTCTCAAACCCTCTTCCTCCACTTTTTTTTGCTTCCATTCTTATCTTCATCTGAAAATTGCATTTACTATGTTAAATTAAAAATCAACGTTTATATTTTTTATGACACAATTCGAACACAATATCACACATCATGTAGAATAAATAGAATAGAGCAAATTGATTGGGTATTTAAGGCGTATTTTACCAAAAAAATCAGTAAAACAAGTTATTTTTTTACAATTTTGATTGATTAACCAAATGAATTTTCAATTAAGAAACGGACTTTGAGGACAAATTAGTTAGTTTGTCGCCTAGTAATATTTTGCGTTTTTTAACCGAGGTTCGATTCCGATTGCAGTATTTTTTTTAAATTTGTTATTGATATTATGATACAATTTTTAAAGTAAATTTAACATTTTGAAAATAGATTAAACTTATTTTTATGAAAATTGTGTTAATAATAACATTGATAGTAGTTTTATCAATAAAAAAGTTACCGCAACTGTAATCAAACCCGAAATTTTACGCAAATCATTTAAAAATTTTTACAGTTTGTTTTTAACACATAAATTTGTGCTGTCTGTCTTCTCCTGGTGATTTTCCGTTCTTGGTTTTACTCAGTGCCTTTTCTACTTCTTCTTTTATTTCTTCTGCATTTCTGTTATATTAATCACATTTTCTAAATCATTCTTCTCTAAGTTTTTCTGAGATTTTTATGTAAATATTCTTTCCCCTACTTCTAGAATCTCCTGGTTATAGTTTAAATTTCTCTTCTTTTTCTCATTTTTTGTATTGGTGTATTTTTCAGCCTCTTGACAACATTGCTTCTAATTTTCTATATGGTTTTCTTCAACTTTTTCCTAAAATTTCCCATGTCTTTGCTTTGGCTACATTTTACTTATTAACCGGACAACAATTTCAATAATTTTTTTTTTAACTTTTGAATAACATAACAACAAAACAACTAAAAGTTATTGGTATTAGAGTGTAATTAAAATTAAAAAAAAAAATGAAAAAAAAACTCAAAAACAAATTTTTCTGAATCTCTCATTCTTCAAAGTTTAATTGAAATTTTTTAATTTGCAGAAATTATTGATAATAATAGAATCAAAACATACAAAATTAAAAATAAAAAAAAACTGTTTTTAATGGTCAAATTTAGGAATAATTAAAAAAACTTAAAAATTTTAAAAAATAATAAAGTAAATAGACCACTTGTGAGACAATTTTAACTAAACAAAAGAGCGATAAAACTTTTAAAAAAAAATTTAAGTTTAAAAAAATATGTAAAAAGAAATTTTTTACCTTTAGTACTTTTTTTATAAAATAAATTGCTCTAAAAAATAACATAATTCTTTGTATTAAATAAAAATATAAGAACGAAAGAAAGAAATTAAAAAATTTTTATTTTTGAGAAATAGTTTTTTTTTTTAATAAGAAACTTTTCAAACGTTTACAAAATTGAATTTTAACAGTTTAATACCAATCCACTTATTGTTAAATAAAAAAATATTAGTTATTTTTAGATTTTTTAGAATTTAAAATTAAATATAGGGAATTTTGGTAATTGGTAACACAAAATTACTTCAGTTTATATTTATCATAAGAATGACAGTTAAACAACATCAGTATATAAACTTTAATATTTTTATTCTGCCATGTGAACTAGTATTCTAACACTCAATGTTAGAAAAATAGAAATGTTGGTAATTTGATTTAAAAAATGTAATAATTGGATTATTTTATTAATTAATATTTAATCAATTATTTTTCTTAAAATCAAGGCTTTATAAAGATCTCACAATACATCTACGTTAAAATGTTAGATTTTTCTAAATTCTATTCCATTCTGCCATTGTAAATAGTATTCTAGAACCCAATGTAATAAAAAATAGAGATGTGGATAATAACTCAACTGTTTTCAATAATTAATAATTTTTATCCAAATGTACACCTTATCAAAAATGTAAAATACATCTACGTAAAAATGTTAGATTTTTTTTTAGATTTTTAGAGTTAGTGTTAAATTTTAAAACAACGAAATTTTTGGTAATTGGTGATTCGTTTTTACAGAAGACTGTTTGTATTTATACTTTTACTATGAGCATGACAGTTAACCAACGTCAGTATATAAAGTGTTACTATTTCATTCTACCATGCAAAAACACTCGATACCGAAAATTTGACAATTTATTTTGAAAAACATTATTTTTAATAATTTTTAGACTACGCTTTCATCGAGTAAATTATTTTAATCAAACTCTAGGCTTTATGTATATATTTCTAAATGTAGTAACATAAAAATGTTTAAATTTGTAGATTTTTTTAATTTAAAATTAATTTTTAAGTATTCGAAATTTTTGGTAATTAGTGACAATTTACAAAGTCTAATTATATTTATATTTTACCATAAGTATTACAGTTTAACAACATATTAGTACACTAAATATTACTAATTCATTCTACCATCAGAAACACTATTCTAATTTTTTGTACAGCATTTAAATTTTTTAATTTAAGAGATTTATTGGTGACATAAGATGTTTATTACATAAACCTGTTTATATTTATATTTTATGACAATTGGCCAACGTCAGAATACTAAATGCTATTAGTCTATTCTACCATGCAAAATACTATTCTAACACTCAATGTTAGAAAAATAACAAATATTGGCATTTTTTTTTTAAAACGTAATAATTCCATAGTGTTAATAATTTTTAGAATGTGATGTCCTAAAATAAATTATTTCTTTAAGAATCTAGTAGACCATACAGCTTTTAAATGTTTAAATCTAGGAAAATTATTGGTGACATAAGATATTTATTACATAAGTCCGTTTATATTTATATTTTATAATGATTGACCAATATTACTAGTCTATTCTACCATGCAAAATACTATTCTAACACTCAATGTTGGAAAAACCAAGATATTGGCAATTTATTTTGAAAAACGTAATAATTCCATAATGTTAACAAATTTTTAGAATGCAGTGCCATAAAATATATTATTTTTTATAAAAAATCTAAACCGTAAAAAAAATTTTAAGTTCAATTATGTTCAAAATTTTGATTTGTGGTTGAACAGCATTTAAATTTTTTAAATTTAAGAAATTTATTGGTGACATAAGATGTTTATTACATAAACCTGTTTATATTTATATTTTATGACAATTGGCCAACGTCAAAATACTAAATGCTAATAGTCTATTCTACCATGCAAAATACTATTCTAACACTCAATGTCAGAAAAAAACGAAAAATTGCCAATTTGTTTTAAAAAACGTAATAATTTCATATAATTAATAATTTTTAAAATGCGTTGCCATAAAATAAATTATTAATCTAGAATTCTAGTAGACCGTATACAAATTTTAAAAGAAAGTTGTGTACAAAATACCGTTTTGGTATTTGATAGCTTATAAATTTTTAAATCTAGAAAATTTATTAGTGACATAAAATCTTTATTACGTAAGATTGTTTATATTTATATTTTTTGGTACAAGTATGACGGTTGACCAACGTCAGAATATTAAATCTTACTAATCTATTCTACCATGTGAGATACTGTTATAACCCTCAATGTTAAAAAAAACTCAAGATTTGGGGAATTTGTACGTATTCTAACACTCTAACATCATCAATCTTGTTAATTTTTGTGCTTATGTAGTATTTCAATTTTAAAATCGAGGAGATTTATGGGTAATGAGTAACATAAAGACGTTCATATTATTATATTTTTTTTTGACATAGGTATGGTAGTTTACCAATATTAGAACAATAAATGTTACTGGTCCTTTCTACCATGCAATAAATCTTATTCTAACACTCTTACACCATCAATCTTGTTAATTTTAGTGGTTATGTAATATTTCAATTTTAAAATCCAGGGATTTATGGGTAATGAGTAACATAAAGATGTTAATATTTATATATTTTTGACATAATTATGGTAGTTTATCAATATTAGAACAATAAATGTTACTGGTCCTTTCTACCATGCAATAAAACTTATTCTGACACTCTAACACCATCAACCTTAAAAAACTCAAGATTCCGGAAGTTTATTTTTAAAAACGTTGTAGTTTTGTATTTTCAATAGTTTTTAGACTACGGTACAATAAAATAAATTATATTTATGAAAAAACTATACTTCATAATGCTTTTATAACATAACAATATAAAATTGTTAATTTTGTGGTTCTGTAGTATTTCAATTTCATAAATCTAGGGAATTTATGGGTATATGAGTAACATAAAAATTATCATATTAATATTTTTTTAGACATAAGTATAAAAGTTTACCAATATTAGAACAATAAATGTTACTGGTTCTTTCTACCATTCAATAAAACTTATTCTAACACTCTAACACCATCAATCTTGTTAATTTTAGTGGTTATGTAATATTTCAATTTTAAAATCCAGGGGATTTTTGGGTAATGAGTAACATAAAAATGTTCATATTTATATTTTTTTTGACATAGTTATGGTAGTTTATCAATATTAGAACAATAAATGTTACTGGTCCTTTCTACCATGGAATAAAACTTATTCTGACACTTTTACACCATCAGCCTTAAAAAACTCAAGATTCCGGAAGTTTATTTTTAAAAACGTTGTAGTTTTGTATTTTCAATAGTTTTTAGACTACGGTACAATAAAATAAATTATATTTATAAAAAACTATACTTCATAATGCTTTTACAACATAACAATATAAAATTGTAAATTTTTGTGGTTCTGTAGTATTTATCTAGGGAATTTATGGGTATATGAGTAACATAAAGATGTTCACCAATAATTGTTTTTATACATAAGTATGAGAATTTACCAATATTAGAACAATAAATGTATTGCTGGTCCTTCTACCAAGCAATAAAACTTATTCTAACACTCTAGCACACCATCAATCTTGTTAATTTTTTGTGGTTGTGTAGTATTTCAATTTTAAAATCTAAGGGATTTATGGGTAATGGAGTAACATAAAGATGTTTTATATTAATCATTTTTTTTTAGACAGAAGTAGACAGTTTACCAATAGACAACCAATAAATGTTACTGGTCCATTCTACCATGCAATAAAACTTATTCCAACACTCTAACACCATCAACCTTAAAAGCTCAAGATTCCGGTCATTTATTTTTTTAAACGTTGTAATTTTCTATTTTCAATAGTTTTTAGTTTTACAGTACCATAAAATAAATTATATTTATGAAAAACTATACTTTTATAATGTTTTTTAACGCAACAATATAAAATTGTTAATTTTTGTGATTATGTATTATTTCAGTTTATAAATCTAGGGAATTTATGGTTATATGAGTAACATAAAGATGTTCATATTAATATTTTTTTAGACATAAGTATAAAAGTTTTCCAATATTAAGAACAATAAATGTTGCACTGGTTCTTTCTACCATTCATTAAATCTTATTCTAACACTCTAACACCATCCAATCTTGTTAATTTTAGCGGTTATGTAATATTTCAATTTATTCCAAAATCCAGGGGATTTTTGGGTATTAATGTAACATAAAAATGTTCATATTTATATATTTTTTGACATAGTTATGTTAGTTTATCAATATTAGAACCAATAAATGTTACTGGTCCATTTCTACCATGGAATAAAACTTATTCTGACACTTTTACACCATCAACCTTAAAAAAACTCAAGATTCCGGAGTTATATTTTTAAAAACGTTGTAGTTTTTGTATTTTCAATAGTTTTAGACTACGGTACAATAAAATAAATTATATTTATAAAACTTTATACTTCATAATGACTTTTACAACATAACAATATAAAATTGTCAAATTTTGTGGTTCTGTAGTATTTATCTAGGAATTTATGGGTATATGAGTAACATAAAGATATATTTCATAATAATTGTTTTTATACATAAGTATGAAAGTTTACCAATATTAGAACAATAATGTTACTGGTCCTTCTACCAAGCTTAATAAAACTTATTCTAACACTCCTAACACCATCAATCTCTTGTTAATTTTTACATGGTTATGTAGTATTTCAATTTTAAAATCTAAGGGATTTATGGGTAATGGGTAACATAAAGATGTTTATATTAATATTTTTTTAGACATAAGTAAGACAGTTTACCAATATGAAAACAATAAATGTTACTGGTCCATTCTACCATGCAATAAAACTTATTCTAACACTCTAACACCATCAACCTTAAAAACTCAAAGATTCCGGTAGTTTACTTTTTAAAAACGATGTAATTCTATATTTTCAATAGTTTTAGAACTACGGTACCCATAAATAAATTATATTTTTGAAAAGCTATACTTTATAAGATTTTACAACATAACAATGTAAAATTGTTAATTTTGTGGTTCTGTAGTATTTCCAATTTATAAATCTAGCGGATTTATGTTTATATGAGTAACATGAAGATGTTCATATTAATTGTTTTTATACATAAGTATGAAAGTTTACCAATATTAGAACAATAAATGTTACTGGTCCTTCCACCATGCAATAAAACTTATTCTAACACTCTAACTCCATCAATCTTGTTAGTTTTTTGTGGTTATGTAGTATTTCAATTTTTTAAAATCTAAGGGATTTATGAGTTATGAGGTAACATAAAGATGTTCATATTAAAAATTTTTTTAGACATAAGTAAGACAGTTTACCCCATATGAAAACAATAAATGTTACTGGTCCATTCTACCATGCAATAAAACTTATTCTAACTGCTCTAACACCATCAATCTTGTTAATTTTTGTGGTTATGTATTATTTCAATTTTAAAATCTAAGGGGATTTATGGGTATATAAGTAACATAAAAGGTGTTCATATTAATATTTTTTTAGACATAAGTATGAAAGTTTACCAATATTAGAACAATAAATGTTACTGGTCCTTCTACCATGCAATAAAACTTATTCTAACACTCTAACACTATCAACCTTGTTAGTTTTTGTGGTTATGTAGTATTTCAATTTTAAAATCAAAGGGATTTATGGGTAATGGGTAACATAAAGATGTTCATATTAAAATTTTTTTAGACATAAGTAAGACAGTTTACCCATATGAAAACAATAAATGTTACTGGTCCATTCTACCATGCAATAAAGCTAATTCTAACACTCTAACACCATCAATCTTGTTAATTTTTGTGGTTCTGTAGTATTTCAATTTTAAATCTAGGAGAATTTATTCGTAAATGATGTAACATAAAGATGTTCATATTTATATTTTTTAGACAAAAAGTATGATGGTTTACCAATATTAGATCAATAAATGTTACTGGTCGTTTCTACCACGCATTAAAACTTTATTCTAACGCTCTAACGCCATCAATCTTAAAAAACCTAAGATTCCGGTCATTTATTTTTTTAAAAACGTTGTAATTTTTCTATTTTCAATAGTTTTTAGTCTACAGTACCATAAAATAAATTATATTTTTGAAAAACTATACTTTATAAAAGATTTAACAACATAACAATATAAAATTGTTAACTTTTGTGGTTCTGTAGTATTTCAATTTTTAAATCTTGGAAATTTATTCGTAAATGAGGTAACATAAAGATGTTCATATTTATATTTTTTTTTTAGACATAAGTATGAAAGTTTACCAATATTAGAACAATAAATGTGACTGGTTTTTTTCTACCATTCAATAAAACTTATTCTGACACTCTAACACCATCAACCTTAGAAAACTCAAGATTCTAGTAGTTTATTTTTAAAAACGTTGTAGTTTTGTATTTTCAATAGTTTGTATACTACGGTACCATAAAATAAATTACATTTATGAAAAAACTATACTTCATAATGCTTTCACAACATAATAATATAAAATTGTTAATTTTTGTGGTTCTGCAGTATTTCAATTTATAAATCTAGGGAATTTATGGGTATATGGTAACATAAAGATGTTCATATTTATATATTTCTTAGACATAAGTAAGACAGTTTACCAATATTAGAACAATAAATGTTACTGGTCCCTTCTACCATGCAATAAATTTTGTTAATTTTTTGTGGTTATGTAGTATTTCAATTTTAAATCTAGAGGATTTATGGGTAATGGGTAACATAAAGATGTTCATATTTATATATTTTTTGTAACATAGGTATGGTAGTTCACCAATATTAGAACAATAAATGTTACTGGTTCCTTCTACCATGCAATAAATTTTGTTAATTTTTGTGGTTATGTAGTATTTCAATTTTAAAATCTAGAGGATTTATGGGTAATGGGTAACATAAAGATGTTCATATTTATATATTTTTGTAACATAGGTATGGTGAGTTTACCAATATTAGAACAATAATATTTACTGGTCCTTGTACCATGCAATAAATTTTATTAATTTTTGTGGTTATGTAGTATTTCAATTTTTTAAAATCTAGTGATTTATGGGTAATGGGTAACATAAAATGTTCATATTTATATATTTTTTGTAACATAGGTATGGTAGTTCACCAATATTAGAACAATAAATGTCACTGGTCCCTTCTTCCATGCAATAAAACTTATTCTAACACCCTAACACCATCAATCTTGTTAATTTTTGTGGTTTTGTAGTATTTCAATTTTAAAATCTAATGGATTTATATGTAATGAGTAACATAAAGATGTTCATATTTATATATTTCTTAGACATAAGTAAGACAGTTTACCAATATTAGAACAATAAATGTTACTGGTCCTTCTACCAAGCAATAAAACTTATTCTAACACACTAACACCATCAATCTTGTTAATTTTTGTGGTTATGTAGTATTTCAATTTTAAAATCTAGAGGATTTATGGGTAATGGGTAACATAAAGATGTTCATATTTATATATTTTTGTAACATAGGTATGGTAGTTCACCAATATTAGAACAATAAATGTTACTGGTCCCTTCTACCATGCAATAAATTTTGTTAATTTTTGTGGTTATGTAGGATTTCAATTTTAAAATCTAGAGGATTTATGGGTAATGGGTAACATAAAGATGTTCATATTTATATATTTTTTGTAACATAGGTATGGTAGTTCACCAATATTAGAACAATAAATGGCACTGGTCCCTTCTTCCATGCAATAAAACTTATTCTAACACCCTAACACCATCAATCTTGTTAATTTGTGTGGTTTTGTAGTATTTCAATTTTAAAATCTAATGGATTTATATGTAATGAGTAACATAAAGATGTTCATATTTATATATTTTTTTAGGCATAAGTAAGACAGTTTACCAATATTAGAACAATGAATGTTACTGGTCCATTCTACCATGCAATAAAACTTATTCTGACACTCTAACACCATCAACTTTAAAAAAACTCCAAGATTCCGGTATTTTTATTTTTAAAAACGTTGTAGTTTTGTATTTTGAATAGTTTTTAGACTACGGTACCATAAAAAAATTATATTTATGAAAAACTATACTAAATAATGCTTTTACAACATAACAATATATAATTGTTAATTTTTGTGGTTCTGCAGTATTTCAGTTTATAAATCTAGGGAATTTATCGGTATATGAGTAACATAAAGATGTTAATATTAATATTTTTTAGACATAAGTATGAAAGTTTACCAATATTAGAACAATAAAAGTTACTGGTCCTTTCTACCATGCAATAAAACTTTTTATTCTAACACTCTAACACCATCAATCTTGTTAATTTTTGTGGTTATGTAGTATTTCAAATTTAAAATGTAGGGGATTTATGGGTAATGAATAACATAAAGATATTCAAATTTATATATTGTTTTGACATAAGTAAGACAGTTTACCAATATTAGAACAATAAATGTTACTGGTCCATTCTACCATGCAATAAAGCTTATTCTAACACTCTAACACCATCAATCTTGTTAATTTTTGTGGTTCTGTAGTATTTCAATTTTTTAAATCCTAGGAGATTTATTTGTAAATGAGTAACATAAAGATGTTCATGTCTTATATTTTTTTTGACATAAGTATGAAAGTTTACCAATATTAGATCAATAAATGTTACTGGTCGTTTCTACCACGCATTAAAAACTTATTCTAACACTCCTAACGCCATCAATTTTAAAAACCTAAGATTCCGGTCATTTATTTTAAAACGTTGTAATTTTCTATTTTCAATAGTTTTTAGTCTACGGTACCATAAAATAAATTATTTTTTGAAAGCTATACCTTATAAAGATTTTACAACATAACAATATAAAATTGTTAATTTTTTGTGGTTCTGTAGTATTTCAATTTTTAAATCTTGAAATTTATTCGTAAATGAGTAACATAAAGATGTTCATATTTTAGACATAAGTATGAAAGTTTACCAATATTAGAACAATAAATGTGACTGGTTTTTCTACCATTCAATAAAACTTATTCTGACACTCTAACACCATCAACTTTAAAAACTCAAGATTCCGGTATTTTATTTTTAAAACGTTGTAGTTTTGTATTTTGAATTGTTTTAGACTACGGTACCATAAAAAAAATTATATTTATGAAAACTATACTAAATAATGCTTTTACAACATAACAATATATAATTGTTAATTTTTGTGGTTCTGCAGTATTTCAGTTTATAAATCTAGGGAATTTATCGGTATATGAGTAACATAAAGATGTTAATATTAATATTTTTTTTAGACATAAGTATGAAAGTTTACCAATATTAGAACAATAAAAGTTACTGGTCCTTTCTACCATGCAATAAAACTTATTCTAACACTCTAACACCATCAATCTTGTTAATTTTTGTGGTTATGTAGTATTTCAAATTTAAAATGTAGGGGATTTATGGGTAATGAATAACATAAAGATATTCAAATTTATATATTGTTTTGACATAAGTAAGACAGTTTACCAATATTAGAACAATAAATGTTACTGGTCCATTCTACCATGCAATAAAGCTTATTCTAACACTCTAACACCATCAATCTTGTTAATTTTTGTGGTTCTGTAGTATTTCAATTTTTAAATCTAGGAGATTTATTTGTAAATGAGTAACATAAAGATGTTCATATTTATATTTTTTTTAGACATAAGTATGAAAGTTTACCAATATTAGATCAATAAATGTTACTGGTCGTTTCTACCACGCATTAAAACTTATTCTAACACTCTAACGCCATCAATCTTAAAAAACCTAAGATTCCGGTCATTTATTTTTAAAAACGTTGTAATTTTCTATTTTCAATAGTTTTTTAGTCTACGGTACCATAAAATAAATTATATTTTTGAAAAGCTATACTTATCAAAAGATTTTACAACATAACAATATAAAATTGTTAATTTTTGTGGTTCTGTAGTATTTCAATTTTTAAATCTTGGAGATTTATTCGTAAATGAGTAACATAAAGATGTTCATATTTTAGACATAAGTATGAAAGTTTACCAATATTAGAACAATAAATGTGACTGGTTTTTTCTACCATTCAATAAAACTTATTCTGACACTCTAACACCATCAACTTTAAAAAACTCAAGATTCCGGTATTTTATTTTTAAAAACGTTGTAGTTTTGTATTTTGAATTGTTTTTAGACTACGGTACCATAAAAAAAATTATATTTATGAAAAACTATACTAAATAATGCTTTTACAACATAACAATATATAATTGTTAATTTTTGTGGTTCTGCAGTATTTCAGTTTATAAATCTAGGGAATTTATCGCGTATATGAGTAACATAAAGATGTTAATATTAATATTTTTTTAGACATAAGTATGAAAGTTTACCAATATTAGAACAATAAAAGTTACTGGTCCTTTCTACCATGCAATAAAACTTATTCTAACACTCTAACACCATCAATCTTGTTAATTTTTGTGGTTATGTAGTATTTCAAATTTAAAAGTAGGGGATTTATGGGTAATGAATAACATAAAGATATTCAAATTTATATATTGTTTTAGACATAAGTAATACAGTTTACCAATATTAGAACAATAAATGTTAATGGTCCATTCTACCATGCAATAAAACTTATTCTAACACTCTAACACCATCAATCTTGTTAATTTTGTGGTTCTGTAGTATTTCAATTTTTAAATCTAGGAGATTTATCGGTAAATGAGTAACATAAAGATATTCATATTAATATTGTTTTTTAGACATAAGTATGAAAGTTTACCAATATTAGAACAATAAAAGTTAATGGTCCATTCTACCATGCAATAAAACTTATTCTAACACTCTAACACCATCAATCTTGTTAATTTTTGTGGTTCTGTAGTATTTCAATTTTTAAATCTAGGAGATTTATCAGTAAATGAGTAACATAAAGATGTTCATATTAATATTTTTTTGATACATAAGTATGAAAGTTTACCAATATTAGAACAATAAAAGTTACTGGTTCTTGCTACCATGCAATAAAACTTATTCTAACACTCTAACACCATCAATCTTAAAAACCTAAGATTACGGTCATTTATTTTTTAAAAACGATGTAATTTTATATTTTCAATAGTTTTTAGACTACGGTACCATAAAATAAATTATATTTTTGAAAAGCTTACCTTATAAAGATTTTACAACATAACAATATAAAGTTGTTAATTTTTGTGGTTTTGTAGTATTTCAATTTTTAAACTTAGGGGATTTGTTGGTAAATGAATAACATAAAGATGTTCATATTTATATTTTTTTTAGTCATAAAGTATGATAGTTTACCAATATTAGATCAATAAATGTTACTGGTCCTTTCTACCATGCAATAAAACTTATTCTAACACTCTAACACCATCAATCAAAAAAAACCTAAGATTCCGGTCATTTATTTTTAAAAACGATGTAATTTTATATTTTTAATAGTTTTTTAGATTTTACAACATAACAATATAAAATTGTTAATTTTTGTAGTTCTGTAATATTTCAATTTTAAATTTTGGGGATTTATTGGTAAATGAATAAGATAAATAACACTCTAACGCCATCAATGTTAAGAAAAACCCAAGATTCTGTTAAATTATTTTCAAAACGTTGTAATTTTGTATCTTGAAAAGTTTTCAGACTACGGTACCATAAAATAAAGTATATTTATGAAAAACTAAATTTTTTTTTGTGGTTCTGTAGAATTTCAATTTTTAAATCTAGGGATTTATTGGTAAATTGGTGACATAAAAATGTTCATGTTTATAATTTTAACTTAACTATGATAGTTTACCAATATTAGAACAATAAATGACTGGTCCTTTCTACCATGCAAAAAAACTTATTCTAACACTCTACCGATCTTAAAAAACCCAAAGTTCTGGTAATTTATTTTTAAAAACGTTTTCATTTTGTATCTTGAAGGTACCAAAAAATAAATTATTACTATAAAAACTATACTTTATAAAAGATTTTACAAAATAACAATATAATTTTTTTGTGGTTCTGTAGCATTTCAAACTTTATATCTAAGGGATTTATTGGTAAATTGGTCATAAAAGCACATTCTACCATGCAGAAACACTTATACTAACACTCAAACTACTCACCAAAATAAAATAATACGTTTAAGTTTTTTTTTTTTTATTTTAAAATTAATGATATTTTTATCTTTAACTTTTGTTTTAAAAAGCTTCTGTCATTCTCAAAGTAATGTTATTTAATATTAGCCAAGTATTTTAAGTTAGAAACATTAAATTTATAGGAATTACAAAAATAAAAATTTGAGTTTTTTTTTAAATAAATATTTAAGTGCAGCCAACGTAAAACGTAGAATAAGAAAAAAATTGGTAACAAAAAACTTTTTGTACAACAAACAAACAAACGACATATTTTTTTGCTTTCACGGCCAACTTCATATTTGTTCAAACATTTTCTTCGAGTTAACTACCTGAATTTAGTTTTAGGATCATAAGCGAATTTTATTACATTTCGATGTAAATGTAAAATGATTTAGAAAGCGGTATATATAATAAATTCTTCGAATGCTTTGGCGCATAAATTATGCCCCATCTATAAGAGCATACATTTTATCGAAGTTATTTTCATATTTATAGGAACGTTATTAATTCCTCACGCATAACGTATATAAAACTGAGGAGCCGATTTCGTGCCATTGTTCAACAAATCACGATGGCGGAGCGCGCCCTCGCTAACTACTTTATTTATTTATCTCTTTGGTAACTAATTTAGTTGTACGATGCGGTTACGTTTATATTTACATATAAATTATGCTCAATTTTATTATAACCGCTAAAAAAGCAAATAAAAAAATAATAAATACACAGACGGATCTAAGCAGGCCATTCAAACAATTTTGTTAAAGGAAATTTGAGCTTTTAATCGCGCAATTAAATGCGCTTTCATCTTATTATTACAAGCCGCCCACAATGGAATAAATTTCCGAAAGTTTTACCAAATGCATTCACATACAAAAGCGAACCTATTATAAATAAATAAAAGGTCCGGTGCGTTTTGTGGAGCTCGTTGAAAGTTGATACGAACGAGCTTTTAAAATTGAATAGCGCGCGCCACCTAGCGACGGGAAGACTAAAGCCGTCGGGCTTATATTCGAACAGAATCCTGACGAAAGTGTGAAACTTTACTAAAAATTTTGGAAAACTGCTTTGTTACTATTTATTCTAGTTTCTTGAATAATTTTTAAAAAATTCTAACCGAATTCAAAAACAAAACAAAATTTTTCCTAATTATTTATTATGTTTTTTATAAAAACAAATATTGTATGTAAATTTAAAGATTGCGTTTTGGTTTCAGTTTGTTAATAAAAATTTTTTTTTATACTTTAAGGAATAAAATTCATTATTTAAAATTTAATAGTATCTTTCTATCCTTTTCCAGTATATCCCTGACTCGAAAGACCTGCTGGACAAATATGAAAAGTTATACAGTCCGAAGCAGGTGAGAAACTCCTAGCAGCCATCTCAGAGGCTAGAAGAGAAACGTGGTGTAACCTGCTCAACGACACTGACATGAAACACAGCAGCAGGAAAGCATGGAAGCTGATTAAGAACAACGATCCAACTAGTTCACAATCTATGCATAGTGACATCACAGCTGACTAAATAGCCCACCATCTACTGTTGAATGGGAAAAATAAAAGAAGATTCCGGAACACCAAGATCCGAAGAAAACAATTTCCTGACAAATTCGTTTTTACTCCAAGAGCTGAAAGATGCTGTGTACGAAATGAAAACCAACAAAGCAGCGGGACTGGATGACCTCAGGGCTGAACAAATCAAACATTTCGGGCCGAGAGCACTGAGTAGGGTGCTTGATTCAATGAACAACTGTATCACCAAGGATCTGGAGAAAAGTCCGGGTCGTCGCTTTACTGAAACCAGGCAAAGAACCAACGGAAGCCAAGAACTTTAAGCCTGTCTCACTACTTTGTCATATGTTCAAAGTTCTGGAGCGAATGATACTGAAGCGCATATCAAGTTTTGTAGACAAAGCCTTGATCAAGGAACAAGCAGGATTCATACCAGGTAGATCATGCTGCGGGCAGGTTCTGAATCTAACTCAGTATATTGAAGACGGGTATGAGAGGTCAGGTGACTGGAATAGCCTTTTTAGATCTCAGTGCAGCCTACGACACTGTCAATCACAAGGTCCTTGCCCAAAAAGTATACAAGCTAACGAAAGATTACACGCTGACCAAGTTCATAGGGTGCCTGCTACAGGACAGGTAGTACTCCAGGACAGGAACAGCCGATGGAAAAACCAGAAAAACGGCCTCGCCCAAGGAAGTGTGCTGGCCCCAATACTGTTTAACATATACACTAATGACCAACCAGTAAATTCTTCTACAAGGAAGTTCATATATGCAAATGACCAGCAGTATTTAGAAGAACCCTCGGGAAGTGAGTAAACTAAAGGCCCTGGAGTGTATTACGAGGACAACGACCTGAGGCCAAACCCCAGTAAATCTCTTTACGCTTTCCATCTCAGAAATAGGCAGGTCAAGAGAAGGTTTAAAGTCAGCTGGCAGGGTCAAGAATTTCAGCATTGCGAGACCCCAAAATATTTGAGAGTGAAACTAGACAGAGCGCTGACGTTCAACTATCATTGTCAGGATACAAAAAAGAAAGTGCATGCGAGAAATAACGTACTAAGAAAGCTCACAGGTTCGTCTTGAGGAGCCCATCCCTACGTGTTGCGAACAACAGGCCTAGCTTTAAGCTTCTCTACTTCAGAATACGTTGCACCCGTATGGAAGAACTCGGCACATGCAAAAAGGTCGATGTCGCGATAAATGAAACCGCGCGTATCGTATCAGAGTGCCTCAGACCAACACCAATCAAAAAATCTACCCTATAATCGGAATAGCACCACCTGAAGCTGAAATGGAGAGAGCGAAGCAGAAAGGAGACCCCGTCACCCGCTATATGGACACGAAAGCCAACCAGCCAGGCTCAAATCTCGCAAAAGCTTTATGGCAACAACCGACGCCCTCAGGGTACAACCAGAAACACGCCGGTTAGAGCTGTGGAAGCAAAGGGTGCCTGCACCTTTGATAAACATGAAGAAGGACGTCTCTGCGGGCGACCGACTGCCATATAATGTATGGCGGTCTCTGAATAGATTGAGAATGGAAACTGCAAGGTGCAAATCGAACCTAATGAAGTGGGGGTTTAGTGAAGATGATAAGTGTTCCTGTGGTATGGTGCAGGAGCCTAATGAGGTGCTTGATAATGAAGGAAAGTGTCACGTTACAGGATCTAATTTTAGCCAATGACAAGGCAATATATGCCGCTGATTTTTGAAAGATCAAATTTAAAATATTTAATATGGTGACTCGGACACGAAAGAAGAAGAAGAATCCTTTTCTTAACCCTTTAGGTTTATTATCTTCTTCATGTCTCTAAATTTTCCATCCCCATCTGCTCAATCTATCCTCGTTCTTCCACCAGTATTCATTCTCTCTTTCTTCATTTCCCACTCTATCAACCTTTTTCCTTCAGTCCTTTCTCCTGTTATATATCTTGGTGTCCCTTCTGTAATAATCTTCCAATACTTTCCGTTATGTTTACCTTTTCTACTAAGTATATCTTCTCTTTCTCGTATTTGTGTGGTCTGTTTCCATGCTTCCTCCTTCTCTCCTCAATCTTTTATCTCCTCTTTCGCATATTCTTCTCTTTTAGTATAATCTTCTTTCACTTTCTCCATTCTTTATTTTTGATCTTCTATTTTTTTCTACCATTTGTATAATATCCCATTCTATTTTCTTCTCTCAATTTTTTCCTCATACCTCACCTCTCTTCTTCTTGTATGTATTCTTATTTTTTTTCTATTTTCTTTTCCAAATATTTTTTCTCTTATTCCCCACACTTATCTAATTCTCTTATTTGTTCTGTATCCTTAATGTCGTAGTTTAAGACATATTCTAAATACCTGTATTTGCCCACAATCTCTATTTCTCCCTCTCCCCCGGCGCCATGTTACTTCCCCTTTTTCCTTTTTTTAACTTTATAATCTATGTATTTTTGCCTCAAACTCTTTTTTTCAAGTATTTCCTCACTATTTTAATTTCTCCTGTCATTTCTTCCTCAGTTTTTGCCATTTTCACTACGTCGTTATTCCTCCCAGCTGGTGTCTCTCTATTTCCTCTTCCAGATCGTCAATATATGTATAAAGAAAATAAACAAAGACGTAACGCACATCTCCTGTTTGTGTCCTCATCTAGACCGAAACTTGTTTCCAAAAAATCTCTCTCCGCCCACTATGATTCTATAAATAAATCTCCTCTACCGCATCTATTATGTATTTCCACCTTAAAGCTACTTTTCTGAACATTTTCTCTCCTTTCTTTTCCATCTGCTTGTTTATTAAGTGTTAATCGTACTTTTCCCTCTTCTAAACTCACCTGCCAGGCCGGTATTAATTTTTTCCCTCCTCTCTAAATTGAACATATTGCTTTCTCCCTCCCAGGTCAGGTAGTCCTCCCACTTTCTATATCCTTTCATATGTCCTTCACATTCTCTCCTTCACCCTTTGTATTTCCACTGTTCCCCATGTGTCTCATCAGTACCTCCCGGTTTAACTTTTTCCTTTGCTTCCATTCTCACTTTTTAATTCTTTCCTCTTTCTTTTAATTTTCTTTATTTTATTATCTGTTTCTCTTAGTAAGTTCTACAATGTTCCTCCCATTTTTCCCCGTTTATTTTGTTTCCAACCTTCTTTCTTTTTTTCCCATTTCCTATTAAATCTTCCAAGCCTGTCGTTTTCTTTGATCTTACTTTTTGAATTCTTTCTTTATTGTTTGACAAATTTCTCTGAATTATTTTTTGTTCCTGAATTCTTCTACATTTATTTTTCCGTTTTTCCACTTTCTCCTCATTTTTTCTGTTTCTGTTCTACCATTCACTTTTTGTACAAATCCCATAATTTTTTTTAAATTTGCTTCTTCCATTTTTCTTATCTCCTGCTCTATTTTTCCCCTCTTTCCTATTCTCTTCTTCCTCTTCTTTATTTTTCCCACTATAGTTAATTCCAACGGTTAATGAATCATTTTATCCTTTTTCTTTATCTTAAAACTTTCTACGACTTCCACTGTTCACTATTCTCCATCCTCTTTCTTCACATAACTCTAACAATTTTTCTTCCTTGCTCATTTCATGTCCATAGATCTCCTCCTTTTACTCTTCCATTTATCATCATCCCTCCCCCCATTTTCCCTATTTTTGCATTAAAATCCGCACCTGTTATTAGCTTTTCTTCTTCATTTTCACTGACTGTGTTTTCTACCTTTTTTCCGTTGTTTCTATTACTTTTTCTAATATTGTTACAATCACGTACCTCCGCTCTTCTTTTGTAGTTACATTGTCCCCTTCTGCCACATATTCCTTTTTTTTTATTTCTTTCAATTGTTCCATTCTCTCTTCAAACCACATTTTGTTATAACTTACTTCCACCCTCTTACCCTCCTTTTCTGTTCTTTTGCTTCTGCTTCATTTGAAAGTCTCTCTCTCTCTCTCTCTTTTTCTATGTAAATTCCATTGCCTTGTATCTTTCTTGTTATTTCATAATCTTTAAATTGTCCTCTATGTTTCTCTTTTTTTAATAATACGCTTTTTCTCTCTGGTTCTATGATAAAGAAAAAAAGCTATTCTTTACTAGATTCCCAGTCTATGTATCTCTCCTCTTACACCTTCTACGTCTAGTCCTCTAACTACCATATTTTTTTCTCTTTTTTCTATATTTTCTACCCTGTTCTCAAGACTTTCCACGTTTTCTTCTAATCTTCTACATTTATTTTCTAGATTTTCATTTATCTTCTGTTTCTCTCTCATTTTATCGTTTATCATTTTCATGGTTAGTTTTATCTCTTTTGTTTCTTTCAGCATTTCTTTTCATATACTTATTGATTGTCCCTCCTTCCTTCCTTCGCCATATATATCGTTCATTTATATTTTTCTTTCCTCATTTCTTCTTCTTTTAGCGACTTTCTCACTTTCTCTTTCTTAACACCTCCTTTTCCCTCATTCTCTGTTTTGCTTCTGACGTTGGCCCTCCTATATCTTACATTGTTGTTTTACAAAATTAAAAATTAGAACAATTAAAAAAATAAAAAACCTTTTAAATATATTTAGTTTATTTTTTTTCGCTTTAATTTTTTTTAAACAAAATTATTTTCTAAATCTTACTTTTTACAAATTTTAGTTTTTTAAACAAATTGATTTTTTAAATTTATTTTTAAATAATTTTTTACGGTGTTTTCCAATTTTTAATATTATAATTTTTTTGATTTGTTTAAGAAATGTTTAGTTTTTTGAAAATAATTTTGTACTTTTTTAATTTATCATAACTACGGTATACATTTATTATTATATTTTTATTTTAAAAAAAATTTTAATTATTTTACTGTAAATTTGTTTTAAAATAAATTAATTCTACAAAATTATCATTTGTTTTTAACTGATTTTTAAATATTTTTTAAATAAATGGTTTGACTAATTTATTTTTAGTTAAAAAATTGCTTTAGTTTTGTTTTAATTTATTTGTAATTATTTTAGTTTTAAAATAAATTAAATTAAAATAATAAATTTTGACCAATATTTATTTTTAAAAATCTTTTCAGATTTATTTGGGGTCGATTTTATAAATTTATGTAAAATTGATTTAATAAACTTATATTGTTTGAAAATATTTTAAATAAATTTTACAAAATTAAATGTAATTTATTAAACGTTATATTTTTATATCTATATTCTTTATATAAATTTTATATTTATTTAACTGCTTAAATATAATCATAAACAAAACAATAATTTTAGGAATCAATTCAATTAAAACAAATTTAAATTAAATTATAAAAAATAAATAATTTAAAATAATATATGGCAATAAATTTTTAACGTGTTTACGATAAATTAAAAGAAAATATAAAAATTATTTAAAATAATAATAATAAAATTTGTTAAAAAGAATCTAATATTTGCAATAAAAAATTTAGTAAATATTTTCATTCGAAAACAAAATTTTTATTATAATTTTAAAAATTCTTCATTTTTTAAATTAAAATAAATTTGTCAAACCATTTTATTTAAAAAATATTTTAAAATTATTAAAAATAAATTTGACAAACTGTTTATTTAAAAATATCAAACAAATTCAAAATGGTAAATGAGCAAATCAATATATTTTTTTAAATTTATACCGTTTGCACAATAAATTTAAAAATAATTAAAAATTATTTAAAATTGAAAAGTGAAAGTTGAAAAACCGTTTACTTAAAAAATCTAAATAGAAGCAAATACCAAAGAAATACAACAAATAATTAAAAACAGACTTTTTTTAAAACAAAATACGGCGATAAATTTATACAGTTTATAGAATAATAATTTAAAAATTAAAAAAAAATTTACGAAACAAGCGGAAACATAAAAATGATAATTTTTTTAAGACCAATATTTGTTTTTGTTGGTTAAATTTAAAACCAATTATTTTATACAACCAATAATTTTGTAAAAACAATTTTACTAAAAAAGATATATTTTTGATAAATTTTTCAAACGTCTCCGTCAATTATATTTTAACGTAACTAATTATGATAATTACATAATGTCTATATCAATGCGCTTGCTTTAAAATCTTACCCAAAAGCATTGAAAGGGTTAACATACGTTTTACACTTTATTGTTAATACAAAACTACGGTTAAATTTTAAGCACGATTAATTTTTAGTAATTGTAAGCTTACCACCAAAACTTTAAAGAACTTTCACATACTTCCACACTTTTTGAGATAATATTAAAACCGTTTGTTAACTAAAGGTTATAATAAAGATCTTTTCAGCATCTTGAATTTAAAAACAAACAGAAATTGTAAATTTTTGTAAAAAGCGATTCAAAAATTAAAATTGTTGATAGTTTTTTTTTCGTTTCATTCACATTGTGTACCTAATTCGAGTATTTTCAACAAATATTATCAATTTTTGCAGTAAAATTTAAACGTTAATTACCTTTTCAAATTACTGTTATATTTATTTTTAATTATCACAATTATTCAAGTTTTTTTTAAAATGACAATAAATTATTTCCCTAAATACGGTATATATTTTTGTTTCTATAAATATTTTTTTTAAGCCCAATTTTTTTTTTAATTTAAGTATTGGCGTTACAAGGTTTCAAAACTTAGGTCAAAGCATTATCAGTTTTTACATACTTTTAAGCTACTCTGTGGCAATATGGAGAATGATAATTTTTTTAAAACCAATATTTTTTAAATAGTCCAAGTACTTTTCGGAAATATTATTTTTGGTTAAATCTAAAAAATCGATTATTTCTTGTAACCAATAATTTTATAAAAATATGCTATTAAAAAAATAATTTTATAAATTTATCGGCAGATAAATTTTAAGACCAATATTTGTTTAATAATTTTAAACGGTTTCTTTGCTTAAACTATTTTCACTATTAAATTTTTTTTTTGAGATATGGTGAAATTTTGAGCACAATTTTTTTTAAAGTAATTATAAGCTTATCACCAAATTTTAAAGAACCTTCACGTACTTCGACATAATATTAAAACCGTTAACCAAAGGTTATAATAAAAATATTTCAATACCTTAAATATAATAACAAAAAAATCAAAAATTAAGATTTTTGATAATCTTTTTTTTTTCGTTTCAATCGATTATTTCTTGTAACCAATAATTTTATAAAAAATGCTATTAAAAAGAAAAACTTTTTTTTCGTCACATAATTTTTCATAATAATTACTGGTGATACAAGGTTTCAAAACTTTTGCCAAAGCATTTTCAGTTTTTTACATACTTTTAAGCTACTTTGTGACAATATGGGAAATGATAATTTTTTTGAAACCAATATATTTTAATTAGTCAAATATTTTTCGGAAATAGCTTTGTTGGTTTAGGTAATCTACAAATTGATAATTTTTTGGTAAAAAATGCTATTAAAAAGAAAAAAATTAATCAATCTATTTAATGTTTTCGTTGGTTGTACACCAATTAAACAACTTAAATTTAAAAAGATTTAGCGTCACATACATTTTCATAATAATTTAAGTACTGATGTTACAAAATTTCAAAACTGTTGCCAAAGCATTATCAGTTTTTACATACTTCTAAGATACTCTGCGGCAATATGGAAAATGATAATTTTTTTAAACCAAAATTTTTTAATTAGTCCAAGTATTTTTATTAAAAAATGCTATTAAAAATTTTGATAAATCATTCTCGTTGGTTGTGTACCATTTAACCAACTTAAATTTAAAAAATTTTTTTTATAAATTTATCGTCACATAAATTTTTATAATAATTTAAGTACTAATGTAAAAAGTTTTTTTAAAACGCATTATCAGTTTTTACATACCTTTAAGCTACTCTGTGACAATATAAAAAATGATAATTTTTTTGAAACCAATATTTTTTTTAAGTTTTAAGCTACTCTAAAGCAACAAAGAGAATGATATTTTTTTGAGATACGCTATGGGAGAAACCGAACAAGAAAATAGTAAGTGAAGAATTAGTAATAGCAATAGAAGAAATATTCCAAAGAACCAAATTAGATGAAGTATTCTGGACAAGAATAATCGGGTTAATAAAAAAATTCTTAGAAAGAAATGGATTAAAAACGATTGTGAAATAATCCAAGCAAATAATATGTCAAAATAAGGAGGGATAAGAAAATAAAAGTTGATATGGAAAAGGAAGAATTAGAAACTACAAGCATTTAGGGTATAAAATAAGACACGATAACGAAGGTGATTTACAAATGTGAGAATTAGCACGAAAAGAAAATAGAATATTAAGACTGGTGTGGGGAATATGAGAGGGGATATTTGGAAAAGATAAAAAAAATGGGTGTTCGAAAAGTTAGTAAGAAACGTAATAATGTATTGAGTAGAGGAATGGGAATGGAAAGGAAGAGAGAAACCAGAAAAAGTACAAGAAAAATATTGGAAATAGACATTAGGGTTAAACAGGGAGTCACAGTGTGAACAGGAAAAAGAGCCATGCGATACGAAAATATAAATAAATAAAAACAAAGAAAACAATATTATATGAATGTTTGAGGGAGGTACAGAAACAACAGATAAGGCACAGACAAGAAGAAAAAAGAAAGCAAACAAAGATAAAAGAAGAATGATCTTCTTCTGTCCTTATATTAATTTTTATCAACCCTGTCTTCCCCTCCTTTCGTCGTTTTCTGATACCTGTTAGAATTCCTTCTTTTGCTCTTCCCCTCTTCTCCGTTTTCTTTTCAAATTGTATCTGCCATGTAAATTACTCTAGCATGCTATCTTCCACTCAACCCATCCTTTCTCCTCCATCCATTTTTCCACTATCCCCACAATTTTCATTCTCCTTACATAATTCCAAAATTTTTCTTCCTTTCCCCCTTTTTTTTATTTTTCCCATTTTTATTTCTCTCTACTCTCTCTCTCTCTCTCTCTCTTCTAGTATTTTGTCAGTCATTTCCCTATCGTTCCTTCTTTCTCCGACCATTTCCATTCTTCTCCTTCTACCCACATTTTTCTTCTTTTTATCATATTTAATATCTCTCCTCTTGCTCCATTTACGCTTAGTTTTCTATTCACCATATATTTTCTCCTCTTTTCTTTCTTCATATTTTCTACCTTTTTCTCAAAGCTTTCTACTTTTTCATCTAACCTTTCACATTTATTTTCCAACTTTTCATTTATCTTTTTATGTCTTTTTTTCTAGTTAGTTTTTATATCTTTTATTTCTTTCCAAATACTCATTATTCGTTCCTCTTCCTTCTTTCGCCATATATCTCTGTTCAATTCTATTTTCTTCCTCTCTCGTTTCTCCTCCTTTCGTCGACCATCCCACTTTTAAGCTCTTTCTAAACTTATTCTTTTCTTTTTATTCTTTTTTCTACCCCTGACCTTGTACCTTTTGTATCTGGCATTGTTGTTTTTACAAAAAATATCAAAATAAAAACGTTCTAAATATATTCAGCTTATTTATTTTTTTTGCTTTAATTTTTTTAAACAAATTTATTTTCTAAATCCTATTCTACAATTAATTTTTAATTCATTTTCCTGTTAAATAATTTTCTGCGGTGTTTTCAAAAAACGTATATCAACCTTGATTCAGTTTTAAAATAATTTTCTAATTTTTTTAATCAATCGTATAAATTTATCATTGTATTTAATTTTAAAAATTATTTTGATTATTTGACTCTAAATATGTTTACAAATAAATTAATTTGCAAAACTATCCTTTTCTTCAAATTAAAATTATTTACTTAATTTTTTATTTATTTCTTTATTTATTTAACTTAAATTTATTTATCAACGACGCGTTTTCAATAAACTCTGATTTAAACATGTTATGTTTTTTTGGTTTTTAATCAAAAATTAAATCATCAAATTTATATTTAGCTTAAAAAAATTAAGAAATCCGAGATTTAAATTAAAATTCAACTGTCAAATTTGTTATTAATTTTTAAAAAAATGTTTTATAACTTTACAACAATATAATATTACTTCTACATATTGTAGTGTTTCTTTAGTTCTCCAATTATTTTCTAATTTTTTTTACAAAAAAATGTTTACAAACTTTAAAATTATTAAAAATTTAAAATAAAAATGATTTATTAAAATCGTTTTTATTATAAATATATTTAAAAATATATTACATTTCAATTCATTTATATATAAATCTAAAAGAGACGTACAAAAATAAAAGACCCCCAAAATTTATTTAAAAATTAAAAATAAATTTTTTAAACTACATATTTAAAAAATATCTTAATACTCAATCATACACAAAACAAAAAATCAATTTGTTAATAAAAAATTATAAAAGTATTTTTTTATACAATACGATGATAAATTTATAGTTTTAGCGGAAAATTGAAAAAATTATTTCAAAATAAAACGAAATTTAAACGAATCAATAAAACTCGATGACAAACTTAACGGTTTTTGTGTAAATTTTAAAAATACTGCAAAGATTATTTATTTAAATTTAATATTTGCAAAAAAATTTGGTAAAATCCATTCAAAAACAAACTAAAACAAAAAAACTAAAAAATTTACAATATATTTAGAAATTTTTATTATAATTTTGACAAATTCTACAGTTTTTTTTTAATTAATAATAATTTTGTCAATTCATTTATTAAAAAATTAAAAACCAAAATGATAATTTTGCAAATCAATTCATTTCAAAACATATTTAAAATAAAAAAATCAAAAATAAATGTTTTGAAGATAAAATACGATGATAAATTTATACATTTTCTACAGTAAATTTATAAAAAACTAAAATTAAAAATAAAAGGTATCTCTTAAACAAATCAAATAAAACTTAATTATTTATCTACTCGGTTTTTATCGTAAAATTGAAAACAAAAAAAATATTTAAGAAATAAAAAAAACAAACTAATCCCGGCAAAAAATTTGAAAATTAAATATTTAAAAAAATAAAAATTTTTAAAGAAACTTACAACAATATATTTAGAAACTTTTAATATCTTATCAAAAATTTTCCTAATTTTTTTTAACTAAAAATAAATTATTTAAAAAATGTATTTAAAAAATATCTTAAAATCAATCAAAAATAAAATAAAAATTTTGCAAATCAATTCATTTTAAAACGTATTTATAGTAAAATAATCAAAAATAGATTTTATGAAAATAAAATATGATGATAAATTTAGAGAGTTTATACAATAAATTTATAAAAGACTAAAAATTAAAAATTAAAAATATCTTAAACAAATCAATAAATTTTAATTATATAAATATTTGGTTTTTATCGTAAATTTGAAAACAATATAAAAATTATTTAAGCAATAAAAATCAATTTTAAAATCGATTTGGTAGAAAAAACTAATACCTGCAAAAAAAAAGATTTGAAAGTTAAATTTGTTTAAAAAAAGCCAAAAAATATTAGGAAAACTTACAATATATTTAAAACTTTTAATATCTTTTCAAGAAATTCTCTAATTTTTTAACTACAAATAATTTTGTCAAACCATTTATTTAAAAAAATATCAAAGAATCAATTATAAACCAAATGATACTTTTGCAAATCAATTCATTTAAAAACATATTTAAAGTGAAATAACCAAAAATAAATGTTTTGAAGATAAAATACAATAATAAATTTATATAGTTTTTACAATAAATTTATAAAAAACTAAAATTAAAAATTAAAAGTATCTTAAACAACACAAAAAGAACTTAAATATTTATCTATTCGGTTTTTATCGAAAATTTGAAAACAATGTAAAAAATATTAAAAAATACAAAAAAATTAAAAAATAAATTTGTTAGAAAAATTTAATATCTGCAAAAAAAAGATTTGAAAATTAAATTAGTTTAAAAAAAGGGAAAAAATATTAGGAAAACTTACAATATATTTAGAAACTTAATTTCTTTTAAAAAATTTCAAAGTTTTTTAAATAAAATAAATTTCTCAAACCATTTATTTAAAAGATATCTTAAAATCAATTAAAAATAAAATGATAATTTTGCAAATCAATTCATTTTAAAACATATTTAAAGTGAAAAACCAAAATAAATGTTTTGAAGATAAAAGGCGATAATAAATTTATATAATTTTTACAATAAATTTATAAAAAACTAAACATTAAAAATTAAAAGTATCTTTAAAGAATCAAATAAAACTTAATTGTTTATGTATTCGATTTTTCTTGTAAATTTGAAAACAATTTAAAAAAATATTTAATAAATGCAAAAAATATTAAAAAACTTATATTTAGAAAGTTTTAATATTTTTTCGAAAATTTTCTTAATTTTTTTTAACTAAAAATAAATTATTTAAAAAATATCTTAAAATTAATCAAAAACAAAATAATAATTTTGCAAATCAATTCATTTTAAAACGTATTTATAGTAATATAAACTAAATAATTTTTTTTAAAATAAAAGACGATAATAAATATATATAATTTTTACAATAAATTTATAAAAAAACATAAATTAAAAATTAAAAATATCTTCAACAAATCAAATAAATCTTAATTATATAAATATTCGGTTTTCATCGTAAATTTAAAAACAATATAAAAATTATTCTAAAAATAAAAATCAATTTTAAAAATCAATTTGTTAGAAAAAACTAATATCTGCAAAAAGAAGATTTAAAAATTAAATTTGTTTTAAAATAAACTAGAAAAATTTAAAGAAACTTACAACAATATATTTAGAAATTTTTAATATCTTTCATAAAATTACTCTATTTTTTTTAACTAAAAATAAAAAATGTATTTAAAAAATATCTTAACATCAATCAAAACAAAATAATAATTTTGCAAATCAATTCATTTCGAAACGTATATATGGTAATATAATCAAAAATAAATTTTTGAAAATAAAAAACGATAATAAATTTATATAATTTTTTCCAATAAATTTATAAAAACTAAAAATTAAAAGTATCTTAAACAAATCAAATAAATCTTAATTATATAAATATTCAGTTCTTATCGTAAATTTGAAATCACCGTAAAAAATATTTAAAAGATAAAAATAAATATAAAAAATCAACTTTTAAAAAACTAATTAATATCTGCTAAAAGTAAGATTTCGAGATTAAGTTTGTTTAAAAAAAGCTAAAAAAATATTAGAGAACCTGAAATCAATATATTTAAAAACTTATAACATTTTGAAAAGCTCTTCATTTTTTTAACTTAAAATAAATTTGTCAAACCATTTATTTAAAAAACATCTAAAAATTAATCCAAAAAAATGATAATTTTGCAAATCATTCATTTTAAAACATTTAAAGTAAAATAATCAAAACTAATGTTTTGAAGATAAAATACGATAATAAATTTATATAGTTTTTAAATAAATTTTAAAAAATAAAAAAATTTAAAAACAATATAAAAATTTGTCAAAAAATATATTTAAAAAATATCTTAAAATCAATCAAAACCAAAATAATAATTTTGCAAATCAATTCATTTTAAAACATATTTAAAGTAAAATAATCAAAAATAAATGTTTTGAAGATAAAATACGATGATAAATTTATATAGTTTTTACGATAAATTTATAAAAAACTAAAAATTGAAAATTAAAAGTCTCTTAAACAAATCAAATAAATCTTAATTATATAAATATTTAGTTTTTATCGTAAATTTGAAAACAATATAAAAATTATTCAAGAACTAAAAATCAATTTGAAAAATCAATTTCTTAGAAAAAACTAATATCTGCAAAAAGAAGAATCAAAAATAAATTTGTTTTAAAAAAAACTAAAAAACTTTTTTAAAAACTTACAATATATTTAGAAACTTTTTATTATTTTTTCCAAAATTTTCCTAATTTTTTTAACTAAAAATAAATTTTTTAAAATATGTATTTAAAAAATATCTTAAAATCAATCAAAAATACAATGATAATTTAGCAAATCAAATCATTTTAAAGCAAATTTATAGTAACATAATAAAAATAAAGTTTTTGAAAATAAAATATGATGATAAATTTAGAGTTTTTACACTAAATTTATAAAAAATTAAAAATTAAAAGTATCTTAAACAAATCAAACAAATCTTAATTATATAAATATTCGGTTTTTTATCGTAAATTTGGAAACAATATAAAAATTATTCAAGAAATAAAAATAAATTTTAAAAATCAATTTGTTAGAAGAAACTAATACCTGAAAAAAAAAGAATTAAAAATTAAGTTTATTTAAAAAAAAGCTAAAAAATTTTTTAAAAACCTACAACAATATATTTAGAAACTTTTAATATCGTTTCGAGAATTACCCAAATTATTTTTAACTAAAAATAAATTATTTAAAAAATGTATTTAAAAATATCTTAATATCAATCAAAAACAAAATAATGATTTTGCAAATCACTTCATTTCGAAACGTATTTATAGTAATATAATCAAAAATAAATTTTTGAAAATAAAAGACGATAATAAATTTATATAATTTTTACAATAAATTTATAAAAAACTAAAAATTAAAAGTATCTTAAACAAATCAAATAAATTTTAATTATATAAATATTCGGTTCTTATCGTAAATTTGAAATCACCGTAAAAAAATATTTAAAAGATAAAAATAAATATAAAAATCAATTTTAAAAAAAAACTAATTAATATCTGTTAAAAAAGATTTCGAGATTAAGTTTGTTTAAAAATGCTAAAAAATATTAGAGAAACTGAAATCAATATATTTAAAAATCTATAACATCTTTTTGAAAAGCTCTTCATTTTTTAGCTAAAAATAAATTTGTCAAACCATTTACTTAAAAATATCTAAAAATTAATCAAAAACAAAATGATAATTTTGCAAATCAATTCATCTTAAAACATATTTAAAGTGAAATAATCAAAAATAAATATTTTGAAGATAAAATACGATAATAAATTTATATAGTTTTTACAATAAATTTAAAAAAACTAAAATATTAAAAATGAAAAGTATGTTAAACAACACAAATAGAACTTAATTATTTATCTATTACTAAAAAATTTTTAAAAACTTTCAACAATATATGTAGAAACTTTTAATATCTTTTCGAAAATTTTCCTAATTTTTTTTAACTAAAAATTTTTTTAAAAAAATATCTTAAAATTAATCAAAAACAAAATAATACTTTTGCAAATTAATTCATTTTAAAACGTATTTATAGTAAAATAATCAAAAATAGATTTATTAAAATTAAAATTTATTAATAAATTTAGAGTTTTTACAATGAATTTATAAAAAACTAAAAATTAAAATTAATCGTATCTTAAACAACACAAATAGAACTTAATTATTTATCTATTCGGTTTATATCGTTAATATGAAAACAATTTAAAAAAATATATTAAAAATTGCAAAAAAATAAAAAAATAAAATTGTTGGAGAAAAATATCTGCAAAAAAAAATATTTGAAAATTAAATTTGATCTAAAAAAGCTAAAAAATATTAGAAAAACTTACAAAAAACATATTTAGAAACTTTTAATATTTTTTTGAGAAATTTTCTAATTTTTTTAATTAAAAATAAATTTGTCAAAATGTATTTGAAAAATATCTCAAAATCAATCAAAAAGAAAATGATAATTTTGCTACTCAAATTAGTTTAAAACATATTTAAAGTGAAATAATCAAAATAAATGTTTTTAAGATAAAATACGATAATAAATTTATATAGTTTTTACAATAAATTAATAAAAAACTAAAAATTAAAAATTAATCGTATCTTAAACAACACAAATAGAACTTAATTATTTATCTATTCGGTTTATATCGTTAATATGAAAACAATTTAAAAAAATATATTAAAAATTGCAAAAGAAATAAAAAAATAAAATTGTTGGAGGAAAATATCTGCAAAAAGAATATTTGAAAATTAAATTTGTTCTAATAAAAAGCTAAAAAATATTAGAAAAACTTACAAAAATATATTTAGAAACTTTTAATATTTTTTTGAGAAATTTTCTAATTTTTTTAATTAAAAATAAATTTGTCAAAAATGTATTTGTAAAATATCTCAAAATCAATCAAAAGAAAATGATAATTTTGCTACTCAAATCAGTTTAAAACATATTTAAAGTGAAATAATCAAAAATAAATGTTTTTAAGATAAAATACGATAATAAATTTATAAAGTTTTTTACAATAAATTTATAAAAAACTAAAAATTAAAAATTAATCGTATCTTAAACAACACAAATAGAACTTAATTATTTATCTATTCGGTTTATATCGTTAATATGAAAACAATTTAAAAAAATATATTAAAAATTGCAAAATAAAATAAAAAATAAAATTGTTGGAGAAAAATATCTGCAAAAAGAATATTTGAAAATTAAATTTGTTCTAAAAAAGCTAAAAAATATTAGAAAAACTTACAAAAATATATTTAGAAACTTTTAATATTTTTTTGAGAAATTTTCTAATTTTTTTAATTAAAAATAAATTTGTCAAAAATGTATTTGAAAAATATCTCAAAATCAATCAAAAAGAAAATGATAATTTTGCTACTCAAATCAGTTTAAAACATATTTAAAGTGAAATAATCAAAAATAAATGTTTTTAAGATAAAATACGATAATAAATTTATATAGTTTTTACAATAAATTTATAAAAAACTAACAATTAAAAATTAATCGTATCTTAAACAACACAAATAGAACTTAATTATTTATCTATTCGGTTTATATCGTTAATATGAAAACAATTTAAAAAAATATATTAAAAATTGCAAAAGAAATAAAAAATAAAATTGTTGGAGAAAAATATCTGCAAAAAGAATATTTGAAAATTAAATTTGTTCTAAAAAAAGCTAAAAAATATTAGAAAAACTTACAAAAATATATTTAGAAACTTTTAATATTTTTTGAGAAATTTTCTAATTTTTTTAATTAAAAATAAATTTGTCAAAAATGTATTTGAAAAATATCTCAAAAATCAATCAAAAGAAAATGATAATTTTGCTACTCAAATCAGTTTTAAACATATTTAAAGTGAAATAATCAAAATAAATGTTTTTAAGATAAAATACGATAATAAATTTATATAGTTTTTACAATAAATTTATAAAAAACTAAAATTAAAAATTAATCGTATCTTAAACAACACAAATAGAACTTAATTATTTATTTATTCGGTTTATATCGTTAATATGAAAACAATTTAAAAAAATATATTAAAAATTGTAAAAAAAATAGAAAAATAAAATTGTTGGAAAAAACTAATATCTGAAAAAGAAGATTTAAAAATTATATTTTTTTTAAAAAATCCAAAAATATTAAGAAAACTTACAACAACATATTAAGAAACTTTTGATATCATTTCGAGAAATTCTCTAATTATTTTTAATAAAAATAAATTTGTCAAAAAATATATTTAAAAAATATCTTAAAATCAATCAAAACCAAAATAATAATTTTGCAAATCAATTCATTTTAAAACATATTTAAAGTAAAATAATCAAAAATAAATGTTTTGAAAATAAAGTACGATAATAAATTTATATAGTTTATACGATAAATTTATAAAAAACTAAATATTGAAAATTAAAAGTCTCTTAAACAAATCAAATAAATTTTTATTACTTTTCTATTCGGTTTGTATTGTAAATTTAAAAACAAAAAAAAATGTTAATGAAATGAAAATAAATTAAAAAAATTAATTTGTTAGAAAAAACTAATTTCTGCAGATTTAAAAATTAAATTTCTTTAAAAATACTAAAAAAAATTAAAAAACTTACAACAATATATTTAAAAACTTTTAATATTTTTTCAAAAATTTTCCTAATTTTTTTTAACTAAAAATAAATTATTTAAAAAATATCTTAAAATTAATCAAAAACAAAATAATAATTTTGCAAATCAATTCATTTTAAAACGTATTTATAGTAAAATAATCAAAAATAGATTTTATAAAAATAAAATTTAGAGTTTTTACTATAAATTTATAAAAAATTGAAATTAAAAACTAAAAATATCTTAAACAAATCAAATAAATCTTAATTATATAAATATTTGGTTTTTATCGTAAATTTGAAAACAATATAAAAATTATTCAAGAAATGAAAATAATCTTTAAAAATCAATTTCTTAGAAAAAACTAATATCTGCAAAACAAAGATTCAAAAATAAATTTGTTTTAAAAAAACTAAAAACTTTTAAAAACTTACAATACATTTAGAAACTTTTAATATTTTTCGAAAAATTTTCCTAATTTTTTTTAACTAAAAATAAATAATTTAAAATATGTATTTAAAAAATATCTTAAAATCAATCAAAATACAATGATAATTTAGCAAATCAATTCATTTTAAAGCGTATTTATAGTAACATAATAAAAATTAAGTTTTTGAAAATAAAATATGATGATAAATTCAGAGTTTTTACAATAAATTTATAAAAAATTAAAAATTAAAAGTATCTTAAACAAATCAAATAAATCTTAATTATATAAATATTCGGTTTTTACCGTAAATTTGAAAACAATATAAAAATTATTCAAGAAATAAAAATAAATTTTAAAAATCAATTTGTTAGAAAAACTAATATCTGCAAAAACAATTATAAATTAAATTTGTTTAAAAAAGCTAAAAAAAAATTTAAAAAACCTACAACAATATATTTAGAAACTTTTAATATCTTTTCAAGAATTTGGGAATTCAATGTGCTTTTTATAAATTAAAAAAAATTAAAAAAATTAATTTCTTTAAAAAATATTTGCAAAAAAACATTTAAAAAATATTTTGATAGTTGAAAAAAAACAAAAATTGTTGAAATAAGAAATTTTGGAAATTAATTTTACTAAATTAATTTTAAATAAATTTCTAAAATAAAATTTTTCCTTACTGTTATTAGTACAAGTTGCCAAAAAATTATTCGAAAACGAAACAAAAAATTTAAGCATCAAAATTATTGCAAAAAAAATTTGAAAAAACCGCCAAAAATATTAGAATAATTTACTTAAAAACTTTGTGTGTTAAATAGAAATTGTTTACATTCAGTTTTTTTTTAATTCAAATTTATTTTAGTAGTGTCATCGAACTCCATAAATTCAGATTTATTTATTATGTCATTATTCGAAATTTATGACGTCGTTCGCTATTAGAAACCAATTTAATTTATAACTTTTTTTAACGTTCGCTTATCGCGAAGTGCGCAATAAAAACGCTGTTGCTTCAATTCCAAATGAATTTTTCAAATTCTACCGATATGGAATTTTGATTTCGTTAAATAACACCGATCGCGAGCACTTCAAAAATGCCCGTACCCGAATTTGAAGAATTTTTCTCATACCCGAAATCCGTTTAATTACTTACCACTAGCACAATAAAAATCGAAAAATAGTTCGAATTCCTCCCGGTTCTAAAAATCTCTCTCTCTCTCTCGTTTTTGTTGATGTTGTCGAGTGCGATTAGCACAGCTTGGATGAAACTAATAGTGGTAATAACGATGATAATGCTAATAATAATAATAATGGATGCGAAGAGGGAGAACATAAGGGCGAACGAAAAAAAAGGATTTTTAACAGTACTTAAAATATCTATTTCATTCATTCGAACAAAACTAGATGAAAAAGCTTCTGGTATTTTAGATATTTGTTTGTGTGCGCGCGTACCTCTTAACAAAGATAATAATAACCTAACCAGCTGAAGATCGATTTCTAGTCTTGTTTCTGCGGAATACAATGCGATATCTTCAGGCTAACCATCTGCTTATTCTTTTATGAAAGGCCGCGTACGTATTATATAATCTAAAGTGGGGCATTTCAATTTATAAAAGAAATATAACATTGAAAAATCTTTAGTTGCGTATCTACAGTTCGCGATTAGTTTCAATCGCAGCAATCTACGAAAGTAAGTCGATTTTTAAAATCAAAAACAAAAAATTTTTAGTTTCGAAAAGAAAGTGTGCGGTGACATAATTGGCGCCACCTCGAGGAACTTCATAAAAAGCGCGGACGACTTGATTAAATTTTAGAAACAAAATACGCTCCGCCCTAAAATCATGTAACAATCCGTCATGACTGCATTAATTTTTAAAGGATTTAATTTTAACGCTTGTGAATAATTTGAATTATTTTTTGTTAATTTCCTTAAGTTTCAACCTTAGTGATCTATTGTTTAAACGGTTTGTTTTGGTTTGAAACTTAAATTAATTCACAATTCAAAGAACGCGTGTGTTAGATTTTCAAGTTTCAAGCTGGTTTACAATTTCAATTTTGCAATTTAAACTCAATTTGTTTACTTTAAACCCAATACTTATATTCTTTGTTGTAAATTAGGCCTTCAGAGATGAGACCTGCCAGTACTGATTGTTAGAAGGATTGAACCTTAAGTTGTTTCGTTAATTAATATCGAAGTTTCAGTAGTAATTGATTTGAATTTAATACAATGTGTTAAATTCAATCAAATTGCACGAATTCTGTCAAATTTCGATTTTCTCCGTCGTTTTTAATTACAAATCTAACATGCTTAACGCTTACTACCTGTTGTTTAAACATTTGACATCAATTAAACATTTTAGTATCTGTTTTTGTTTCTAGGTTCAATTAAATTGAATTTTTCTTTTTAAATCTAACATGCTAATGTTAGATTTTAAAGTTTCAAGTTTTAAACAATTGAAATGTTGCAACTTAAATTTCTTCTTTTTGTATATTTTAGATGCGTGAGTTTTACTTGTTAAAAAATTTAAATTTTTTATTTCAACTGTGCGAACACTTTTACTTTTATGACCGTTTATCTAAACATTTGACTCCAATTTAAAAATTTAAATTTGATTAAATTAAATTTTTCTTTACAAATCTAACATGCTAATGTTAGATTTTAAATTTTTTTCTATAATACTAACATGCTTCATTTGAATATTTCTATTTTAAATTTTGAATTAAAAAACTGAATTTTTTTTCTTCTTAGAAAATTTAGATTTGGTAAATACTTTAATTTTTATGACCCTTATTTAAACATTTGCCGTCAATTTAAAGTTTTTAAAGTTTCAGATTTTGACTCTAAATTCAATTAAATTGAATTTTTCGTTAGAAATCCAATATATAAGATCTAATGTTAGATTTTAAAGTTTCAAGTTTGTAAACAATTTAATTTTTGTAACTTAAACTTATTTTGCTTATGTTTCATTAAAACATTTTCATTTTAAATCTTGAATTAAGGTACTGAATGCTAGAAGTGCGGGTTTACGTGTTAGAAGATTTATATGTTTAATTTCAACTTTGTAAACATTTTTGTTTTTATGACCCATCATCTAAACATCTGACTTTAATTTAACATTTTAAAGATTTTAAATTTTGGTTCTACATTCAATGCGTCATTTGAATATTTTTATTATCTTGAATTAAGAAACTAAATTTTGGCTTTTCAATTTTCAACTTAGAGAACACTTTTATTTTTATGGCCCATCATCTAACATTTGACATCAATTTAAAATTTTAAAAACTTTAGATTTTGACTATAAGCTCAATTAAATTCAATTTTTCTTTACAAATCTAACATGCTAATGTTAGATTTTGAAATTTCAAGTTTTCAAACAATTTAGATGTTGTAACTTAAACTTAATTTGCCTTCTTTTTATTAGAATATTTTTGTTTTAAAGCATGAATAAAAGATTTGATTTTTAGATGTACGGGTTTTAGTTGTTAGAAGATTTAAATTTTTAACTTGGTGAGAACTTTCATGTTTATGATTCATTATCTAAACATTTGACATCAATTTAAAATTTTAAAGATTTTAGATTTTAATTTTAAATTCAATTTTTCTTTACAAATCTAATATGCTAATGTTAGATTTTAAAGTTTCAAGTTTTTAAACAATTTAGATGTTGTAACTTAAACTTAATTTGCCTTCTTTTATTATAATATTTTTTGTTTTAAATCTTGGATAAAAAAAATTGATTTTTAGATGTGCGGGTTTTACTTGTTACTTTGTAAACATTTTTATTTTTATGACCCATTGTCTGAACATCTGACTTGAATTTAAAATTTTTAAGCTTCTGTGTTTAATTCTAGATTCAATTAAATTAAATTTTTCTTTACAAATCTAATATGTTAATGTTAGATTTTAAAGTTTCAAGCTTTTAAACAATTTAAATGAAACTTAAAATTAATTTGTTTTTTTTTTCATTAAAAAAATTTTTATTTTAAATCTTGAATGAAAGTACTGAATGTTAAAAGTGCGGGTTTTACGTGTTAGAATATTTATATTTTCAATTTCAACTTCGTGAACATTTTCGTTTTTATGACATCTGACTTTAATTTAGCATTTTAAACATTTTAGATTTTAATTCTAAATTCAATGCGTCATTTGAATATTTTTATTTTAAATCTTCATTTAAGAAACTAAATTCTGGCTTTTCAATTTTCAACTTGGAGAACACTTTTATTTTTATGACCCATCATCTAACATTTGACATCAATTTAAAATTTTAGATTTTGATTCTAAATACAATTAAATTAAAATTTTCTTTACAAATCCAATATTTAAAATCTAACGTTAGATTTTAGAGTTTCATGTTTCTAAAAAATTTAACTTTTTTAGCTTAAACTTAGTTTGTTTTCTTTATCATTAAAAAAATTTCATTTTAAATCATGAATTAAGGAACTAAATGTTAGAAGTGCGGGTTTCACGTGTTAGAAGATTTAAATTTTTAATTTAAACTCGGTTAACATTTTTATTTTTATGACCCTTTATCTAAACATTTGACTCCGATTTAAAAGTTTAGATTTTATTGAATTAAATTTTTCTTTACAAATCTAACATGCTAATGTTAGATTTTAAAGTTTTAAGATTTCAAGCAGTTTAAATGTTATAAAATTTGCTTTCTCTTCATTAAAGTATTTTAAGTTAAATTTTGAATTACAAAATTAAATTTTAGATGTGCGGGTTTTACTTGTTAGAGGATTTATATTTTCAAACTCAACTTGGTGAACAATCTTATCTTTATGACCTATTATCTAAACATTTGGCTTCAATTTAAAATTTTAAAGATTTAGTTTTTGATTCTACATTCAATCAAATTAATTTTTTTCTATAATACTAACATGCTTTATTTGAACATTTCTATTTTAAATTTTGAATTAAAAAACTGAATTTTGTCTTGTTAGAAGATTTAGATTTGGTTAATACTTTAATTTTTATGACAGTATCTAAACATTTGACGTCAATTTAAAGTTTTTAAAGTTTCAGATTTTGACTCTAAATTCAATTAAATTGAATTTTTCGTTAGAAATCCAATATATAAAATCTAATGTTAGATTTTAAAGTTTCAAGTTTGTAAAAAATTTAATTTTTGTAACTTAAACTTATTTTGCTTTTTGTCATTAAAACATTTTCATTTTAAATCTTGAATTAAGGTACTGAATGTTAGAAGTGCGGATTTTACGTGTTAGAAGATTTATATGTTCAATTTCAACTTCGTAAACATTTTTGTTTTTATGACCCATCATCTAAACATCTGACTTTAATTTAACATTTTCAAGATTTTAAATTTAGGTTCTACAATCAATGCGTCATTTGAATATTTTTATTTTAAATCTTGAATTGAGAAACTAAATTTTGGCTTTTCAATTTTCAACTAGGAGAACACTTTTATTTTTATGACCCATCATCTAACATTTGACATTAATTTAAAATTTTAGATTTTGATTCTAAATACAATTAAATTAAAATTTTCTTTACAAATCCAATATTTAAAATCTAACGTTAGATTTTAAAGTTTCAAGTTTCTAAAAAATTTAACTTTTTAGCTTAAACTTAATTTGCTTTCTTTATCATTAAGAAAATTTCATTTTAAATCATGAATTAAGGAACTAAATGTTAGAAGTGCGGGTTTCACGTGTTAGAAGATTTAAATATTTAATTTAAACTCGGTTAACACTTTTATTTTTATTAAGACCCTTTATCTAAACATTTGACTCCGATTTAAAAGTTTAGATTTTATTGAATTAAATTTTTCTTTACAAATCTAACATGCTAATGTTAGATTTTAAAGTTTTAAGATTTCAAACCGTTTAAATGTTGTAAATTTGCTTTTTTTTCATTAAAGTATTTTAATTTTAAATCTTGAATTACAAAAATAAATTTCAGATGTGCAGGTTTTACTTGTTAGAAGATTTAAATGTTCAAATTTAACTTGGTGAACAATCTTATTTTTATGACGTATTTTCTAAACATTTGACTTCAATTTAAAATTTTATAGATTTACTTGTTGATTCTACATTCAATCAAATTAATTTTTTTCTATAATACTAACATGCTTCATTTGAATATTTCTATTTTAAATTTTGAATTAAAAAACTGAATTTTTCTTGTTAGAAGATTTAGATTTGGTAAATACTTTAATTTTTATGACCCTTATCTAAACATTTGACGTCAATTTAAAGTTTTTAAAGTTTCAGATTTTGACTCTAAATTCAATTAAATTGAATTTTTCGTTAGAAATCAATATATAAAATCTAATGTTAGATTTTAAAGTTTCAAGTTTTAAACAATTGAAATGTTGTAACGTAAATTTCTTGTTTTTGCATATTTTAGATGCGCGAGTTTTACTTGTTAAAAAATTTAAATTTTCAATTTCAACATGGTGAACACTTTTATTTTTATCTAAACATTTGACTTCAATTTAAAAACTTAATGGTTTCAGTTTTTGATTCTAGATTTAATTGAATTTAATTTTTTTTACAAGTCTAATATGCTAACCATAGACTTTAAAGTTCTTAAACAATTTAAATGTTGTTACTTAAATTTAATTTGCTTTCCTCATTAGAATATATTTTCATTACAAATCTTGAATTAAGGGATAGAATTTTTAGATGTACAGGTTTTACTTGTTAGAAGATTTATATTTTTAATTTAAACTCGGCGAACACTTTTATTTTTATGACCCTTTATCTAAACATGTGACTCCAATTTAAAAGTTTAAATTTGATTTAATTAAATTTTTCTTTACAATTCTAACATGCTAATGTTAGATTTTAAAGTTTTAAGATTTCAAACAGTTTAAATGTTGTAAATTTGCTTTTTTTTTCATTAAAGTATTTTAATTTTAAATCTTGAATTACAAAATTAAATTTTAGATGTGCAGGTTTTACTTGTTAGAAGATTTAAATGTTCAAATTCAACTTGGCGAACAATCTTATTTTTATGACTTATTTTCTAAACATTTGACTTCAATTTAAAATTTTATAGATTTACTTGTTGATTCTACATTCAATCAAATTAATTTTTTCTATAATACTAACATGCTTCATTTGAATATTTCTATTTTAAATTTTGAATTAAAACTGATTTTTGTCTTGTTAGAAGATTTAGATTTGATGAATACTTTAATTTTGATGACCCTTATCTAAACATTTGACGTCAATTTAAAGTTTCTAAAGTTTCAGATTTTGACTCTAAATTCAATTAAATTGAATTTTTCGTTAGAAATCAATATATAAAATCTAATGTTAGATTTTCAAGTTTCAAGTTTGTAAACAATTTAATTTTTGTAACTTAAACTTATTTTGCTTTCTTTATCATTAAAAAAATTTCATTTTAAATCATGAATTAAGGAACTAAATGTTAGAAGTGCGGGTTTCACGTGTTAGAAGATTTATATGTTCAATTTCAACTTCGTAAACATTTTTGTTTTTATGACCCATCATCTAAACATCTGACTTTAATTTAACATTTTAAAGATTTTAAATTTAGGTTCTACAATCAATTGCGTCATTTGAATATTTTTATTTTAAATCTTGAATTGAGAATCTAAATTTTGGCTTTTCAATTTTCAACTTGAAGAACAATTTTATTTTTATTACCCATCATCTAACATTTGACATCAATTTAAAATTTTTAAAATTTTAGATTTTGATTCTAAGTTCAATTAAATTCAATTTTTCTTTACAAATCTAACATGCTAATGTTAGATTTTGAAATTCAAAGTTTTTAAACAATTTAGATGTTGTAACTTGAATTTAATTTGCCTTCTTTTATTAAAATATTTTTGTTTTAATTCTTTACAAATCTAATATGTTAATGTTAGATTTTAAAATTTCAAGCTTTTAAACAATTTAAATGGAACTTAAACTTAATTTGCTCTTTTTTTCATTAAAAATTTTTTATTTTAAATCTTGAATAAAGGTACTGAATGTTAGAAGTGCGGGTTTTACGTGTTAGAATATTTATATTTTTAACTTCAACTTCATGAACATTTTCGTTTTTATGACCCATCATCTAAACATGTGACATTAATTTAACATTTTAAAGATTTTAGATTTTAATTCTAAATTCAATGCGTCATTTGAATATTTTTATTTTAAATCTTCATTTGATAAACTAAATTTTGGATTTTCAATTTTCAACTTGGAGAACACTTTTATTTTTATGACCCATCATCTAACATTTGACATCAATTTAAAAATTTTAAGATTTTAAACAATTTAGATGTTGTAACTTAAACTTAATTTGCCTTCTTTTTATTAGAATATTTTCGTTTTAATTCTTGGATAAAAAAATTGATTTTCAGATGTGCGGGTTTTACTTGTTAGAAGATTTGTTAGATTTTAATGTTTCAAGCTTTTGAACAATTCAAATGGAACTTAAACGTAATTTAATTTTTTTATTAGAATATATTCATTTTAAATTTGAAATTAAGAAACTGAATTTTAGATGCGCGGGTTTTACTTGTTTAAAGATTTAAATTTTCAATTTTAACTTGGTGATTACTTTTTTTATTACTCATTATTTAAACATGACTTAAATTTAAAATTGATAAGTTTTTAGTTTTTGATTCTAGATTCAATTTTTTTTACAAATCTAACATTCTAATGTTAGATTTTAACGTTTCAAAGTAAATCAGTTTAAAATTTGAAGTTAAACTAAAATTTTAAAGATTGTAGTTTTCGATTTTAGATTCAAATAAATTAAGTTTTTTTTACAAATAGATTTTAAAGTTTCAAGGTTGAATTTATGACCAATTGTAAAATAGTTTAATTTTATTTAAAATTTGAATTTAAATTTTAACATCAAATTGAAAATAACTAAGATTTGTTAGTAAATTTTTTAAATTCGTCACACTAAAATAATAAAATTGTATCAATTCTGTCTAATTCCAAATTTATAACTCTAACCTTCATTTTTATGACATTTTGCCTAAACATTCAACTTCAATAAAAAATTTTAAAGATTGGTGTTTCTACATTCAAATGCATTGAATTTTTCGTTACAAATCTGACATGCTAATAGTAGATTTTAAAGTTTCATGGTTGAATTTATGACCAATTGTTTAAATAATTAGTTTAGTTTCAAATTTAAAGTTAAATTTTAACCAAGTTGTAAGTAATTATTTCATCAAATCTTTCAAATTACAAATTTAAAATTCTAATGTTCATCTTTAAAACGTGTTGTCTAAACGTTTGACTTTAACTTACAATTTTAAGGTTTTAGTGAATTCATACTCAATCGAATTTTTATACAATTAATTGGTTTTTTTTAATCAGAAAATTTTCGTTTTAAATCTTTAATTCAGAAATTGAATTTTAGATTTGCAAGTTTTACTTGTTAAAAGATTTAAATTTTTAATTTCAACTCGCTAAACGTTTTTATCTTTAAGTGACTGTGATTAGTTACTATATGCTATATTCAGTTTCAAAAGTTAGAATTTAAAGTTTCAAGTAAAATTTTTTCTAACTTAAACTTAATTTGTTTATTTTGATTAAAATAATTTATTTTTAGGTTTATTTTAAATTATTTTTATAATATTATTATTATTTTATTGATTTAATTTATTTAAAAAATTTGTTTGTTTTAATAATTTCTGTTAAACTTACTTTTAAATGCTAAATTTTCTTTACACATTTATTGTGTTTGGCTTACTTTTTAATTTGAAATCTAGCATGCAAATGTTAGATGTTCAAGTTATTATAAATTTCTAAGATTCAATTTGTCATTTTGTTTATTTTAATATTCAAATTTGGCATTTTAAATTTAAGTTTTAAATTAAATTTCTGAATTCTCACAAATCTACCATTGAGCTGTTAGAATTTCAAGTTTCAAACTTAAAAAATTTTAGTTTTCAGAAGGTATGGTTGTTGTGTTTCTTTTTTATTTTTATTCATGTAGAATACGCTACTTTATGTTTAAATTTCAAATGTTAGAATTTCAAGTTTCAGCCTTTAAAAATATTAAAAATTTTTTTTTTAACAAAAACTTATTAAATATATTTAAACCTTTGAATTTTCAAATTTCAGGATTATTAAGATTTAGTTTTTATTGTTTACTGTTGTTTAACAAAATTTATAACAAATATACCAACAAAATAAAAACAAAATTTATTTTATAACGTCAGAAAAAAACAAACGAATAACGAAAACTGCATCACAAAGACATGCGTTGTCATAGAAACACAAACAATACTAAATAAGTCGAATCGATATGTTCGCTGAAAAATTGCATCTCGTATTGTTCCATCAAGCACGCTGAAATTGCATAACAACTCTTTGTTTCAAAAACTAAAGTTCTAAGATCTTCTCGATTCGATGAGCATTTCTGCGTAATTTATCTACAAATGCAGTATTATGCAGAAAAACACAAAAGACTTTTCGGATCGCCTTTTTTCGCAGCTTGCTTGTTTGTCTTTATGTGTTTTTTTTGCATCCGCATAATTAAAAATAACGAATTTTTGTATAATTTTTTTAGAATTTTTCATTTTTTTATTAATAGATTTTTTTAAAATTCCAACTTTGGTTTGATATTTTAACTTCTGTTTTTCTTTTGTTTTTCACTTTTGTACTACTGAATTTTTTATTTTGATGTTATTGCTAGAAAATAATTGCAGTAACCTTTAAATATATATAACCATTATTAGCACTGCAGCTAAATTTTTGTTTTTACTCTTCTTAATTAAATTAAATTTTCATTTTGTTAATTAACAAGAAAAAAAAGTAAAAATAACCAGTTTTAATTTACATAATTTTAGTGTTTAAATAATTAGTCAAAAACTAACCAATAATTGTATCCATAATAACCAGTACCAAAATAACCTGCTACAATGAACTAGTTACAAACATAAGTAATAACTAAAATAAAAATAGTAGGTTTTAAAATTGAAAATAAACTACAAAAATTTATAAAAAACACGATAATTCAATGCAAGGTAAAACTAGTAATACAATAAAATTTAAAAAATAACTAAAATAGGTAATAACCAATTCTATAACTGACAAATAACCAGTTTTTATCAACAAGCTACACATTTTCAAAGTAATCAAGTTATCAACAATATGTTTTTTAAAACTACAAAATTCAAGCGATAACATTATTTTTGATTTTTATTACCGGTTTTTTGAAATAAAAATAATCAATTTGAAATTTTTATAATTGTGATTTTTAAATAATTGGCCAAATCACAATATTTTAAAAATCAGTTATGAAAATAACCGGTTTCAAGCAATTTATTATAAACATGAAAAGTAATAGCTAAAAAACCAATAGTAGGTTTTCAAAATAAAAATAATTTCAAAAATTTAAATTTCAGTAATTAATTGCGTGTGAAAAATAATAAAAACCGGTTTTTTTGCTTTTGATAGATTAAATTAAATTTAGTAAAAAAAATATTTTTTAGTTTTATTATCGGTTATTTAAATTTAGAATAATAAAAATAACCAGTTTCAAAATTCAATATTTTTTGTAAAAATAATTGGGCAAAACAACAATTTTAATGGCCTCATTATTTTACAATGTATTTATAATAACTAGTTTAAAAAATAACCGGTTTCAAGCACCAAGTTACAAATATAAAAAGTAATAACTAAAAATTGAAAAATAAATACAAAAAATTTAAACACAATGATAATATGCGAGTTAATAGTAGAAAACCGATTTTTTGTTTTCTATACACTAAACTAAAAAATAAGCCAAAAATAAAACCAAAATGTTTAATAACCTAAAAATAACTAAAAAAGTACTATTATCAAGTGCGCTTTAAAAATAGTATACATTCAAACTAGTTCTTGTTTTTTTAAATAAACTAAGTTTAGTAATAATATATTTTTTATTTCATTGCCAGTTTTTAAATTAAAAATAACCAGTTTCAAAATTTTATAATTTTATTTTTAAAAATACTTGATCGAACCCCAATCATTAATAATTAACAGGTTAATGACCAGTACCAAAACCGGTTTTAGTCAATTACATATCAAATTGTAAATAAAAGCAAAAATAAAATCAAAATGTTTGACAACTAAAAATAACTAAAAACAAAACTATTATCAAGTGCGCTTTGAAAATAGTAAAAATTCAAAACAAGTTTGTGTTTTTTTTAATAAACTAGTTTGACAAAGAAAAAAATAACAGTAAATTCAAAAATAATATTATCAAGTGCGCTTTGAAAATAGTAAAAATTCGAGACTATCTTTTTTTTTTAAATAAAATAAGCAAAAAACTATTTTTATATTTTATTGTCAGTTTTAAATTAAAAATAACCAGTTTAAAATTTTTATAATTTGATTGCTAAAAATAATTGATTGAGGCCCAATCATTAAATATTAACCAGCTAATGACCAGTACTAAAACCGGTTTTAGTCAATTATATATCAAATTGTAAATAGAAAAAGAAATAAAATCAAAATGCTTGAGAACTAAAAATAACTAAAAACAAAATTTTTATCAAGTGCACTTTAAAAATAGTAAAAACTCAGGACAAGTTTTTATTTTTTTTTAAGTAAACTAAGTTTGATCCAAACATAGTTTTTTATTTTATTGCTATTTTTTAAACTAAAAATAACCAGTTTCAAATATTTATAAATGTATTGTTAAACATAATTAATTAATGCACAATTATTAATAATTAACCAGTTAAAGTTTGACAAAGAAAAAAATAACAGTAAATTCAAAAATAATATCATCAAGTGCACTTTGAAAATACTAAAAGTTTGAGACTATGTTTTGTTTTTTTTAAATAATAAAGTTTAGCAACAACATTATTTTTTTATTTTATTGTCCGTTTTTGAATTAAAAATAACCAGTTTCAAATTTTTATAATTTTATTGTTAAAAATAATTGATTGAAGTACAATTATTAATGATTACCAAGTAGAAGTTTGACAAAGAAAAAATAACTGAAAAATTAAGAAATATTATTATCAAGTACGCTTTGAATAGTAAAAATTCAACATTATTTTTTTAATAAACTAAGTTTAGCAACAAAATTATAATATTTTTTTTATTTTATTGCTGGTTTTTAAAATTAAAAATAACCAGTTTCAATTTTTTTAATTTTAATGTTAAAAATAACTGTTCGAAGCCCAATAATTAATCTTTAACAGGTTAATGATTAGTACTAAAGTCGGTTTTAGGCAATTATATATAAAATTAAAATTAGAAGCAAAAATAGAACCAAAATGTTTCATAAACTAAAAATAATTAAAGAAATTAAAATCACTATTATCAAGAGCGCATTAAAATAGTAAAATTCAAGACTAGTGTTTGTTTTTTTAAAATAAACTAAGTTTGGTCCAAACATAACTTTTTTTATTTTATTGACTTTTTAAACTTAAAAATAACCAGTTTCAAATTTTATTGTTTATTGCTAAAAATACTTGATCGAAGCTCAATCACTAAAAATTAACAGGTTAACGACCAGTACTAAAACCGGTTTTAATCAATTATATATCAAATTGTAAATAAAAGCAAAAATAAAATCAAAATGTTTGACAACTAAAATTAACTAAAAACAAAACTATTATCAAGTGCGCTTTGAAAATAGTCAAAATTCAAAACAAGCTTGTCTTTTTTTTTAATAAACTAAGTTTGATCCGAACATATTTATTTTATTTTATTGCCATATTTTAAACTTAAAAATAACCAGTTTTAAATATTTATAATTTAATTGTTAAAAATAATTAATTAAAGCAAAATTATTAATGATTAACCAATTAAAGTTTGACAAAGAAAAAAATAACAGTAAATTCAAAAATAATATTATCAAGTGCGCTTTGAAAATAGTAAAAATTCCAAACAAGTTTGTGTTTTTCTTTAATAAACTAAGTTTGGTCCGAACATATATTTTTATTTTATTACCATATTTTAAACTTAAAAATAATCAATTTCAAATATTTTTTTTTAATTGTTAAAAATAATTAATTGAAGCACAATTATTAATGATTAACCAGTTAAAGTTTGACAAAGAAAAAAATAACAGTAAATTCAGAAGATAGTGTTATCAATTGCGCTTTAAAAATAGTAAAAATTCGAAACTATTTTTTGTTTTTTTTAAATAACCTAAGTTTACCAAACAAAACTATTTTGTGATTTTATTGCCAGTTTTTAAATTAAAAATAACCAGTTTAAAATTTTTATAATTTGATTGCTAAACATAATTGATTGACGCCCAAACATTAAATATTAACGGGTTTATGACCAGTACTAAAACCGGTTTTAGTCAATTATATATCAAATTGTAAATAGAAGCAGAAATAAAACAAAATTGTTTGATAAACTAAAAGTAACTAAAAACAAAACTATTATCAAGTGCGCTTTGAAAATAGTAAAAGTTCAAAACAAGTTTGTGTTTTTTTTTTAATAAACTAAGTTTAGTCCGACAATATTTTTTGATTTTATTGCCATATTTTAAACTTAAAAATAACCAGTTTCAAGTATTTTTTAAATTGTTAAAAATAATTAATTGAAGCACAATTATTAATGCTTAACCAGTTAAAGTTTGACAAAGAAAAAAATAACAGTAAATTCAAAGATAGTGTTATAAATTGCGCTTTAAAAATAGTAAAAATTCGAGTCTATTTTTTGTTTTTTTTAAATAACCTAAGTTTACCAAAAAACTATTTTTTGATTTTATTGCCAGTTTTTAAATTAAAAATAACCAGTTTCAAATTTTTATAATTTGATTGCTAAACATAATTGATTGAGGCCTAATCATTAAATATTAACGGGTTTATGACCAGTACTAAAACCGGTTTTAGTCAATTATATATCAAATTGTAAATAGAAGCAGAAATAAAACAAAATTGTTTGATAAACTAAAAGTAACTAAAAACAAAACTATTATCAAGTGCGCTTTGAAAATAGTAAAAGTTCAAAACAAGTTTGTGTTTTTTTTTAATAAACTAAGTTTAGTCCGACAATATTTTTGATTTTATTGCCATATTTTAAACTTAAAAATAACCAGTTTCAAGTATTTTTTTTAATTGTTAAAAATAATTAATTGAAGCACAATTATTAATGCTTAACCAGTTAAAGTTTGACAAAGAAAAAATAACAGTAAATTCAAAGATAGTGTTATAAATTGCGCTTTAAAAATAGTAAAAATTCGAGTCTATTTTTTGTTTTTTTTTTAAATAACCTAAGTTTACCAAAATAACTATTTTTTGATTTTATTGCCAGTTTTAAATTAAAAATAACCAGTTTCAAATTTTTATAATTTGATTGCTAAACATAATTGATTGAGGCCCAATCATTAAATATTAACGGGTTTATGACCAGTACTAAAACCGGTTTTAGTCAATTATATATCAAATTGTAAATAGAAGCAGAAATAAAACAAAATTGTTTGATAAACTAAAAGTAACTAAAAACAAAACTATTATCAAGTGCGCTTTGAAAATAGTAAAAGTTCAAAACAAGTTTGTGTTTTTTTTTTAATAAACTAAGTTTAGTCCGACAATATTTTTTGATTTTATTGCCATATTTTAAACTTAAAAATAACCAGTTTCAAGTATTTTTTTTTAATTGTTAAAAATAATTAATTGAAGCACAATTATTAATGCTTAACCAGTTAAAGTTTGACAAAAAAAATAACAGTAAATTCAAAAATAATATTATCAATTGCGCTTTGAAAATAGTAAAAATTCAAGACTATTTTTGTTTTTTTTAAATAACCTAAGTTTACCAAAAAACTATTTTTTGATTTTACTGCCAGTTTTTAAATTAAAAATAACCAGTTTAAAATTTTTATAATTTGATTGCTAAAAATAATTGATTGAGGCCCAATCATTAAATATTAACGAGTTTATGACTAGTACTAAAACCGGTTTTAGTCAATTATATATCAAATTGTAAATAGAAGCAAAAATAAAACGAAATTGTTTGATAAACTAAAAATAACTAAAAACAAAACTACTATCAAGTGCGCTTTAAAAATAGTAAAAGTTCAAAACAAGTTTGTGTTTTTTTTTTAATAAACTAAGTTTAGTCCGACAAAATTTTTTTTATTTTATTGCCATATTTTAAACTTAAAAATAACCAGTTTCAAACTTTTTTTGGTTTGTTAAAAATAATTAATTGAAGCACAATTATTAATGATTAACCAGTTAAAGTTTGAAAAAGAAAAAAATAACAGTAAATTCAAGTGCGCTTTAAAAATAGTAAAAGTTTGAGACTATTTTTAGTTTTTTTTAAATAAATTTAGCAAAAAACTATTTTATTATTTTATTGCCAGTTTTAAATTAAATATAATCAGATTCAAATTTTTATAAATTGATTGTTAAAAATAATTGTTCGAAGCCCAATAATTGATCATTAACGGGTTAATGATTAGTACTAAAACCGGTTTTAGGCAATTATATATAAAATTGAAGATAGAAGCAAAAATAAAACCAAAATGTTTGATAAACTAAAAATAATTAAATAAATTCAAAATCACTATTATCAAATGCGCATTAAAAATAATAAAAATTCAAGACTAGTTTTTGTTTTTTTTAAATAAACTAAGTTTGGTCTAAACATATTTTTTAAATTTTATTGCCATTTTTTAAATTTAAAAATAACCAGTTTCAAATATTTATAATTTAATTGTTAAAAATAATTAATTGAAGCACAATTATTAATGATTAACCAGTTAAAGTTTGACAAAGAAAAAATAACAGTAAATTCAAAAATAATATTATCAAGTGCGCTTTGAAAATAGTAAAAATTCAAAACAAGTTTGTATTTTTCTTTAATAAACTAAGTTTGGTCCGAACATATTTTTTTATTTTATTACCATATTTTAAACTTAAAAATAATCAGTTTTAAATATTTTTTTTTAATTGTTAAAACTAATTAATTGAAGCACAATTATTAATGTGTAACCAGTTAAAGTTTGACAAAGAAACAAATAACAGTAAATTCAAAAATAGTGTTATCAAGTGCGCTTTAAAAATAGTAAAAATTCGAAACTATTTTTTGTTTTTTTTTAAATAACCTAAGTTAAGCAACAAAATTATTTTCTTATTTTATTGCCAATTTTTAAATTAATAATAACCAGTTTCAAATTTTTATAAATTAATTGGTGAAAATACTTGATCGAGGTCCAATCATTAAAAATTAATGGGTTAATGATCAGGACTTAAACCGGTTTTAGTCAATTATATATAAAATTGTAAATAGAAGCAAAAATAAAACCAAAATGTTTGCGAAACTAAAAATAACTAAAAACAAAACTATTATCAAGTGCGCTTTGATAATAGTAAAAATAATTCAAGACAAGTTTTTTTTCTTTTATTAAACTAAGTTTAGTAATAACATTTTTTATTTCATTGCTAGTTTTTAAAATTAAAAATAACAAATTTTTAAAATTTTTATAATTTTATTGTTAAAAATAGTTGATCGAAGCTCAGTTATTAATGACTAACAAGTTAAAGCTTGACATAGAAAAAATAACTAAGAATTTTAGAAATAATATTATCAAGTACGCTTTGAAAGTAGTAAAAATTCAAGACTAGTTTTTGTTTTTTTAAAATAAACTAAATTTAGTCCGTACATCTTTTTTATTTGATTACCATTTTTTAAAATTTAAAATAACCAGTTTAAATTTTTTATAATTTTATTGTTAACAATAACTAATTGAAACACAATTATAATAATTACGATCTGTACCATAACCAATTTTAGTAATTTGCATAAAATATTGTAAATAAAACCTAAAATAAAAGCAACATGTTTCAGAATTAAAAAATAACCTAAAATTTCAAAAACCAAGTGTGTTTTGAAAATAGCAAAAATTCACGAATAGTTTTGTTTTTTTTTTAAATTAAACTAAATTTAGTCCGAAAATACTTTTTTATTTGATTACCATTTTTAAAATTAAAAATAACCAATTTAAAATTTTTATAATTTAATTGTTAACAATAACTAATTGAAGCACAATTATAATAATTACGATCTGTAACCATGATTGATTTTAGTAATTTGCATAAAATATTGTAAATAAAACCTAAAATAAAAGCAGCATGTTTCAAAATGTAAAATAACCTAAAATTAAAAAAAACAAGTGTGTTTTGAAAATAGTAAAAATTCAAGAATAGTTTTTGTTTTTTTAAATTAAACTAAATTTAGTCCAAATTTATTTTTTTGTTTTATTGCCATTTTTAAATTTCAAAATAACCAGTTTCAAATTTTTATAATTTATTGTTAAAAATAATTGTTTGGCAAAAAAAATAACTAAAAAATTCAGAAATAATATTATCAAGTGCCCTTTTTTTTAAATAATCTAGGTTTAGCAACAAAATAATTTTTTTTATTGCCAGTTAGTAAAATTAAAAATAACCAGTTTCAAATTTGTATAATTTAATTGTTTAAATAACTAAACTGGATTACAATCAAGTGCGGTTTCAAAATACCAGAACTTGATGGCCGATTTCGGTTTTTGTTACATAGCCAATAATTCGAAATTTTGTTTTTTTTTCAGTTTCAAGTAATAAAACTCGAAGAACTATTATTTTAATCTCCGTCGCCTTTATGTGATTATTGTCTCTAATTTTCTGTATTATTTTGCCAAAAATTTTATAAACATTTTTAAGGAATTAATAATGATTAACCTATAAAGCTAGAATTTTGTTGTGTAATTTTTAATTTCTAATAATCAAACACAAAAAACTAATATTTTATTACTAAAGCCTTTTGCGTTTATTTTGCTTAAGTTTCTCTACTATTTTGCCTAAAATTTTATTAAAAATTAAAAATGTTTTTTAAGTAATTAATGAACATAAAATTGGAATTTTGTTGTTGTTTTTAATTTCTAATAATAAAACCTAAAATCTCTAATGCTTTTCTGTGATAATTTTGTTTAAAAATCTGCATTATTTTGATTATTATTTTACTAATATTTATAAACATTTTTAAAAAATTAATTTACATAACCTAATAAAATGGAAATTTTTGGATTTTTCCCTTAATTTCTAATAATAAAACTTAAAGAACTAATGTTTTTATTACTGTAGCATTTTTAGTGATTATTTGGCCTAAGTTTCTCTACTATTTCGTTTAAAATTTTATTAAAATTTAAAAACGTTTTTTAAGTAATTAATGAACATAAAATTGGAATTTTGTTGTTTTTTAATTTCTAATAATAAAACCTAAAATCTCTAATGCTTTTCTGTGATAATTTTTTTAAAAATCTGTATTATTTTGATTATTATTTTACTAATATTTTTAAACATTTTTAAAAAATTAATTTACATAACATAATAAAATCAAATATTTTGGATTTTTCCCTTAATGTCTAATAATAAAACTCAAAAAACTAATTTTTTTATTACTGTAGCCTTTTTTGTGTTAATTTTGCCTAAAATTTTATTAAAATTTAAAAACGTTTTTTAAGTAATTAATGAACATAAAATTGGAACTTTGTTGTTATTTATAATTTCTAATAATAAAACCTAAAATCTCTAATGCCTTTCTGTGATAATTTTGCTTAAAAATATGCATTATTTTGATTATTATTTTACTAATATTTATAAACATTTTTTAAAAAATTAATTTACATAACCTAGTAAAATCGAAATTTTTGGATTTTTCCCTTAATTTCTAATAATAAAACTCAAAAAACTAATATTTTTATTACTGTAGCCTTTTTGTGATTATTTGGCATAAGTTTCTCGAATATTTTGCCTAAAATTTTATTAAAATTTAAAAACGTTTTTTAAGTAATTAATGAACATAATATTGGAACTTTGTTGTTATTTATAATTTCTAATAATAAAACCTAAAATCTCTAATGCCTTTCTGTGATAATTTTGCTTAAAAATATGCATTATTTTGATTATTATTTTACTAATATTTATAAACATTTTTTAAAAAATTTATTTACATAACCTAATAAAATCGAAATTTTTGGATTTTTCCCTTAATTTCTAATAATAAAAGTCAAAGAACTAATGTTTTTATTACTGTAGCCTTTTTTGTGTTAATTTGGCATAAGTTTCTCGAATATTTTGCCTAAAATTTTATTAAAAATTAAAAACGCGTTTTAAGTAATTAATGAACATAAAATTGGAACTTTGTTGTTATTTATAATTTCTAATAATAAAACCTAAAATCTCTAATGCCTTTCTGTGATAATTTTGCTTAAAAATCTGTATCATTTATATTAGTATTTTTCTAACATTTATAAACATTTTTTAAAAAATTAATTTACATAACCTAATAAAATCAAAATTTTTGGATTTTTTCTTTAATTTCTAATAATAAAACTCAAAAAACTAATATTTTTATTACTGTAGCCTTTTTTGTGTTAATTTGGCCTAAGTTTCTCGAATATTTTGCCTAAAATTTTATTAAATTTTAAAAACGTTTTTTAAGTAATTAATGAACATAAAATTGGAACTTTGTTGTTATTTATAATTTCTAATAATAAAACCTAAAATCTCTAATGCCTTTCTGTGATAATTTTGTTAAAAATCTGTATTATTTATATTATTATTTTACTAACATTTATAAACATTTTTAAAAAATTAATTTACATAACCTAATAAAATCAAAATTTTTGGATTTTTCTTTAATTTCTAATAATAAAACTCAAAAAACTAATTTTTTTATTACTGTAACCTTTTTGTGATTATTTGGCCAAAGTTTCTCTACTATTTTGCCTAAAATTTGATTAAAATTTAAAAACGTTTTTTAAGTAATTAATGAACATAAAATTGGAACTTTGTTGTTATTTATAATTTCTAATAATAAAACCTAAAATGTCTAATGCCTTTCTGTGATAATTTTGCTTAAAAATATGCATTTTTTTGATTATTATTTTACTAATATTTATAAACATTTTTAAAAAAATTAATTTACATAACCTAATAAAATCGAAATTTTTGGATTTTTCCCTTAATTTCTAATAATAAAACTCAAAGAACTAATGTTTTTATTACTGTAGCCTTTTTTGTGTTAATTTGGCCTAAGTTTCTCGAATATTTTGCCTAAAATTTTATTAAAATTTAAAAACGTTTTTTAAGTAATTAATGAACATAAAATTGAAACTTTGTTGTTATTTATAATTTCTAATAATAAAACCTAAAATCTCTAATGCCTTTCTGTGATAATTTTGTTTAAATTTATGCATTATCTTGATTATTATTTTACTAATATTTATAAAAATTTCTTAAAAAATTAATTTACATAACCTAATAAAATCGAAATTTTTGGATTTTTCCCTTAATTTCTAATAATAAAACTTAAAGAACTAATGTTTTTATTACTGTAGCATTTTTAGTGATTATTTGGCCTAAGTTTCTCTACTATTTTGTTTAAAATTTTATTAAAATTTAAAAACGTTTTTAAGTAATTAATGAACATAAAATTGGAATTTTGTTGTTTTTTAATTTCTAATAATAAAACCTAAAATCTCTAATGCTTTTCTGTGATAATTTTTTTAAAAATCTGTATTATTTTGATTATTATTTTACTAATATTTTTAAACATTTTTTAAAAATTAATTTACATAACACAATAAAATCAAATATTTTGGATTTTTCCCTTAATGTCTAATAATAAAACTCAAAAAACTAATATTTTTATTACTGTAGCCTTTTTTGTGATTGTTTGGCCTAAGTTTCTATACTATTTTGCCTAAAATTTTATTAAAATTTGGAAACGTTTTTAAGTAATTAATGAACGTAAATTTGGAATTTTGTTATTATTTCTAATTTCTAATAATAAAACCCAAAATCTCTAATGCCTTTCTGTGATAATTTTGCTTAAAAATCTGTATTATTTATATTATTATTTTACTAATATTTGTAAACATTTTTAAAAAATTAATTTACATAACCTAATAAAATCGAAATTTTGGATTTTCCCTTAATTTCTAATAATAAAACTCAAAAAACTAATTTTTTTATGACTGTAGCCTTTTTGTGATTATTTGGCCTAAGTTTCTCTACTATTTTGTTTAAAATTTTATTAAAATTTAAAAACGTTTTTAAGTAATTAATGAACATAAAATTGGAACTTTGTTGTTATTTATAATTTCTAATAATAAAACCTAAAATCTCTAATGCCTTTCTGTGATAATTTTGCTTAAAAATATGCATTTTTGATTATTATTTCACTAATATTTATAAACATTTTTTAAAAAATTAATTTACATAATCTAATAAAATCAAAATTTTTGGATTTTTCCCTTAATTTCTAATAATAAAACTCAAAAAACTAAGGTTTTTATTACTGTAACCTTTTTGTGATTGTTTGGCCTAAGTTTCTCTAATATTTTGCCTAAAATTTTATTAAAATTTAAAAACGTTTTTTAAGTAATTAATGAACATAAAATTGGAACTTTGTTGTTATTTATAATTTCTAATAATAAAACCTAAAATCTCTAATGCCTTTCTGTGATAATTTTGCTTAAAAATATGCATTTTTTTGATTATTATTTCACTAATATTTATAAACATTTTTTAAAAAATTAATTTACATAATCTAATAAAATCAAAATTTTGGATTTTTCCTTAATTTCTAATAATAAAACTCAAAAAACTAAGGTTTTTATTACTGTAGCCTTTTTTGTGATTATTTGGCCTAAGTTTCTCTACTATTTTGCCTAAAATTTAATTAAAATTTAAAAACGTTTTTTAAGTAATTAATGAACATAAAATTGGAACTTTGTTGTTATTTATAATTTCTAATAATAAAACCTAAAATCTCTAATGCCTTTCTGTGATAATTTTGCTTAAAAATATGCATTTTTTTTATTATTATTTTACTAATATTTATAAACATTTTTTAAAAATTAATTTACATAACCTAATAAAATCAAAATTTTTGGATTTTTCTTTAATTTCTAATAATAAAACTCAAAAAACTAATATTTTTATTACTGTAACCTTTTTGTGATTGTTTGGCCTAAGTTTCTCTAATATTTTGCCTAAAATTTTATTAAAATTTAAAAACGTTTTTAAGTAATTAATGAACATAAAATTGGAGTTTTGTTGTTTTTTTTAATTTCTAATAATAAAACCTAAAATCTCTAATGCTTTTCTGTGATAATTTTTCTTAAAAATCTGTATTATTTTGATTATTATTTTACTAATATTTTTTAACATTTTTTAAAAAATTAATTTACATTACCTAATAAAATCAAAATTTTTGGATTTTTCCCTTAATTTCTAATAATAAAACTCAAAAAAACTAATATTTTTATTACTGTAGCCTTTTTTGTGATTATTTGGCCTAAGTTTCTCTAATATTTTGCCTAAAATTTTAATATAATTTAGAAACGTTTTTTAAGTAATTAATTAGAATTTTGTTGTTTTTTAAGATTACTAATTTCATTTTAATTTCATTGCTGTCAAAAATTTTGCTTAAAACATAACCTTGTTTACTTTTAATACACTAATCAAGATGCACGTATTGTTTTTAGTCGTTAAAAACTCGAGTTGACTTAATTTTGTTTTTGTTTTAAACAAGAGGTCGCGCTTTGTTTATGTTTATTTTAATTGGGGTATTTTGTAAAAGAAAAAAAAACGAAAGCACTTTCGGTCGAAATGTACTGTAAGAGTTCATCAACAAACCATTTATTACGCTCGTTTAGGGTAGTCGAAGAAACAAAATTCTATTAAGTTAAGAATAACTATGGAAACAATAAAAAAATTGAAACTGAGTGTACTCCAAAACAAAAGAAGGCAAATTGGATGGGAACTCAAATATCCAAACATTGCATTGCGTATATATTGCAAAAGCGCACTTAACAGAGCGTACGTTAATGAGACATTCAATTAGCATTACAAATGCCGTCTCCTGAGGGGTTAAAAGAAATTATAAATGGCGGATCAGCACCCTTTTCATTTCTCCCCTTATATATTTTATATTCGACCCTCCGGAGATTGAAAATATCCTCTACATATCCATATCTGAACGAATCGCGCCTTTAGCTGCTGTTGCTCCATACAAATTCGTCATGTAATGAATTCATCAAGGGTGAGTGGTATCGTTAGAGAGATGTGGGGTAGATTACAACTCACCCTCTAGGGTACGCTCATTGCATTAGTCGCCATCTTTGCTGACGTACCACTTGCGTCACTTTCAGGCGCGCGGATTGGTCTGTGGCCAACTGTCAAGTGTTTATATGCGGATAAACCAGGGGATGTTCGAATGACATTTTTTCTCCACACTCCCCAGCTCGTAATGAAGGGATGCGACGAGTTGTAATTTTAGAGACGCAAAACGCTCTACGTTTTCAATCTTCCACTCTGAGCACGAATTACTTTTGTCTCGGCGTCTAAAAAACGCATTCGCAAAAAATTCAAATTCAAATTAAAGCGCCACCCTTTTTTCTCCCTTTTGTTATTTTTCTACTTTCAATTGTTCGGTCGCGTCGTTCTCTTGTTATTTTATCATCTTCCAGCGCCTACTGCACTGATTATTTTTTTTAAATTGCGCATCATCGCGCTTCGAAAACAAATGTCAATTTGTGTTCGCATTGCACGCTAACTTGATTATAAACTAGTTTATGTCAAAATTGAAATGATTAATAATAAAAATTACATTTCAAAACCGGTTACATAATTATTTGGAACTGATTACCTATGTTAATTACTAGTAGATTTTACATTGAAACTTTCAATTTAAGATTCAAATTGCAAATGTTCCAATAAAAAAAGACAAAATTTTTTACAAAATTGAAACTCAAAAATATACTCAAATTAAAATTGTTCCAAACAAAAAAGAGCAAAATCAAGTAAAAGTTACAAAACAAAATTGTGTAATAGATTGAAACTTGGTATTCTAACATCTGAACGGTAGATTTAATTTATTTTTAACTAAATTTATAATTTTTCACAAAGAAAACTCCTAGATCTTAAATTCATTTCCAGTTTCAAACTGCAAATTTCTATTTTAAGTTACAAGATCAAAGTTTATTATCAGGTTGAAACTTGAAATTCTATCATACTGATGTTAGATTTGCTGGGCTTTATATTCAAAGATTTATTTCCAGATTTAAGTTACAAACTTTTGAGTAAAATTACAATAACAAAATTGTTTACATGGTTGAAACTTGGAATTCTAACATCTAAATATAAGGTATATTTATAAATCATTCACATATTCATCAACCTGTACGTTTTATTTTAACTAAAAATGTAACGTTTTGTCAAAGCTTAATTCAAAATTTAAATTTTCTAATGTTTTAATCAAGTTTAAAGTAGGATAACAAAATTGTTGACAAGCTTGAAACTTGAAATTCTAACTTCTAAATGTTAAAATTTTAATTAAAAGTTTACCAAATAAGTAAAAATGCAACTGATTAAGATTATACTTGATGTTTAACCTAATTTTTTGACAAACAAAACCAACAAAACTGTTGAAACTTGAAATTCTAACATCCGAATGTTAGATTTATACTTAAAAAATTAATCAAAATGCGTAAAAACAAAATTGATCAAGATATATGATTTATTTTTAACTAACAACATAATTTTATTACAGGCAAATTTTCTAATAAAAAAATGACAAACTAAGTTTGTTACGATAACATAATTGTTAGCAAGATTTAAAGTAACATCTGAATGTTAATTGTAACTACTTAACAGTCACAAATTCTAGTCCATAAATTCAAACGTTCAACTCCAACTTTAAGTTGCAAATGTTCCACTGAACTCAAATCAAGTTTACATTAGAATAAGAAAATTGTGTATAAGATAGAAACTTCTGATTGTTAAATAATTTATAAATAATAAAAACAAAACCAGTAAGAATAAAACTGATTAAAATGTATGATTTATGTTTAATCTAGTTTTTTAAAAGCAGAACAAACAAAATTGTTAAAACTTGAAATTCTAACATGTTAGATTTTTTAATTAAAAAATCAATCAGAATATTTAAAACAAAATTGAAATTTTATTTTTAACCAACATTATATTTTTTTGACGTGCACAATTCATAAATCTTAAATCCAAAGGTTTAATTGACATGCTTCAATTTTAAGTTAAAATTGTTTACAAACTTGAAACTTGAAATTCTAACTTCTAAATGTTGAATTTAAATAAAACGAGTTAAAATAAAATTGATTAAGACGTATGCTTTATGTTTAATCTAGATTTTTGACAAAAAAACAACAAAACTGTTGAAACTTGAAATTCTAACATCCGAATGTTAGATTTTAATTAAAAATTCAATCAATCTTAAATGTAAAGATACAATTCAAGATTTAAACTGCAAATTTTTCAATCATAAAAGACAAATCAAGATTAAGTTACAAAAAATTATTAATCAAATTAAAACTTGAAAATTTAACATCTGAATGTTAGATGTCTTACAAAAAATTTAAATAAAACGCGTAAGAACAAGATAGATCAAAATTCAAGATTCATATTCTAAACTTCAGAAACAAAATCAAGTAATAAAGTTGTTTACAAGATTGAAACTTAAAAATCTAACATTTAAATGTTAGATTTATCATAAAATATTCACAGGTAAGAACAAAGTTCTTAAACTTGTAATAAAAATTTAAACAAGTTTAAGTTAAAATAACAAATGTGTTTAGATGGTTAACACTTGAAAATTTAACATCTAAAGGTTAAATTTTAACTAAAATGCAATTCAAAATTTAAATTGCAAATCTTCTAATAAAAAACCCCAATCAAGTATACGTTAGAGTAACATAATTGTTTACTAAGTTGAAACTTAAAATTCGAATATTTGAATGTTAGATTTGTTATTACAAATTTTGAACAAAAACGTGTATAAACAAAATTGATCAATACCTATGTCTTACTTTTACTAAAAAATCTATTTTTTTGTTCACAAACAAAACTTCTAAATCTTAAAAAGTTCAAACTTGAACATCTAACTTCTGAATGTTAGATATATAATGAAGATATATGTTTAAATTATAATTACAACTTTAAACTTGGAATTCTAATATCTGAATGTTCAAAACACTCTATATTTTTTGACAAACCGAAATTTTAGGTCTTAAATTCAATTACTCAAATCAAAATTCAAATTGCTAATGTTAGATTAAATAAAAAACAAATCATATTTAAATTACAATAACAAACTTGTTTACAAGGTTAAAACTTGAAATTCTAACATCTGAATATTAGATTTCTTTTTAAAAATTTTAATAAAAGAATAAAATTGATCAAGATCAATGGTTTAAATTACAATAACATAATTTTTTACAAAGTTTAAAGCATCTAAATGTTAGATTCGTTATTAGGAATTTTTACTTCTACCAAAAAATCTAATTATTTGACAAGCTAAACAAACAAAAATTTTACATGGTTGAAACATGAAATTCTAACATGCGATTGTTAAGTTTGTTTTTAATAATTCAACGTCCCCCCTCGTGTTATGTCAAAATATATTTGCATTTTTTCATGCAAAAATTATTTTAAAAAAATGTTCAAAACAAAAAGCTTCAACAAAAATACAAAAAAATATTTTAATTAATTGTATCAAAATGTGATGACAACATTTTTTTTTCGTTTTTGAAGCAAAGCTCAAAAGAAACTAATTTTGAAAGCCAAATAATAGAAAAGTATTATAAACAAAGTTCAAAAAATCAACTTTTACAGTTTCCATCAAATACATAGAAAACCTATTTTTGAAACGAGTTGGTTACGCCCCCTCGGTATTGTGTCAAAATATCTTTCCAAAAAAAATTTTTAATAAAGAAATCTTTCAAAAACAAAGTTTAAAACAACAACCAACTTTTTAAACTTCAAAAATACAGAAATAATATTTCAATACCTTCAACAATTTTGTTAAACAAAACATTGTGTCAAAATGTGATTACAAAAATATTTTTTTATAAACAGGATTGTCGAAAGCAAAGCTCAAAAGAAAGAAACCAGTTTCAATTTTCAAAAAAACTTTTAAAGCTTTCAACAAAAAATATAGAAAACATATTTTCAAAACGGGTTGTTACGTCCATGAAAATACAGTGTTTTGTTTAACATAAGCCCCCAACAAAATTAATGTCAAACTTTTTTTTTTATAAAGTAATGCGTCAAAAATAAATTTCAAATCAAAAAACCAATAAAATCTGTCAAAAACAATAAATCAACTTTTAAAAACAATAAAAAATATTTAAAAAAATATTTCAATACGCTCAACAAAATGCACAATTTTGTTAAATAATACATTGTGTCAAAATGTCATTACAAAAATATTTTGGTTATCGTCCAAATAACTTTTGGTCAAAAAATTTTGTCAAAAATCCGGTTGTTATGAGTTCAAAACACTTTGGATTGAAAATAAATTTTTATTATTTTGGTTAAAGCTTTTCAAATTGGTTATTTTTTGAGCTTTGCTTTGTCCATAAAAAATAGTATTGTACTTATCAAAACATTCCACGTTTTGTCAAAACATAAATTTTTATGTTCTTTGGGTTTCAGAAGAAACTTTATCTTCAAAAATCAATTTTTTTGACTAAATGTAATTTGGACCATAATGAAAATGGTTCTCAAAATGATATTGTGCCTATTGAAACATTCCGCATTTTGTCAAAACATAAATTTTTTAATTTATTTATGGAAAAAATTAAAAATGACTTTTTGAACTTAGTTCAAAATCTACAAAAAATGGTTTTAGAACAATATTCAACCCAAAAACCGTATTTTGACTACACTCTATCTATTCGTGCTTTGTCAAAACATACATTTTTGAGTTTTTTATGATAAGAATTTCACTTAAAAATTAAGTTTTTGTACTTAGTTCAAAAGCAACAAAGAAATGGTTTTCAAAACAATATTCAACCCATAAAAACAGTATTTTGACTAAATATAATTTGGACAATAATCGAAATGGTTTTCAAAATGGTATGGTACCTATTTAAACATTCCCCGTTTTGTCAAAACCTAAATTTTTAGTTTTTTATTGAAGGAATTAAAAATGACTTTTTGAACTTAGTTCAAAATCTACAAAAAAATGGTTTTCAGAACAATATTCAACCAAAAAACCGTATTTTGACTAAACTCTATCTACTCGTGCTTTGTCAAAACCTAAATTTTTGAGATTTTTATGAACCGAATTTTTCTTAAAAATTCATTTTTTGTACTTAGTTCGAAAACAACAAAGAAATGGTTTTCAAAACAATATTCTACCCATAAAAACAGTATTTTGACTAAATATAATTTGGACAATAATCGAAATGGTTTTCAAAATGGTATGGTACCTATTTAAACATTCCCCGTTTTGTCAAAACCTAATTTTTTTAGTTTTTTTATGAAAGGAATTAAAAATGACTTTTTGAACTTAGTTCAAAATCTACAAAAAAATGGTTTTCAGAACAATATTCAACCCAAAAACCGTATTTTGACTAAACTCTATGTACTCGTGATTTGTCAAAACCTAAATTTTTGAGATTTTTATGAACAGAATTTTACTTAAAAATTCATTTTTTGTACTTAGTTCAAAAGCAACAAAGAAATGGTTTTCAAAACAATATTCTACCCATAAAAACAGTATTTTGACTAAATATAATTTGGACAATAATCGAAATGGTTTTCAAAATGGTATGGTACCTATTGAAACATTCCCGTTTTGTCAAAACCTAAATTTTTAGTTTTTATGGAAGGAATTAAAAATGACTTTTTGAACTTGGTTCAAAATCTACAAAAAAATGGTTTTCAGAACAATATTCAACCCAAAAACCGTATTTTGACTAAACTCTATCTACTCGTGCTTTGTCAAAACCTAAATTTTTGAGATTTTTATGAACAGAATTTCACTTAAAAATTCATTTTTTGTACTTAGTTCGAAAGCAACAAAGAAATGGTTTTCAAAACAATATTCAACCCATTAAAACAGTATTTTGACTAAATATAATTAAGACGATAATCAAAATGGTTCTCAAAATGGTATGGTACCTATTGAAACATTTCCCGTTTTGTCAAAATCTAATTTTTTTAGTTTTTTTATGGAAGGAATTAAAAATGACTTTTTGAACTTAGTTCAAAATCTACAAAAAAATGGTTTTCAGAACAATATTCAACCAAAAAACCGTATTTTGACTAAACTCTATCACCTCGTGCTTTGTCAAAACCTAAATTTTTGAGATTTTTATGAACAGAATTTCACTTAAAAATTCATTTTTGTACTTAGTTCGAAAACAACAAAGAAATGGTTTTCAAAACAATATTCTACCCATAAAAACAGTATTTTGACTAAATATAATTTGGACAATAATCGAAATGGTTTTCAAAATGGTATGGTACCTATTTAAACATTCCCCGTTTTGTCAAAACCTAAATTTTTTAGTTTTTTTATGGAAGGAATTAAAAATGACTTTTTGAACTTAGTTCAAAATCTACAAAAAAATGGTTTTTCAGAACAATATTCAACCCAAAAACCGTATTTTGACTAAACTCTATCTATTCGTGCTTTGTCAAAACATAAATTTTTGAGTTTTTTATGAATTGAATTTTACTTAAAAATTCATTTTTTGAAGTTAGTTCAAAAGCTACAATAAAATGGTTTTCAAAACAGTTTTCAACTCAAAAAATCATATTTTGCCAAACATTATAACAAAAAAATCAATAATTAAAAAAACGAACATTCACAAAAATGGTTTTTAAAAACCATTCGTCAAAACATAAATTTTGACAAATGTCAAAATCTTAATCAATTTTTGCATAAAAATTCTTCCAAGAATGGTTTCTAATTACTCAAAAACAACTATCTTTATTAAAAAAAAATTAGGCTTAATTAGTTGTAATATTTTTTTGATTAATTATTGTCAAATCAAAAATTGTTTCTCTTAGCCTACTACGATTATTTTGTTGTTTCTTTTTCTTCAATCGTTTTGATTTTCTTTTGTGATCTAAACAATCAAATCGAAAATGTGTAACAATATCGTACCGTGCCGTCCGAAAAAAAAATTGCCGGTGTGTGCCCGACTATGCGGATAATAAAGGGCGCATTGTTAACCACGCAGATTACTATCAGCCCTACATTGTTTGATCATAAAGACGGCAAAATTAAACCAATTTAAACACTTCAACTACCATTAATGCGATTTGAATAATAACCGATCGAATTTCAACCGGATATAGTACAAAGATGGCGGCACTTTGAGGGCGGCCATTTGCCAGGTTCTTTGCGGTAAATAATCAAACAGCGGCCTTCTGTATGAAATTTATACGGTTCGTATGTATTGTTTAATAACGAGAAAATAAGCAATTCATAAACTTCCTTTAATTTTAATTTTTATTATTACTATTATTATTATTATTATTATTATTGCTGCTGACGAGGCCTACTAAAATTTTGTTAATGTACGTTTATGAATTAATAATAAATTCGGGGTCAAACAATGCGGTGCGGATATAGAATTTTAAATATGACGTAATATCAACTGACGTATCCGGTCTAGTGTAAAATAAACTATTGAATTCGGACTTCAGCCGCAAGCCCGATAAATATAACTGTCGGATCTGGATTATTTTCTAAGCTATTGGTAATATTCCGAGGGGTAAACTTTATGATAGGTTTTAGAAAAAAATAATCTCTTCTCATCCACCGTTAAAATCTCCATTAATTTATCAAGAAATTTCTGAATTAACCGGTTTGTTTTACTTCAAAAAGCAATATAAATTGAAAACATGCAAAATGACTGAAATACTAGATAGTATGAAACATCAACCATCTTGATTATAGGCTGCATGAAAATTAAAAAGAAAAAATTTATAAACCACATAATTTGTAAAATAAAAATAAAAACAACCTGTTAACATCTTCGTAGTTTTGTTACTAATAATTAATTAATTAATATTATTAAGAAAGTAAGCAAGTAAGTGTCAAAAATTTAATGTTTCCAAAATTTAAAAATTTACAAAACAAATTTTGGTTTACTTACGTCCTTTAACCGGTTATTTTTATTACTTATTTATTAGTTTAGCGATAGCCGGGTTTTATTAAATAACTATTAATTACAAGCATAGTTTTTTAGTTATGTTTTGCACAGATTAATTTCCATTACCCGATTTCAAAAAAGTAAAAATAACCGGTTTTAGATGGTCGCAGTTTCGTTACTGAATAATTTTAGGTAAACAAATAAATTTCAATCAAATAAAATAATAAATATAAAAAAAAAGAAAACTACAGCAAGTTAATTAACCTGTAAGGGTTTATTAAACAAAAATTTTAAAAATCCAACTATTTACAAAACCGATTTTGATTACTTAAGTATATTAACCGGTTATTTTTGATTTATGTATTCGTTTAACTATACCTGGTTTTTAGTAAATAAATATTGTTTGCAAGACTAGTTTTTTTTAATTTGAGCAAATTAATTTCCGTCAACCGATTTCAAAAAAGTAAAAATAACCGGTTTTAGTTGATTGCGTTTGCAGTTTCAGAACTAAATAATTTTAAGTAAACAAATAAATATCAATTATAAATATAAAAAATGAAAACTATAGCAGGTTAATTAACCGGTAAAAGTTTTGAAATAAAAATGTTTAAAAGCCAACTATTTACGAAACCAATTTTGATCACTTAAGTTTATTAACTGGTTATTTTTTATTACTTATTTATTAGTTTAATCATAGCTAATTTTTATTAAATAACTAATAACTGCAAAAGTGGTTTTTTTAGTTTTAAGCTAATTTTCATTAACCAATTTCAAAAAAGTAAAAATAACCGGTTTCGCGTAATTGCAGTTTCAGTACTAAATAATTTTAGGTAAACAAATAAGTGTCAATCAAATAAAATATTAAATATAAAAAAGAACTAATTAGGTTTATTAACTGGATATTGAATATTACTTATTTATTAGATTAACGGTAGTCGGATTTTAATAAATAAACTTCAATTGCAAAAATAAAAAAACTGCAGTAGGTAAATTTACCGGTAAAGTTTTTTAAATGTTAATTACTAAACAAATTTTAATCACTAACCGCTTATTTTTTAATATTTAATTATTATTTAAACGATAACTGGTTTTTATTAAATAAATAAATAATTATAAGGGAAAAATTTCCATTAACCGATTTCAAAAAATAAAAAAATAACCGGTTTCAGTTAATTATAGTTTTGTTACTAAATAATTATAAAAATAACCAGTTATGTTTTTTTGGTTTTGTTACTAATTTTTTCAAGTATATCAATAAGTATAAATTATTTATTATTAATAAAATAAGAAACATGATGCAAGACATCAAAAACTCAAAAGGTATAATTATAAATTTTTTAGCAATGTACAAAACTTAATTAAACCTAATTTCCACCAAATTACTACAAAATTGGTAAAACAATTTCAAATTATTAACTGTTCATTTTAGTTTAATAGTTACTGAACATTAATAAATAAAAATTAATTACTAAACTAGTTATATTAATTTTAATTTTGTACAAATAAATATCCTATAACAATTTTATAAATAAAAAATAACCGGTTAATACCTTTATAGGTGTGTTACTAAATTTTTTTATGAATTATTTATTATTAATAAAATAAAAATCATAATGCAAGATCATCAAAAATTAATATCGTATAATTATACATTTTTAGCAAAAATAAAGCTTTATTAAAATTTCAAACTAATTACTACAATTTTGGTAAAAAATTTAAATCGTTGGAAATTGTTAACCGGTTATTTTGTTAGTTTAAGTTTACTAATTTATGTACAAATAAATATCCAACAACCGGTGTATAAATAAAAAATAACCGGTTATCATTTTTTACCTTTATTACTAAATTTGTTAAGCAAATAAAACAATTTATCAAAAAATAAAGTCTAATTAAACTTTCAAACTAATGTCTAACATATAAGTAAAGAATGTGAATCATTTGTTAACTTTTTATTTTTGTTATTGAATATTAATATTGAAATGTTAATTATTCATTTTTATACAAATAAATATTGAATAACCAGTTTACAAATAAAAATAACCGGTTACTACTTTTTAGGTTTGTTACTAAATTTATTATTTTGATTCCTTAATATTTAATTATAAGTACTTCTAATAAAAATATAACCGGTTTCAGATTTTTGTGAGTTTAAAATCGATTCCAAAAATTAAATATACGGGTTCTCAAAATAACCGGTTAACATCTAATTAATTATAAGTACTTTTAATTAAAAATAACCGGTTTTAATTTCAAAGTTTTAGAATCGTCTTCAATAAATTAAAAATCACGGATTTTCTTAAATAACCGGTTAATATCTAATTTCAACAATTTACCTACAATTTATTTATAATACACGGATTAATAAAACAAATTCTTTTTTAAATCAAAGCCCACTAAAAATTATATGTTCATTAATTTTCTTAAACGGTTAAACGTTAATATGTTTTAAAATTAAAAACAGCAATGATAAAAAAGGTGTAACAACATTGTTAATAAATTAACTTAAATAAAGCTTCAAACTAAGAGCTACAATATAAGTAAAACAATTCGATTCATTTGAAATTGTTAACCGGTTATTTTTTAGTTTTTAACATATGCTAGACTTTAATAAATAAATATTAATTATAAAACCAATTTTAATTTTTAGTCCAATAAATATCCAATAACCGGTTTACAAATAAAAAAAAACCTGTTAATTTTCACCTAATTACCACAAGATAGATACAAAATTTGAATTATTTTAAATTCTTAACAGTTCACTTTTTTATTTTAATATTTACTAAACATTAATAAATAAACTGAATTTATTAATTTTAATTTTTGTACAAATAAATATCCTACAACCGATGTATAAATAAAAAATAACCGGTTAACACCTACTTAGTTTTGTTACTAAACTTTTTGTGAATTATTTATTATTAATAAAATAAAAACATGATGTAAGATAATCAAAAATTTAAATGGTATAATTTTTACAATTTTTTAGCAAAAATAAAGCTTTATTAAACTTTTAAACTAATGACTACACTTTTTGAATCGTTGAAAATTGGTAATCGGTTATATTTGTTTGTTTAACATTTACTAAATATTAATAAGTAAATATTACTAATTATAATTTTTGTACAAATGAATATCCAACAACCAGTGTATGAATAAAAAATAACCGGTTTTTTTTAGGTAAATTAAGTATGAATTATTTATTATTTCGATTCTTTAGTATTTAGTTATAAGTACTTTTAATTAAAAAATAACCGGTTTCAGATTTTTGCGAGTGAGTTTAAAATCCGTTTCAAAAATTATAAATAACCGGTTTTCTTAAATAACTGCTCAATATCCAGTATTTACCCACAATTTATCTATCGAATTAATAAAATAAAAACTTTTTTGAATCAAAGCTTACTAAAAATATCGGTTCATTAATTTTCTTAAACGGTTAAATGTTAATATTTTTTAAAATTAATAAACAATGATAAAAAAGCATAATTAATAAACTAAAACAGGCAAGTAATTTATAAAAGCAAAAATTTGTATTTTACCCACGACGCATATTGCGATCGTTTGTGCTCGTGTCGTTTAATCGATCGTATTAATCAAAATTCAATTTAAAGTTTAAAATACAATTTATTATTTTAATTCGACAACTTTAAACGCGACAAATTGAAAATACAAATTTAAACTTGAATTCGATTACAAACCTGTAATCGAATTCGTATGTTTAAATTTGAATTTTACGTCATCAAATTAGTTTAATTACAATTAGTGATTGCAAATAACAGACAAATTTATTTTATTATTTCTGCTTGAAAACTTAGTAAGCGTTGGTAAAAATTTTGTAAAATTAGAATTAAATTAAAAAAAACTATAAATTGAAAAAGAAATAAATTTTTTTTTTTTCAAAAACAGGATGATTTTAAACTGTTTTAATATTAAATTAAAAAAAAACAATTTTTTGTTGCAGGTAGCTTTTATAGTTTATTTTGTAAAAAATGTAAATTTTTTTTATTTTGAAATACTGTATTTATCAGATACTTTTTACTGTAATAATAAAATATTTTGGTTTAGTCAAAATGTTCGCTTTTTGTGTTTTTTTACTAAAATAATATAACACAGTAAAATTTATTTTATTTTAAAAATATAGTTTTAAATAAATCACTTTGTATAGCAGTATATCAAACGTTCTGATCTATTTTTCATAATCAAGGTGGCGGTATTTTTAATTCATTACTTATTTTAAAAACATTGTAGTCTGTTCTGCGATGTTTTGTGTTTAATTAACAAATAAAAAATTAAAAACTTTTTTTGTTAAATTATTGTTTTTATTTCATACTTTTTTTTCTATAATAATAATGTAATACAGTAGACTTTGCCTTAGTCAAAGTGGTTATATTTGTTTTTACTTTTTTACTAAAATAATATAATGCAGTAAAATTTATTTTAGTTTAAAAATATAGTTTTAAATAAATCACTTTGTATAGCAGTATATCAAACGTTCTGATCTATTTTTCATAATCAAGGTGGCGGTATTTTTAATTCATTACTTATTTTAAAAACATTGTAGTCTGTTCTGCGATGTTTTGTGTTTAATTAACAAATAAAAAATTAAAAACTTTTTTGTTAAATTATTGTTCTTATTTCATACTTTTTTTCTATAATAATAATGTAATACAGGAGACTTTGCCTTAGTCAAAGTGGTTATATTTGTTTTTACTTTTTACTAAAATAATATAATGCAGTAAAATTTATTTTAGTTTAAAAATATAGTTTTAAATAAATCACTTTGTAATAGTATATCAAACGTTCTGATCTATTTTTCATAATCAAGGTGGCGGTATTTTTAATTCATTATTTATTTTAAAAACATTGTAGTCTGTTCTGCGATGTTTTGTGTTTAATTAACAAATAAAAAATTAAAAACTTTTTTGTTAAATTATTGTTCTTATTTCATACTTTTTTTCTATAATAATAATGTAATACAGTAGGCTTTGCCTTAGTCAAAGTGGTTATATTTGTTTTTACTTTTTTACTAAAATAATATAATGGAGTAAAATTTATTTTAGTTTAAAAATATAGTTTTAAATAAGTCACTTTGTAATGGTATATCAAACGTTCTGATCTATTTTTCTTAATCAAGGTGGCGGTATTTTTAATTCATTATTTATTTTAAAAACATTGTAGTCTGTTCTGCGATGTTTTGTGTTACATTAACAAATAAAGAAATTGAAAACTTTTTTGTTAAATTATTGTTCTTATTTCATACTTTTTTTTCTATAATAATAATGTAATACAGTAGACTTTGCTTTAGTCCAAGTGGTTATATTTGTTTTTACATTTTTACTAAAATAATATAATACAGTAAAATTTATTTTAGTTTAAAAATATAGTTTTTAATCAATCACTTGGTATAACAGTATATCAAACGTTCTGATCCATTTTTCATAATCAAGGTGGCGGTATTTTTAATTCATTATTTATTTTAAAAACATTGTAGTCTGTTCTGTGATGTTTTGTGTTTAATTGTCAGATTCAAAAATTAAAAAACTTTTTTGTTGAATTACTCTTCTTTCCTTTCCTAAAATATTTTTACTTTAAATTTTTTTGAAAAGAAATTTCTTTATTTTTCAAAAAATTTATTAAAACTGTTTTTATCTTTTTAGTAAGATTTCTTTGCCGAATTCAAATATGTCTACTTTTTTTCATTAATTTAAGAACTTTTGAGAAAAAATTTGTTTATTTTTTAAAATGTATTATGTGAAATTTTATCTAATCTTTAAAAATTTTTCCCATAATTAATCTACCAAATCCTTTAATTATTTTGTCTTTTCCAATTTTGTTTTACCGAATTATAAGTACAATTGTTTCCTCTAAAATATTTCTACAGTTTTTTCTATAACTTAAAATTTTTTTTAAAAAAGTTTTATTTAAAATTTCAAATTTTTTTAGTAAAAACTTTTTTCAATTTAGTTTTACGGAGTTATTCAATTTTTCTTTGAAAATATGCCTACTATTTTCAGAAGTAATTTGTTTTTTTTTTTTAATTTTTTATGTACAATATTTTAATTTCAGTAAGAGTTCTTTTCCAATTTTGTTTTACCGAATCATTCAATTGTTTTTCTTATTTTTTAAAAATTTATATTTAAAATGTTTCTAACTTTTTAGTAATAGACTTTTATTAAAATGTTTCTACTGTTAGTCCATAATTTTAAATTTTTGAGAAAAAATTTGTTTATTTTTTAAATTTTTATGTAAAATGTTTCGATCATTTCAGTAAGAACCCTTTTCCAATTTCGATTTACCGAATCATTCAATTGTCCTCCCTAAAATATATCTCCAGTTTTTCCATAACATAAATTTTTTGAGAAGATGTTTGTTAATTTTTTAACATTTTTTATGTAAAATGGTTCAAATTTTTTGTTTATTATTAATTTTAAAAATTTTTATATTTTAAATAAATTAAAGTTTCATCTTTTGTTTTAGTAAAACAAATTGTAAAAATGTATTTTCAGTAAATTTTTTCTTCAAAATATTTTTACTGTTTTAAAATTTTTTAAGCTTTTCGACAAATTAATTTTTTAACTTTTTGTTATTACAAATTTGCTACATTTGTACAAACTTTTATTTTTTTCGCAAAACTCATAATTTATAAAAAAAATTAAACATTATTAAACTTTAGGTACATTCGAATAAAATACTAAATTTTATCTTCAAAAAGATTTTTGTTCTTAAGCTTTTATTTATTATTATTGTTAACAATCTTTTCATTAGTAAAAAAATAATTTTGTCTTAAATTAATGTAACTTTTTAAAGAAAACTATTTGTTTCATAATATTGCAAATCTAAACTACCAACTTTCTTATTATTTTTCTGCTTTACTTTATTTTTCTACCATACATTTATTTTTTGTCTTTTTTCTTTAAAGTGGTTCTTGCAAATAATTGCAATTGATTAAAAAAATATTAACAGTTCTTATAGCTTGTAGGTTTCAATTTTTTTTTTGAAATGTTTCTTCAATTTTTATGTAATGTTTTTTGAAAATGTTTCTTCAATTTTTCTAAATTGTTTTTTAAAAAGTTATGTTTTTATTAATGGAAACTTTTTTTTATGTAGTTTTTATTCATTTATTTATTTCTAATACAGTGTATTCTGTTCTGCCATGTTTGTGTTTAATTGTCAGATTCAAAAAATTAAAAACATCCTTTTCTTGAATTACTGTTCTTATCTTATACTTTTTTTTCTATAATAATAATGTAATACTAAGTAAGCTTTGCTTTAGTCCAAGTGGTTATATTTGTTATTACTTTTTTACTTGAATAATATAATACAATAAAATTTATTTTAGTTTAAAATATAGTTTTTAATCAATCACTTTGTATAGTAGCAGTATATCAAACGTTCTGATCCATTTTTCATAATCAAGGTGGCGGTATTTTTAATCTGTTATTTATTTTGAATACAGTGTATTCTGTTCTGCAATGTTATGTGTTTATTTGACAAATTCGAAAATCATAAACCTCTTTTGTTGAATAACTGTTCTTATCTCATTTTTTGTTTCAAAATAATATGAAATACAGTAGGCTTTGCCTTAGTCCAAGTGGTTATATTTGTTTTTAATTTTAATAATAATCAAAGTGGCGGTATTTTTAATTCATTGTTTATTTTAAAAACATTGTAGTCTGTTTTGCGATGTTATGTGTTTAATTAACAAATAAAAAAATTAAAAACCTCTTTTGTTAAATTATTGTTCTTATCTCATACTTTTTTTTCTATAAAAATAATGTTATACAGTAGGCTTTTGTTTTAGTCCAAGTGGTTATATTTGTTTTTACTTTTTTACTAGAATAGTATAATACAGTAAAATATATTTTACTTTAAAAATATAGTTTTTAATCAATCACTTGGTATAGCAGTATATCAAACGTTCTGATCCATTTTTCATAATTAAGGTAGCCGTATTTTTAATATATTATTTATTTTAAAAACATTGTAGTCTGTTTTGCAATGTTATGTGTTTAATTAACAAATAAAAAAATTAAAAACCTTATTTGTTAAATTATTGTTCTTATCTCATACTTTTTTTTCTATAAAAATAATGTTATACAGTAGGCTTTTGTTTTAGTCCAAGTGGTTATATTTGTTTTTATTTTTTACTAGAATAGTATAATACAGTAAAATATATTTTACTTTAAAAATATAGTTTTTAATCAATCACTTGGTATAGCAGTATATCAAACGTTCTGATCCATTTTTCATAATCAAGGTAGCGGTATTTTTAATTCATTATTTATTTTAAAAACATTGTAGTCTGTTCTGCAATGTTATGTGTTTAATTAACAAATAAAAAAATTAAAAACGTTTTTTGTTAAATTATTGTTCTTATTTCATACTTTTTTTTCTATAATAATAATGTAATACAGTAGGCTTTGTTTTAGTCAAAGTGGTTATATTTGTTTTTACTTTTTACTAGAATAATATAATACAGTAAAATTTATTTTAGTTTAAAAATATAGTTTTAAATAAATCACTTGGTATAACAGTATATCAAACGTTCTGATCCATTTTTCATAATCAAGGTGGCGGTATTTTTAATTCATTATTTATTTTAAAAACATTGTAGTCTGTTCTGCGATGTTTTGTGTTTAATTAACAAATAAAAAATTAAAAACTTTTTTGTTAAATTATTGTTCTTATTTCATACTTTTTTTTCTATAATAATAATGTAATACAGTAGGCTTTGCTTTAGTCCAAGTGGTTATATTTGTTTTTACGTTTTTACTAAAATAATATAATACAGTAAAATTTATTTTAGTTTAAAAATATAGTTTTAAATAAATCACTTTGTAATAGCAGTATATCAAACGTTCTGATCCATTTTTCATAATCAAGGTGGCGGTATTTTTAATTCATTATTTATTTTAAAAACATTGTAGTCTGTTCTGCGATGTTTTGTGTTTAATTAACAAATAAAAAAATTAAAAACTTTTTTGTTAAATTATTGTTCTTATTTCATACTTTTTTTCTATAATAATAATGTAATACAGTAGGCTTTGCTTTAGTCAAAGTGGTTATATTTGTTTTTACTTTTTTACTAAAATAATATAATACAGTAAAATTTATTTTAGTTTAAAAATATAGTTTTAAATAAATCACTTTGTATAGCAGTATATCAAACGTTCTGATCCATTTTTCATAATCAAGGTGGCGGTATTTTTAATTCATTATTTATTTTAAAAACATTGTAGTCTGTTCTGCGATGTTTTGTGTTTAATTAACAAATAAAAAAATTAAAAACTTTTTTGTTAAATTATTGTTCTTATTTCATACTTTTTTTCTATAATAATAATGTAATACAGTAGACTTTGCTTTAGTCAAAGTGGTTATATTTGTTTTTACTTTTTTACTAAAATAATATAATACAGTAAAATTTATTTTAGTTTAAAAATATAGTTTTAAATAAATCACTTCGTAATAGTATATTAAACGTTCTGATCTATTTTTCATAATCAAGGTGGCGGTATTTTTAATTCATTATTTATTTTAAAAACATTGTAGTCTGTTCTGCGATGTTTTGTGTTTAATTAACAAATAAAAAATTAAAAACTTTTTTGTTAAATTATTGTTCTTATTTCATACTTTTTTTTCTATAATAATAATGTAATACAGTAGACTTTGCTTTAGTCAAAGTGGTTATATTTGTTTTTACTTTTTTACTAAAATAATATAATACAGTAAAATTTATTTTAGTTTAAAATATAGTTTTAAATAAATCACTTTGTAATAGTATATCAAACGTTCTGATCTATTTTTCATAATCAAGGTGGCGGTATTTTTAATTCATTACTTATTTTAAAAACATTGTAGTCTGTTCTGCGATGTTTTGTGTTTAATTAACAAATAAAAAATTAAAAACTTTTTTGTTAAATTATTGTTCTTATTTCATACTTTTTTTCTATAATAATAATGTAATACAGTAGACTTTGCCTTAGTCAAAGTGGTTATATTTGTTTTTACTTTTTACTAAAATAATATAATACAGTAAAATTTATTTTAGTTTAAAAATATAGTTTTAAATAAATCACTTTGTAATAGTATATCAAACGTTCTGATCTATTTTTCATAATCAAGGTGGCGGTATTTTTAATTCATTATTTATTTTAAAAACATTGTAGTCTGTTCTGCGATGTTTTGTGTTTAATTAACAAATAAAAAATTAAAAACTTTTTTTGTTAAATTATTGTTCTTATTTCATACTTTTTTTCTATAATAATAATGTAATACAGTAGACTTTGCCTTAGTCAAAGTGGTTATATTTGTTTTTACTTTTTACTAAAATAATATAATACAGTAAAATTTATTTTAGTTTAAAAATATAGTTTTAAATAAATCACTTTGTAATAGTATATCAAACGTTCTGATCTATTTTTCATAATCAAGGTGGCGGTATTTTTAATTCATTATTTATTTTAAAAACATTGTAGTCTGTTCTGCGATGTTTTGTGTTTAATTAACAAATAAAAAATTAAAAACTTTTTTGTTAAATTATTGTTCTTATTTCATACTTTTTTTCTATAATAATAATGTAATACAGTAGACTTTGCTTTAGTCAAAGTGGTTATATTTGTTTTTACTTTTTACTAAAATAATATATTACAGTAAAATTTATTTTAGTTTAAAAATATAGTTTTAAATAAATCACTTTGTAATAGTATATCAAACGTTCTGATCTATTTTTCATAATCAAGGTGGCGGTATTTTTAATTCATTATTTATTTTAAAAACATTGTAGTCTGTTCTGCGATGTTTTGTGTTTAATTAACAAATAAAAAAATTAAAAACTTTTTTGTTAAATTATTGTTCTTATTTCATACTTTTTTTCTATAATAATAATGTAATACAGTAGGCTTTGCTTTAGTCAAAGTGGTTATATTTGTTTTTACTTTTTACTAAAATAATATAATACAGTAAAATTTATTTTAGTTTAAAAATATAGTTTTAAATAAATCACTTTGTAATAGATATATCAAACGTTCTGATCTATTTTTCATAATCAAGGTGGCGGTATTTTTAATTCATTATTTATTTTAAAAACATTGTAGTCTGTTCTGCGATGTTTTGTGTTTAATTAACAAATAAAAAATTAAAAACTTTTTTGTTAAATTATTGTTCTTATTTCATACTTTTTTTCTATAATAATAATGTAATACAGTAGGCGTTGCCTTAGTCCAAGTGGTTATATTTGTTTTTACTTTTTTACTAAAATAATATAATACAGTAAAATTTATTTTAGTTTAAAAATATAGTTTTAAATAAATCACTTTGTAATAGAGTATATCAAACGTTCTGATCTATTTTTCATAATCAAGGTGGCGGTATTTTTAATTCATTATTTATTTTAAAAACATTGTAGTCTGTTCTGCGATGTTTTGTGTTTAATTAACAAATAAAAAATTAAAAACTTTTTTCTTAAATTATTGTTCTTATTTCATACTTTTTTTTCTATAATAATAATGTAATACAGTAGACTTTGCTTTAGTCAAAGTGGTTATATTTGTTTTTACTTTTTTACTAAAATAATATAATACAGTAAAATTTATTTTAGTTTAAAAATATAGTTTTAAATAAATCACTTTGTAATAGCAGTATATCAAACGTTCTGATCTATTTTTCATAATCAAGGTGGCGGTATTTTTAATTCAATATTTATTTTAAAAACATTGTAGTCTGTTCTGCGATGTTTTGTGTTTAAATAACAAATAAAAAATTAAAAACTTTTTTGTTAAATTATTGTTCTAATTTCATACTCTTTTTTCTATAATAATAATGTAATACAGTAGACTTTGCTTTAGTCAAAGTGGTTATATTTGTTTTTACTTTTTTACTAAAATAATATAATACAGTAAAATTTATTTTAGTTTAAAAATATAGTTTTAAATAAATCACTTTGTAATAGTATATCAAACGTTCTAATCTATTTTTCATAATCAAGGTGGCGGTATTTTTAATTCATTATTTATTTTAAAAACATTGTAGTCTGTTCTGCGATGTTTTGTGTTTAATTAACAAATAAAAAATTAAAAACTTTTTTGTTAAATTATTGTTCTTATTTCATACTTTTTTTTCTATAATAATAATGTAATACAGTAGACTTTGCCTTAGTCAAAGTGGTTATATTTGTTTTTACTTTTTACTAAAATAATATAATGCAGTAAAATTTATTTTAGTTTAAAAATATAGTTTTAAATAAATCACTTCGTAATAGTATATTAAACGTTCTAATCTATTTTTCATAATCAAGGTGGCGGTATTTTTAATTCATTATTTATTTTAAAAACATTGTAGTCTGTTCTGCGATGTTTTGTGTTTAATTAACAAATAAAAAATTGAAAAACTTTTTTGTTAAATTATTGTTCTTATTTCATACTTTTTTTCTATAATAATAATGTAATACAGTAGGCTTTGCTTTAGTCAAAGTGGTTATATTTGTTTTTACTTTTTTACTAAAATAATATAATACAGTAAAATTTATTTTAGTTTAAAAATATAGTTTTAAATAAATCACTTTGTAATAGTATATCAAACGTTCTGATCTATTTTTCATAATCAAGGTGGCGGTATTTTTAATTCATTATTTATTTTAAAAACATTGTAGTCTGTTCTGCGATGTTTTGTGTTTAATTAACAAATAAAAAATTAAAAACTTTTTTTGTTAAATTATTGTTCTTATTTCATACTTTTTTTTCTATAATAATAATGTAATACAGTAGACTTTGCTTTAGTCAAAGTGGTTATATTTGTTTTTACTTTTTACTAAAATAATATAATACAGTAAAATTTATTTTAGTTTAAAAATATAGTTTTAAATAAATCACTTTGTAATAGTATATCAAACGTTCTAATCTATTTTTCATAATCAAGGTGGCGGTATTTTTAATTCATTATTTATTTTAAAAACATTGTAGTCTGTTCTGCGATGTTTTGTGTTTAATTAACAAATAAAAAATTAAAAACTTTTTTGTTAAATTATTGTTCTTATTTCATACTTTTTTTCTATAATAATAATGTAATACAGTAGGCTTTGCTTTAGTCAAAGTGGTTATATTTGTTTTTACTTTTTACTAAAATAATATAATCAGTAAAATTTATTTTAGTTTAAAAATATAGTTTTAAATAAATCACTTTGTAATAGTATATCAAACGTTCTGATCTATTTTTCATAATCAAGGTGGCGGTATTTTTAATTCATTATTTATTTTAAAAACATTGTAGTCTGTTCTGCGATGTTTTGTGTTACATTAACAAATAAAGAAATTGAAAACTTTTTTGTTAAATTATTGTTCTTATTTCATACTTTTTTTTCTATAATAATAATGTAATACAGTAGACTTTGCCTTAGTCAAAGTGGTTATATTTGTTTTTACTTTTTACTAAAATAATATAATACAGTAAAATTTATTTTAGTTTAAAAATATAGTTTTAAATAAATCACTTTGTAATAGTATATCAAACGTTCTGATCCATTTTTCAAAATCAAGGTGGCGGTATTTTTAATTCATTATTTATTTTAAAAACATTGTAGTCTGTTCTGCGATGTTTTGTGTTTAATTAACAAATAAAAAATTAAAACTTTTTTTGTTAAATTATTCTTCTTTCCTTTCCTAAAATATTTTTACTTTAAATTTTTTTGAAAAGAAATTTCTTTATTTTTCAAAAATTTATTAAAACTGTTTTTTTTTTTTAGTAAGATTTCTTTGCCGAATTCAAATATGTCTACTTTTTTCATTAATTTAAGAACTTTTGAGAAAAATTTGTTTATTTTTTAAAATGTATTATGTGAAATTTTATCTAATCTT